>CAJNSZ010000008.1:1317209-1627493 GCA_905329745.1 Rotaria sp. Silwood2 | reverse complement strand
TATTAAGGGAGAACCCATAATTATCAGTAATTATAGATAACTTTAACCGCACAGGTATCCTAAATACAAATATTCATACAATTTTTACTACTAAATAACTAAAACAACCATGTTTTTTAAAGGTATTCAATGCGTAAAATCCCAGGACGCATATGTGCGTCGCCCGGACCCAAAGGGTTAACAACTGTAGTAATAGGTCAGTTTTAACGAAGAAAATAAATCTAATTATTCTACTTCTTGTGTCTCCTACTTAAGTTAAAGTCGGAGATTTTCGCATCATTTTCGAATAGCCTTAAATTCATGTTTGGAATTTCATTATTGTGTTCTAATGAAACGAGCAAATAATAGAATATTTAGGTTTGTTTTATATATGTTGTGTTGATGAGTGAAATGCGATAATATTTAATAAGAAAAAAAAAAGAAACAACAACAACAACAACAACAATAATAATAATAATAATAATAATAAAGCAAAAATAAACGACAGATACTGTTTCTTACGAGTGAATTTTTCGCTTGTTAATGATCATTTTCATAAAATCATGCTTTAAGAAGTTTTAAAAACAAACATATAAGAGATAATGAAAAATATTTAAATGCTATGCCATTCGAATGCTTTGAATTATTTGAAAGACAGCTGAGCCAACTACAACGAAAACAAATAAAGCCAAAAGCCATGGACCAACAGGAGTTTTTGACTCAACTTGTTTATTTGATTTTGGTACATTACCACGTTGTGTCACTTTCTTATTATGTACTTCAATAGCTCGTTTACGTTTTGATTGATTAGCTGGCATATTTCTTTTCAAATAAATATCGATATAATTATATATATATGTATATTATCAAGCAAACGGAAAAAAATCAAGCCACGTAGAAACCTTTAGAGTCTTTCGTATGCCTCTGTTCATTTATTTAGATGATAGTGACATCTCTATGTAAGAACATAAATAAAGGCATGCATTAACTAGTAATGGTATGAAAATATAACTTTTCTAGTCTTTACCTTTGTGTTCTTTATTTTCACTCAAAGACTTTTCTTTGATATCTTTCAAGGTTGGAGATGCCTGTTCAAACACTCCCATCTGAATGGGACTTGACACCTGATGAAATAAAATTAATTCAAAAACGTGCACAATTACGTGCAACAACTAAAGCAGAATTTCTTAAACGTTATAGAAATCCATTTTATGCTAGTGTACCCGGTCATTTTGTAAGTAAATGTTTCTTATTTCCTGTCTTTCAATTGTTTTTTGTTGTTCTTTGTTCTTTTGATAAGGTGGACCCACAAAATATTCGCCTTTATGCTTATCAACAAAATAGTTATCGGTATTTATATACGTCACCACGTATACTTCTTGCGCCCGCACTTTTTCTTCTAGTTGGTGGATTACTTCAATACTTTGCACAGAAAAAACGAGTAATTTTCAAAGTTTTATTTATTTACAAATATTTATTTCTATTTTGTTAGATTCAATATAATAACGATTGTAATGCAGGAAAAATTCCGTATGCAGATCGACCAGACTTTAAAGCTTATTTTTAAATGAGCCATCTCAAATCCTCGTCACATTTTTCTTTTCGATCTTTGTAGATTCGATTTTCTCCCTTGTCTAGATAAGGATAAAAGAACCTGTTAAAATCTTTCTTGTTGTAGATATACAGTGGAGCTAATGTCCTTCGACAATAGCTATCAAGACCCAATCTTGCCAGCAGATAAAAAACATATTCAAGTAAAGACTTTTGGAATGTATATTTTGAAAGTTTAAAAAATATTTTTTAGCAGCATGGTCTCACAGTATTCACTGCCGCTATATTTATCACTGGAGAAATGGCTGGTACGGGTCTTTTAGCATTACCTAAAGCTATGGATCAAGCCGGATGGTATGGTCTTATATCGACATTTGTTTTATGCATTTTATCCGGCTATTCTGGTATGAAATTAGGTGATTGTTGGACTATGTTAAGAGAAATAAATCCAGTTTATTCTGAAGAAGGTAGTCGATCACCATTTCAAGTTATAGCTACGGAAGGTGCTGGTCGTATTGGAAAGTAAGTTAAATTTACTTTTATTTTTTAAATGAAAATTTTAATATTGGTATATATATATAGATATGTGTTAATATTTGTTATTTATTTTCAACTGTTGGGTGCAAGAATTATTCATTAGCAATGTTAGTAAAAAAAGATAAAGAATATTATTATCTTTGTATATATTTGTCAAGTTGGTGAAGACATATTTGAATAGTCAAACAGGTGTTGTATTCTTACTTTTGGCTGCACAAAATCTTCAAAGTTTATTTGATGCTTTTCATGCACATCTTCCTGTATGCGTATGGATTATTATTGTTGCTGCTCTTCTTCTTGTTCCATGTTGGCTTGGAACACCAAAAGATAGTTGGTAAGATTTTATATAAAAATTTCATTTTATGAAAATGAAAAGATTCTCCTTTCAGAAGTTAAAAAATATTCTTACATTGTTAGTTTGTTAGTGAATTGATCATTAATTGAATCAGATTCTTCGTCAGCTAGCACATGATCAACATTTTTTCTTCTTTGGAGAGCAGAAATTATAATGAAATAATGCATTTTCTATTAATCAGATTTGAAAATTTTAGATTCAACAATAGGGTTCTCTGGTTTCAAAAATTACTCGGAATCGCGGTTCCAGTTTTTTGAAACCGCAAAACTTTCCCTGATGGACTCTACTTCTGAAACTTATTCGATATTACCCTTGCATCTTTAAATCTGTATATCTGAGATGAATTCTCTCGAAAGTTTTCTTCGTACTTTGAACAGATTCTCAGTTTAGGTATACTGATACATCTAGTCAAGCTTCAATCTTGATGAATTGATAAGTATGACGAAAAACGAATGAAATCGTTCATAAGAAAAAAAAAGGTGACATTATAAAATTAAGATCGAAAATAGATCCATTGAATGTGAAATAATAACTTAAAGATAAATAGATAAATTAGTCAAAAAAAATCTATTGAATTTTACTCAGAAAAATTCTTCTCTTCATATATCTCTACTATCCAATGGATTTTGTGAATTAGACTTCAATAATACTATTCTGTCGACTTATAACATCATCGTTTTATTTATTGTTTATGATACAAAACAAATAAATATGCTGTATTAAAACTTTTGTATTATATAGGCCTATAGCCATCATTGCAATGGTTTGTACAGCTGTTGCCTGTTTAGTTATTACGATCAGTATTCTTGTTCATTACCGAACAAGTGAACGATTTGAACCGAGTGAAATTACATTTAAATCATTTTCATTTTCAATGGGAACTATGTTTTTTGCATGGGGTGGTTCAGCTATGTTTCCAACAATACAAGTTGATATGCGTCAACCACATCGATTTCATGTAGCAGTAATTATTGCTTATTCAATTTTATTAGTTTTTTATTTACCTGTATCAATCATTGGATATATTGCTTATGGTTCAGATGTGAAAGATAATATATTAAAGAATTTAAAAAAAGATTTTCTTCGTTATTCAGTTGAAGTATTAATTACTGGTCATTTAGCAATGGCATTTACAATAGTATTAAATCCAATATTTCAAGGTTTTGAAGAACTTACACGTGTACCAAAACATTTTTGTTGGCAACGTGCTGTATTACGTAGTGGAATAGTCATATTTTTAGCATTTATGGCTGAAACAATACCACATTTTGGTGCTATACTCTCATTTATTGGAAGTTCAACAGTATCCATTTTAGGCTTTATATTACCGGTGATTTGTTTTGTTATGATTAAAGTTCAATCAACTCAATTAGTTCATGAAAGATTATTAGATACTATATTTAGGTAAGACACTCAATTTCTCTTGTCAGTATAATCAATTTTTTTCAATCTTATCATTTCATAATATTGCTCATGCCTTTTATATGAATGTACACTGTGTTGAAAATAATTTAATTTTTAATTTTTAGGGTGTTACCAAAATGGGATATTGTTGTATTAGCAATAGCGTTACTCATTGGTCTTTATGGTGCTTTAGCTTCATCTTATTCATCATTTTCTGATTTGGTTAATCCAAGTTCATATGTAAAACCATGTTGGCTCAATATATCATCAGCTGACGAAAAACCTTCAAATTCAACATAATTTTAAATTAATTTGAATTTTCTAATTGGAATGAAATTTTATTTTATTTTTTTGATATTTGTAATTATAATTGTGTTATGACATGACATCTATATATCCTCGTGGCCAAAATAAACGGAACACCTTGTTTTTTCAGTTATGCATCTTTGCCTCGTTCGATTTATCTGAAATTTTCACCAATGATACATCATTGATTACTTGACTCACAGTAAAAATTTCAGCACTAAATATTAAGAGCCATTGCTGAGAAAATTAAAAATATGTGTTATGTACTCATGTAGCAGTGAAACCAAAATTTGTTGTTTTGCTGATTTTTCTGCTGTTTCAAATTTCATTTNCACTGCTACATGAGTACATAACACATATTTTTAGTTTTCTCAGCAATGGCTCTTAATATTTAGCTGAAATTTTTACTGTGAGTCAAGTAATCAATGATGTATCTTTGGTGAAAATTTCAGATAAATCGAACGAGGCAAAGATGCATAACTGAAAAAACAAGGTGTTCCGTTTATTTTGGCCACGAGGATATATATATGTATTGTATTAATCTTTTCTGTTTTCTTTTCTTATTCTTTTATATTATACATACATACATGCATCCATTCTTATGTACTGGTGATGATTCTTTAAGTTCAAGAAATAAACAAACGTTTATGTTCTACATATTCGAACCCATGATTTGCCCTTAAAACATGTATAATAAAAGTAGAACATAACAAATTGTTTTTGTTCTGAATGTGATAAAAAAATTGTTTTTTTATTATTTTAATACATCCATTTATTTATTTTTTTAAAGATTAATGTTAAGTCGGAATAAATTTAATCGTTTAACTCGAAATGAATATATACCAGAGATAATTATTATTATCTGTGTTATTATTATTATTCATATTTGTAATACATACTATGAGTATACTGGTAATCAATATATACTGATAGATAATGATCATTTAAATGAATTTTGTCCATTATACCCATCTACTCTTCAAGGTAAAGTGAATGATAATAGTATTTAATTGTGCTTTTTCTTTGCTAAAAATATCTATGTAATAGGAAGTAAAGAAGTTATTATGTTAGAAAAAGTTGAATGGTCAGATAATCCAAATGTCCAGATAGGTATGAGGATTTATTAGATTTTATTTTATTTTTGAGTAAAAAATATTTTAGGTGGAATCTATTCACCCAATGATTGTAAATCTCGACAAGAACTTGCTATTATTATTCCATTTCGCAATAGGGAATATCATCTGAAATTATTATTGAAATATCTTCATCCATATCTTCAAAGACAGAAACGTTCTTATCAAATATTTGTTGTAGAACAGGTTATGATCTATAAAATTTTTCTTTTGATAATTTCGATAATATATATACATACACTTTTATAAACTGAATAAAACAAAACCTAATGTTTCGAATCAATATAAATTTCGAATAGTCATGATCGAACAATCAAAACCTTTTTTTTTTAATCTTTGTAGTACAATATTGAAAATAATAACCATTTTTTCTTACAAAAAAAAAAACATATTTATTCCTTTGTTTGTTCACGAAAATCACGTCAATGTTATTAAAGTATATCATTAATATATAATAGTTGAGATTTTTCTGCGCAATTTATAAATAAATATTAATTTAATCATTTAAAATTGTTTAGATAGGCAATGTTACATTCAATAAAGGTATAATAATGAATGTTGCATTTCAAGAAGCATTAAAAATCCGTTCAACATTCAATTGTTTTATATTTCATGATGTTGATTTGGTACCGGAAAATGATTATAATGTTTATGAATGTGATCCAAAAGCACCAAGACATTTATCACCGGCTGTTGATGAATTACGTTATGTGTAAGTAGTAAGTTTAATATATTTATTTAAATAATTAAATAGAATCTTTAAATTATTTTGTTGTCTATTTTTTAAGATTAATGTATAATCATTTGGTTGGAGGTGTTTTAGCAATAAGTAAAGAACAATTTATTTCCGTTAATGGATGGTCAAATTTATATTGGGGTTGGGGAGTAAGTAGGATTTTATTGTTAATAAAATAATTATTTCTTTGTTTTTGTTTTGTTATAGGCAGAAGATGATGGTAGAAATTTTAAAAAAATAAAAATTTGATTTCTAATGATCATTTATTATTTTAGATATGGCCGCAAGGTTCGTTATGGTTTCTTAAAACTTTTCTAAATCAAGAAATAAATTTTGTTTACTTAAATGAGAGAACAACAACAACGTTCTTATGATCAAACTTTGTATTTTGTTTAGAATACGTAATTCAAGTTATCGTTTAAGTCGACCACCAAATCATATTGGTCGTTATAAAATGATTCGTCATGAAAAACGTGAACGTGCTGTAAATCGGTGAGAGATATTGCTTTTTTTTTGTTTATTTTGCAGTCATTTTATTTTATTAAATAAATTTAGTCATCAATTACTTCAAGGTTGGACTCGATATTTACACGATGGTATAAAACAATTAAATCAAATCGATTATTTAATAGAAAATATACATAAAGAAAAATTATTTACACATATTTTAGTGAATATAACACGTTCATCAACACATAAATTAGAATATTTACTTCAATAAAATCTCTACTCGTTTTATTTATTTTCTAGATCGTTTACAAATAAAAAAAAAACAAATGAGTTCAATTGATTTAGATGATGATCTTATTTTTTTTACTATAGGTAAAAGTTTTGTTAATTCTATTTATTAATCCAAGAATTTCTTTTATTAGATTCATTAGATGACGATGATGATGAATATTGTTCATGTACTAAATCTGATTTATTAACAAATGATAATTCATCAGTTGATCGAATTCAATCAACATCAATGATGATATCAAATAATAAAAAAATGTCAGATATAACAGATTTACTTGATTCAACAGAATTTAATGATAAACAAGAAAATGTTGATTTAATATCAACAAATGTTTTAGATTATTTACGTACACATAATTTACAAAATGACCAAAATAATTATGAAAAATATCAGCGGGAAACTGAAGAAAATTATTTGAAATATGGTAAAATAAAAACACGTTTTTTTTTTGAAACACGATGTAAAAGGATTGTTGAAGTATATAGATAAAAACTTGGATCTCCACTTCCTGTTTCTTTCACAGACTTGTCAGATGTAATCGCAGGGGTAAAAGTCTGCTGCGGACTTAAAATTTTGTTGAACCGTTAAATTCTTGCATGAGTTTTACATCTTGTAACTGGTAATAATCAGGAAGCTTTATTATGCCAACGTCACGGAATTTTCATTTAGTCAATAAATAAAAGCAGAGCATTTATTCGGTTCAGTAACCTTCCTCATTTATACATAAGGCAAAGTGTACTATCAACTGTATTAAGTAGCATGTGTCTTACTGAAGTGGAACAATATTGAGTGTGTACTAAAAATTAACATTTTAACTATAAAAAATAATTAACTGACCTGACTCTTTAAGATTGATAAGAGAACCTTTCACTCATGAAAGCTTCCCACGTAAAAAACCGGTCGAATAATCAAACTAAAACTGGCTTTTCCGACAATAATAACAAAAAATTGATTGAATGTACCACTTTCAGATTAAATTTGATAATATAATCAGTTTAAATAGATTTTGACAGGCTATTGTTAACTAAAACCGATTTTTCACCGGAAGCTCTCCTACATTAATTGAAATCATTCAGTTTTTCACCGCTCTAGCTATGTTATTACTCAATTATACTCTCAAATAATGAAAAAATAGCCAAGTTTCATGTATTATTTTTTTAAAATTTCGATAAAGGTGTTGATGTAAATCAAAGAAGACTTGTTAGAGATCATCACATTGGCTGTCAAGAATCGATTAAAATGATGTTTGCGTAGGTTTTTAATCGATTATAATCAAAATTAATCATCATAATCAAGTGTATTGTTATATTTTGGATTATTTCTTGATAAAAATGATTTTCTAATCAACTAATAATCGAATGGAAGCCTGTGATTTTAATCGATCTCTGATGTTATTTTGCCATCTCTACTTGAAACAATTTATAGTGAAGTTTCAGCTTCACTATATTTGAATGACTTGAGTTTGATGACAGCTTTCAAGATTGTCAATACAGAAAATTCAAATAATCGTGGAAAATTGAGAGGTTTCGTGTTCGAGTCTCGTGATCCATTGAAATGTACGAATAGACTAAAACTGATTAGCATATAATAGGTATCCATGTATTAAAAAAGTGGAAAGTGATCAGTTTGATAGGAAACGTTTTATTATGTTCCAATAAATGTCTACAGGGATTATGGAGTTCCATGATTTGAAAATTCTTTTTATAAACACGGAGTAATTCTTGGTACGGTACGGACCGGATTATCAAAAAAAATTCCTTGCCTTTGAGGTTTAGTATGATAGTTGTCCTTTTTAACTGTTCACTATAATATATTGTAATTTATATCTTTCATTATTGGCATGCTTCAGCAGTAAATCAGAATTCATAAACTGAAATATATATTGATTAATTTCCTTTTTTACAATGCCGACAGTTGCGTCGTGCTTCACATTTTAATCCCACAGAGATTGTTCTAACAGCTTTTATTCAATTAGGTTCAAAGAAATTATCACCAAGTGATTATTTAACTCGCACATCACTCTATAATCGTCCTGTTGCTTTTGAAAAAGATTCACGTTTATGGGCACGAAGTTTATTAGATAATTTTAAAAAATCCAATCAAAATTGTAAATCAAAATCATCATCGGTTAATTTAACTTATTATTTACCAGTTATTAAAAAATCTTCATCATTTGATCGTCATGTTCAATATATAGAACATTTAAATGAATGTAATGATTATTCAGCATATTTAGAATATTTACGAGAAAATCGTTCACAATTATTTTATACACTTACAGATTCAATTGATATTATTGATGGACTAATTGGAACAGTTGTTTAATCATTTTCAAAATGTTGTTTCTCACGATATTTTTCTCTTTTTTTTTTCTTTTTCTTTGTATGATCAGATATGGGCGTATTTTGCCTTCTTTGTTCTATTTTTCTCTTTTTTTTCAACGCGTTTTTGCCGTTGTTCTTTTTTCTTGGTAAGACGCTTAAATACTAAAGCTCTTTCTTTTTGTCTTGTTATGAGTATATTTTTTTTTGTTGGCTTGTACAAATTGTTAATGAAAAAATAAATCAGATACTTATCAGTGATTGGATATAAAAAGTGATTTATTAATTCAAGAATACGATTGACTTAATAAGGTGGTAATCTACTATATATATAGAAGAGAATAAACAAATAGAAATACTGGTTTATTCGTGAGATTTACCGAACAATCAAGAGGTAAAGACTAACTTTAATCGTAATTTTTGTAAGATAGTTGAGTATTTATTAACTTAAGAAATGTTAAATAGTAAACATTGTTATTTTGGATAGGAGATAAAATATTTATAAATTAGAAGTTTGTCTAAGTTTTTGTTCGTTGGTTATAATCAAAATCCATTAAATCTGAATAAGTTTAGTATATTTGAAAAGAGCTCGATAAGAACTAGCAAAGCTTCCTACGCATTTTAAATGAACGTTTCAAATATTTCAAGGATCCTTCTATTAAGCTCCAATGACAAAAGAAGGACAAAGTAGAGAATCAATATTGCTCATACATCCGTATTTCCACATATTTCAATATACTTCTTTGTGTTTCTATCTACGATGCAATTTTTGCAAGGGAAATATATTCTAATTTTCTACTTCGAAGGAGCTTCAAGCTACACAATATGTTATTTATTCTTTGAAAAATAGGCACATCACATAAAAGAATCTAATACTCTGATTTCAGCCTATTATCTATAACATTCCTGATATTTTCAATTGAATAAATTACTCATATACTTTGTAATATAGCTTTTGACTTTTTCTTTATTCTACAAACATCTCATCTTGGATAGCCTAAAGGAAAATAAATTCATCGACATGAATATAGCAGTGATGTATGAAATGAACTATTTAATAGCCTAGTAAAGAAGGTCAATTTCTTTATCGAATAAACCAGACTATTATTCATAGTTATAACTTTTTTTTTCTTAAATTTCATTGTATATATCATTATATATATATTCTTTCACATAGTTTCTCAGATTTATTAATGAGAAATACAATATTATTGATTATTTATTTTCTAGGATATCCTTTATAATACAATGTCTGAAAATACTGTCTTAATTTGTTTGGTAATATTAAATCTTATAGCAATCCATTACGGTAGGTAGATTTAATTTATACAGTTGGATATACAGAAAAAAGAACCATTGTGAATATATTTAGAGTTAATCAGTATGTTGAGAGGATTATTAATAAAAAATTCAAGTAGAACAACTTAATTGTTACTCATAAAACAAGTGATTAGATTTAAATCTTTTTAATAAAAAACGCAATTATTGATAATTTAATATTGTTTTTTTTTCTTTTAGCTTATCGTATCAATCCAAATAATGAACCAATACAAGCATTGTTTCGTTCATATGAGTATAGTCCAAATGATGAAGAAACATTGTTTAATTTACACAATTTGAAACAAGCAGAAGAACATAATTTAGATAACTATTATTTGGTTCTGTGTCATCCAACATCATTGCATATTTTATGCAATAAAGTAGATAATATTTCTCGTCGAGATACAGGCTTTTTACGATTTGGTCGAAAGCGATAATTTTCATTTTATTTTTTGTTCTTTTTTTCCTTTTTAAAAAAAACAAATAAATAAAATGGATATAGCGCCTCTTGCATTCTGCACACATGCATAATGAATCACTTCTGTGTTTTGTGTTTTAATAGCGAAAAAAAAGAACAAGAAATCAATTTACTTTTTCAATGATGGCATCGATATTAAATTTAAATAGAATTTTTTTTCTTCCTTCTTTTGCACCATTCCAATGTGTGATAACCATAGTGGCGTTTTTTTTTGCTCCAACTGGTTTATTTCTGAAGAAATGAACTCACATGCATCTGTTGATGAGAACGTTGCCTTGGTTTCTTTATTCCATTCTGCTCACCTTTACAACACTATATTATTGTTGATAGAAGCAATAGCTCGTTTTACTTCTCTATGTGTGTGACATAAATTTTTCTAATGAGCGAATGTTAGTAGTGTCTTATGTTTTTTTTTCTTCTTAGATAGATAATTCTTGTTTTTTTCTTCTCTCACTCGCCACATTGGCTACTAAGCAACGACAAAAAAACAACAACATATAGACAAAGAGAAATAGTCTTATCGTTTTTGAAAACATAATGCCAGAACGTAAAGAATCAGTTGATAGTTTTGATGAGTTTTTTGGAGCGCCAAAGACAGATAATGATAGAAAAAAATCTCCGATTAAACCAAAACAAAATGATGCATCAGTCACATCAGTTATTAAAACTCAACCGATTGTTGAACGTTCTCGAACTCCAACAACACCAGAAGAACGAAGATTTTCATCATCAAAACCAAACTGTAAGTATTATCCTTTTAAGTAATATAAAAAGCTCTTTAAAATAATCAATTTTATTGCTTCTGATAAGCGAAAGTAAATAATACAAAAACATCATCAACAACAAATGGATATAAAAATACATCGTCAGAAATGTCAAATCGAGCTGAATCAGTTCAATCAAAAGTTTATGAATCAGGTTAAAAAGAAAAACAAACACTTTTTTATTTTTTTTTTTACATATAAAATCTTTTTATTTTTATAGATTTCGATAATGAGAATGGTTTTGACGATGATGAAACAGTTGTTGAGAGTGTACAAGAAAGAAAAAAAAAACATGGTTCATTACCACCATCTAAACAACGTACATATGAAACTCCTCGTCGTGGTAGTGATTCAGAATTAAAAAGTTCATTTGCAACTACACATCATAAAAAATCAAAAAATGGAAATATTCGACGTAATGAATCGTTTTTACCATATATTCGACCACAACAAACTCGACGAACAGGAGGTTATCCAATTCGTCGTCGTAAAGAAACTCTTTCATCATCAACAAAAAATGAAATGGAACAACGTGCATTATCAGCACAAAATAATAAAATAAAAACTCTTGAATCTCGTCTAGCTGATTTACGTCGTGAATTAGAAGCTCAACGTATTGAAAATGCAACATTACGTACAATACAACGACGCGAAGAAAAAGCTATTAAACAATATGAAGAAAAAGAATTTGATATTCATCGAATTGTACGTGATTTTACACATGAAATAGATCATATGAAAGAAGTTTTATCCCATGAACGTGAAGTCAAAATGAAACTTGAAAAACAAATCGAAACTCGTGAAGAAAAATTACGTGATCAAACAAAACGTATTAAAAAATATGAAAAAATTGTACAAGAAAAAAATCTTGATGAACGCCATGAATTACATGAAAAATTAAATGAAACAGATAAAAAACTGCAAGAGGTCCAAGGAAAATTAACTAATCAAGTAAATTAAATTTTTATCATATATATAGATATAGATATATGTTTTGTATTTTTTATAGGAAAAATATATTGAAAATTTAGAAAAAAATCATCGTCATGAAATTAATCAAGAAATAATAAAACAACGTGAATTGAAACGTCAACTTGAAACGCGTTTACAAAAATATAATGATTTATTACTTAAATTTGAAGATAAAACACGACAAGTTGATACAATGCATATATATGTTCAACGTGGTGGTAAACGTTCATCAGATTCACCAACTAATTTATCGAAATCACGTTCATTACAATCACTTCATGAAACATCACCCCATTCACGAGAGAAAATAAATGATTATGATAAAAGACGACGTGAACAACAGGAACGAGAAAAAAAGTCTAAAACACAACAACGATCTTCTTCAAATGATTCTTCACCAAAACATGAAAAGAAAAAAATGACACTAAAAAAGCCATTACAAAATACAATAACAACTACTAAAAATTCATCAAATGATGAAAAACCACCAACAATACAAAATGGTAATATTTATTCAAGTACATTTTAATATACAAATGATTGATCATTAGAATTTAGAATAAGTTTTTAGTTTTATTCAATTGAAAATAATAGAAGGTATAGAAAAATCTTATTTGCTATTTAGGATTAATGTTCAATTTATCAGACATCAAACACTTCAGTTTTATTTTCAAAATATACTAGTTTTGCATTATCATTGTATATTTTATTTAATCACGATAAGGGCACAATATTCTTCATATTTTTAAAATTCGTAGCATTACTTTGTCTGTGCTATAAACATTTAGTGGCCTTACGTTAGGTATTAGATCTATAATAATAAACTCCTCTATTTCCTGTAAATAATTATAAAGAAATTAGATGATAGTAGCATAATGAATGTCGATAAAAAATGGAGAGTAAGACATGATTATCGTAACTTTTTTACGTTGAAAATACTCTAGTTTGAAAATGAACTTCTTTTTAGTGAAGAAATTGTTAATTGTTAAACCTATTTATTAAAACTATCTTATTGAAATATGTTTTTTTTCTGCAATAGGTCATTTGCCACCAAAAGGAAAACCTCCTACGCGTCGTCTCTCAACACCAAAGAGCGTTGATGACGAGAAAAGTGAAATAGATAATGAAGATATTTTTGGATCAAAGCCTAAAAAATTACCACCACCAACAAATATTCAGCGAAGCGAACAACATCTATCTCACACACAACTTCATAAGCGTCCAATAGCACCTATCCCACCAATAACTGAATCAAAACACAATTCATCAGGAACTGGTGGAAATGCATCATCTTCAATTTTTAAACTCACTGAACCACCAGTACCATCAAAACCTCGTGCAACACGTCAACTTGATGAAAAATGGTCGGATATGTTTGGAAGTAATGAAAAAGAAGATCCGGCTAAAGAAGACCTTCTTGCTAAATTAGTTGCTGATGAACAACAAGAACGAAGGTTAGCTGCTGCTGCTCAATCATCATCTACGCAACGTCCGTCAATGACCATGTTTGAATCCTCAACACGTTCCACAGCAACAAGTAAATTTTGCTTTTATTTAAATTATTCTTCGCACATATAAATGTAAATCTTGTATAGCACAACCAACAACAACAACAACAAAACCATCTGCTGATCCATTTGAGTCCCTTTTTAGTACTAATTCAAATAAACCTCCAGCAACTCGTAAAAACGATCTAGATGACATGTTTTCAACAAAATCATCAAATCAACCAACAACACAAACTAAAAATGACCCATTTGAATCATTATTTGGACCACCGTCTACAGCTAATAATTCAACAACAGTTAATTCAAATTCAAGACAATATACATCACAAAATGACAAATTACAAAGACCAAAAGTTGTTACTAATGCAACAAGATCTATACCAAATAGGACAGTCGTTGATGAAGTGGAAGAATTCGTTTTGTAAACAAATATAATCGCTAAAATTTGTTTATCTTATATATTACTTTTTTTTTCTAAACGTACTATCGAACAACAAAAGAACAATATATGAGTGTGCTTTAAGCATGTTGTGAGTATATTCGAAATAATTAAAGATAGTTTTGTGTTCAACGGACTCAAAATTCAGTAATACTTTACTAGAAAAACAAGTTCTTATTAATAACAAAATAAGATAGAAACAATTTCGAACATTGAAATCTATGATTGAAGAGATGTGGCATTTAAAATTTTTCCAATCATGTATCGCAAGTTTTTATTTAAATAGCAAAGACTAGAATGACCGCGAAAACTTAAAAATCAATTATATTTGATTCTGATTGAGTTCAATAAATGATATTGTTTAATATCATTCTTTTTTTGTGCTCTAGTCTTATGAGGAAGTGTTTCCATGTGTTAATCGAAGATTCAAACGATAGCTACCCCAGTCGATAGAGCTCGACGAGTTAGTTGCGAACGTGATAGGCATATTCTTCTATACTACTTTCTTATAGAGTTTTGAAATCGAATTAATTCTAGGAAATTAGGGGTGCAACAAATTTCTAATAGATTTGGAATTTGATCGATATTGAGTTATAGAATTGAATTTCGTTTGAATTTGGATTGCAGCTATCGTTTGAATTTAGAATTTGAGATTTGAAGTTGGGATTGGGATTGGGGTCTTTGACCTACTTGATTCCAACTTTGGAGCTATACTAGAATGAAACCAAATTTGAACGCCTAATCCAAATCTAAATCAAATCCAAATCTTTCTGCAATTAAGCTAAAGGCCTTGAATTTGTTGCACCTCTACATGGAACATTATCTATTGAAATAGACCAAATGCGATTATTTTGAAAAAGTTCACCAGACGCTAATCTTTTTATTTATGAAAATGACAGCTGTTTGAAAAAATGTTCGAAACAAAGAATACGCTGACAATGATTACAGCAAATAAATGGGTAACCATTAAAATTTTACATCGAACATTGATCTGCCTTGAAAGTAAAGCGAACATCGATCACATTTGGAAACGATTGATGTTTTGGTTGAACATAGCAGCAGGTTGATCAAGAGTATGAAACCATGGGCACGAAAATATCGGAGGAAAGTTGATTGTGAACAAGTGATTGCAGCTTGATTATGGCGTCACGTGTTCTCAAGTAAATATTCAAATTATCTATTGATACATGATGGTAAATTCGTTGTGTCAAATTTTTCCATTGATAAAAAATACTGGTTACAGGTGTGTATTGTCGCTTTTAAGCTTTCCAGGAATCACCATCAATCTTCAAGACTGTCATTTCGTTAGATTTGCTTCGTATGTAGAAGTATTGGTTTGCATTGGCCATTGATCCACTAACGAGGGAACCTCCCCAAGTGATACTCTCGGTTTGGGCTCATATTTTGCCTGTATGTAGGACTCATAGCGTAGGTAAGAGCCCTAAAATGGTTTGTGCCTATAGCCTGTTGTTGTTGAGATATTACGTTTTTAAGGTATTGTAATAACTCACTACCGTGGTCCCCCTCAGGAACATGAGAAAAACTCATTTGGAAATTTCGACTTAAAACTTTGTATAGAGAGAGGTCTCAATGAGAGTGGTTTATTGTAAAAGTTTCAGACCTATTCCTTGTTCCAATCCTAAGATACGTCTATGGTAACCTATGTCACTTGCAGAGGCAAGTTTTGGTGTTCATGTTTCCGATTAGGAGCATTCAGCAAGGCTGAAACTTTCACAATAAACCACTCTCATTGAGATCTCTCTCTATACAAAGTTTCAAGTCGAAATTTTCAAATGAGTTTTTCTCATGTTCCTGAGAGGGACCACGGTAGTGAGTTATTCCAATACCTTAAAAACGTAATATCTCAACAACAACAGGCTATGGGCACAAACCCTGTTAGGGCTCTTACCTACGCTACAAGTCCTACCTGTAGGCGAAATATGAGTCCAAACCGAGAGTATCACTTGGGGAGGTTCCCTCGTAAGAGCAGTAGCCAGTTGCTCGTAACGTCGTCAAGGACTTCTCTCGTCCAATACTCAATCGATGATTTGTTTAATTTATCAGATTTGTTGTAGATTGTGGCAGACTTTGCAGCANTTTTTTCAATTAAATAAAAAAACAAATATTTACTTCAGGTGCACTTGGTTGAGTAAAATGAACATTTGGTGAACAAAATAAACTTAGTTTGGTTGATGTTGATTTATTAAGATGTTTAAGCTGTGATCTTATACCAAAATTACTTATTGAAAAATATCTAGTTGAAATATGTCGAAGTCAAAATGTTCCATTTGAACCTGATCCAACAATTATGGCCCAAGATGAATTTTGGACTATTGGACAACGATATATTCAAAATGCAAGTGTTAATGATGAAAAAAGGCCACCTCCACCACCATCAAGTGGAGGTGCTCCATCAACAGGTGGCCACGGAAGTGGAGGAAGTTATGTTAGTTCACCAAATGTTCATTTTACTCAACCAAGTGCACCTGAAGTAAATATTTGTTTTTTTATTTAATTGAAAAAAATTCATGTGTTAAAAAAAAAATTTTTTTACTTATAAAAATTTCAACTAATTTTAATAGTTTGAAAAACCACCTCCAACTTATTCAGCAGTAAGTGTAATGTTTTCATTATAATTGAGTGTTTGGTTTGTAATCTGGCTATACTCTATGCATGATTTTCTTCGTTGCTTGTCTGTCTAACCTTATGATAAATAATAATAACGACGAAACGATATAATTCATTTCTAATATCTGGTTTTCTAATATCAATATATGTTCATTAAGTTTTTGAAAATTATACATTCAGCAAATCTAAAAGTTTACTCGTCGGCTATTTAAAGAAATCATTTGAAGCAGATTCTTGTGTATTCAAAAATTAAGTCGCATAGACTTAGCTCTGACCACTTCGGCGATGATTTGAATAGACTAGATTAAGTTTAAGTTAGCATTGTAAAACAAAAGAATTTGAAGATCAGAGACTAAATGCAAGTATTTTATTCTGATAGCTCAAATACTTCTCCGTTATTTCATAAATATGTAACAATAGGGCTCAGTAACAATTACAATATGATACAATTTGTTTTTTAAGATAAATTTGTGTTGAAATAGGAAAACCAAAGTACTTAAAATTTGTATGTATTGTCCACAGAGAGACATTTCTGTGCGTAACATCACTATATCGATGCTTACGTAAGGTATGGGTGTAGACTGCAAGTGTGAATGTAAATGTTTCTTCTTAAGCGCCATCCAATTTTATCCGCATGTGAGTACGGCTGAAATTCAGGAAGAAAGATCCACATCTACACCTGAAGTCTGCACTAGCACTACATTAGTGTCGATACGGTGATGTTACGCGTGAAAATGCCTCTGTTCACGGAACTATCTATGAGCCCTATGGTTGCATATCTATAATAGTACAAAAAAGTTGTATAATGACAACCAGAAAAAAGTATCTGCGTTCAGTTTCTGTTCACGACTTGTGGTAGACTGTTATTCATATTTAAGGTTTAATACTATCAAGAGATCTAGGATGACGTCCATTATTCATTATGACTCAAATAGTATTATTTTTGACAATGTTCATTATATTTAAAACGAAGAGAAAAACTTTAGGATGTATTCTATGTAAATACTACTAACAGGAAAGAATTGATGATTAATTTCCATCTCTACTAAAAATTTTATTACAGGATAAACCGGATCACTTAACAGTGTATTTGCCAGGAGCCAATAGCGTATGTATTAGTTTTGTTTTTTCTCTTAAATGAACACTATTCGACATAGTTCTGTAGTTAATTAATCAACTAATTTGTAAAGAAGATTCTTATAGAAAAAATAGTTGAAAATATGTCTTTTGTGTGTGGATTTGTACGAACTAGTATGATTAAAAACGTATTTCATAAATATTAGGTCAATCTGAAACAAATTCATGATTCTGAAAGTTCATTCAAGGTACACATGTTGTTTGATTGATTTTCGCTTCCACTAATCTTGCATTTCTCTGATTGTTGATTCATTCTTTTTTTGATTGAAAGTATTCTATTAGATTAGATTACCTATTGAAAATTGAAAAAAAAACCAAATATATCATGTTATAGATCAAGACGAGGCTAGCTGAATGCTATGTAGTAAATCTGATTTTAATAAGACTAGAATCAATTTACTGATCGACGATTATGCATCCAAAGTATGTATGATCAGTAAAAAATCTCGCTTCGAGGGCATAGTCGCCTATCAATAGATTGATTCTAATTCCTACAAAGTCTAATGAAAATAATATTTATAATATACTATTCGACCCGCCTCAACTTACTCCAGAATATGTAATATTTTGTTATTCAATTTTGAATAGGTCATCTAATCCCACAGAGTCTTTTTATTATTATTACTGTTTGTATATTTTAGCGACAACCTCAATATCCGAATATTAATTTTGGTCCATCGATTCCACCACCATTACCACCGGCACCACCTTCATCGAATTCACCTCGTATTGGTTTTAATATAAATAATGATACTAAAGCACCATTTATTGATCCATTTCCGCAAGTACCCAGCGCACATGATCGCTCAACACCTTCACCACCACCTCCAGCAATGAATGATAGCTCAAATGATCCTGGTTTTGATGATTTAGCTCGTCGATTTGAAGAGTTGAAAAAGCGAAAATAAATGAATAATGATTGAATATCAAATAAACTATTGTTTTTTTTTGACCTCGTTATTTGTATTTACCCGTGGACAATTATGACGTTTTTTTTTATACTCAAACTCCTATATTTATACATAATATACATTAACAAACATCCATAGTCGTTTATTGTTGAGCCTTGTCCTGTGTTTACTATTGATCATAGTTGATAATGTGTTTTATATTTGATGTGTAATTCTTGTCTTTTCTTTCTTGATAACGAACATTTTATTGAAACATTTTCTATTGAAAACTTCTGTTTCTTTTTCTCGCGTGTTCAAGTGAACACAGAGAGAAGGAAGCAATTGACATTGATCATTAAACTTTTATTTTAAAAATATATAAGAAAAAAAAGAATGGCACACTAAATGATATTAAAAATTCAAAGAAAATATAGAAATAACTAAGACTTCATATTTAGTGAAATATGATTTATTTTTCTTTTATTAAGATTTATTTATTATGAGTGTATAAATCTTACTTAAATATTAAGTGACAATACGCTGAATTTATTTACTGTAGATTACCAAAGATATAACTCAACAGACGCAAAGTGGTTGAGTCACAGAAAAAGTGAGTCGTTGTACGGACGTTTCATAAGTAGGAAGGGTTCGTCATGCCGCTCAGAAGCTACGGTTCTACAAGTTACAATTCAAACTGATTTTTGCGCTATGATGACTGATAACTTTTGTGAAAACTTTTGAAAATGAAATCTATACGTTCGTTGTTTTTAATTCTATCATGAATATATTTGATATTTATTCGTCTGACTTACACTTCGATTTGTTTATTAACACTAATAATTAAAATTAATTTAATACAATATGTACGTTATAGGTACAAAAAAATATGACTTAATGTTGCATTACGAGGTTCGTGTTTTTATCATAAATTCAATGCAGCATTTCATCAATATGATATCGATGATTTAATTCAATTTTCGACTTTTATTACGACAGATCTCTATTAAAAAATTCAAATTATTACATGTGTTACTCTAACAGAATACAATAACTAAATAATAAACTTGTACAGTTCAAAAAAGAAGGTTTTCATTGATTTTATTTGTTTTTCATTGAAACCTATTGTTGATATATAAAATTTGATGAAATCATTCGCTGCAACATTTCTAATGAGAGTCTAAAACAAAGTATACGAATACAAAAGTTACTTTATATTTTTCTATCAAAAGCAGAGAGTATCAAAGTGTATGACAACAAAATTCTTTTTAATCATGTACCGACAGAAAACAGGAAGATAAATCCAAGTTTTGCCTTCAACAAACAATATTTATATACTATAAAAAATTTAATCATCTTGAAAACAACATGTTCTTTTATTTAGTAAAAAGTACTACGTAAATTCTACTTTTTTAAGCAAACTGTAAAACAATACGTATATTCAGAACAGTACATGGTCGGTATATTATACTTCTGCTTGGTATATCGACTATTAGAAAAACTGATTTGCCTACATTCCATTAGTTAAATTTGTTTTTTTTAACTATTTTTTAAAAAGCATATGGCCATTACACTTNTTCTACTTTTTTAAGCAAACTGTAAAACAATACGTATATTCAGAACAGTACATGGTCGGTATATTATACTTCTGCTTGGTATATCGACTATTAGAAAAACTGATTTGCCTATATTCCATTATTAAATTACGTGTGAGAAGTAGAAAGAAAAAAACAATGACCAGTACCTGTAAAAATAATCTTCAGCGTGATCCGACATAGCATCACGGAGAAATGATAGGAGAGAGATCTTTCACCATTGTGACCTCAATATCTCATAGAAGACAACATCCAGGAACTTTCAGTTTATAACAACTTTTGTTCTACTTGTCAAGATCTACCTGTCCTGAAAATTTCAAATTTTTCTCATGAGCCATTCCTCAGAAACCTTGGAAGGGGGGGGGTGTGGATATACCATTAACTTGGCTTTAATATAGAGAGAGAAATAGGATCAATCTATTTTGAAAAAACTTCTCCTAATGCACTATCAACATATTCTAATAGATTTAAAATGAGACAAATTACAGTAAATTTCAAATGAATTTGAAGAAAAAAACCAATATCATTTTTTGCATGTATCGATTTTCATTCACACATTTGTGTGACATAACTTGTTTTATTTTCATATTATTTTTCTAATGTTTAATCAAAATGTTATAAATAAATGATTAAAGAATTTTTTATTTCTTTATGTTTACATAAAAAGAGAATTTATTATATATGAGAAAAGAGAATATTCAATAAAATCAAACTATTGGTTTAAAAATCACGAGTATCGTTTTTTTCAGTTCAACATCATGATGTTGTCAAAACAAAGAGAGGTGTACACCTCGACAACTATAAGTGTAATGGCCATATGCTTTTTAAAAAATAGTTAAAAAAAACAAATTTAACTAATGGAAGTGACACCTTATACGCCAACAGACTATTCTCTTGCAAGAACAGATAATAATGTACATCGATTACCTCCCATTCGTTCGAGTGATTTAATTTCAAAGTAAAAACTCATCATCATTTTTTTTCACTTTTCACGTATATCTATTCAGATCTGATGAAACACCGGTTTATACGGTTCATAATACTCGTTATGCATTACCAGCGTCAAATATTATTCGAGTAAATTATATTTTATTGTTTCTTTTGTTGTTATATTATAACAAATCAATCTTAGGGCATATCTGATCAACAAAGTGGTGAAATTGATTCGTGGCCAGCAAATGCTAGTGGTGGTAGTGGTGCTTTTAGAAGTTTAGCATTAACTAATCAAGGCCGTTTAGTATCAATGGGAACAAATTTACGAGGAAAAATGGATACAGCACCTAAACCTAAATTTTTAGCAATCATTGAAGATTATCTTTATACAGAATTGAAAGCACTGGGTGTAGAAGAATCAACAGCTAATGAATCACGCTTACAAGTAAGATGTTTCCTTTTTTTGTTCATCATTTTATATAATTATATATTTATTTATTTTTCCTATAGGTTTTTCGCGAAGTATTTTCAGCAATTATCGATGATTTTAAAACATATAAACCACTTTTATCAGCAATTAAAAATGAATATGAAATAATGTTAACACATCTTAATGATAAAGTAAAAGAACTTGAACCACTTCGTGTAAGTTAAAAAAATTCTTCTTTCTTTGACAGTCATAAACGAATAGAATAATTCTTTTTTTAGCAACAATTAGTTTTGCTAAGTGAACAATGCGATAAAAAATTAATGCAATATCGTAAAGAAGAACGAGAAGAAATATTATTATTAAAAGAAGAAAAACGACGTTTGCAACAAAGTATTCGTCAATTAACAAATCAAAATCAAAATCTTGAAACAAATATTCAACGAGTAAATCTAATCAAATAATATTAGAAGGAAAAGAAAAAAAGAAATATTTAAAATTATATTTTAGCTTCAAGAAGAAGTATCAAATCAATATCAACTTTATCGAAAAGAACTTGATGCAAGAAAATTATTAATTAATGATGCAAATGATCTACGTAATCAACAAGAAAAACGTGCTGATGAAAAAGAAGGACTTGATGAACAAGGAATGAAAAAAGAAGATCCAATTATGATGAGAATAGCATTGAAGTTAGTATAAATTAATTTCTAATCATTAGATGTATTTAATATCTAATCTATCCTAACATAAAAATGTCATAAAAGTTTTAAATATAAAAAAAAACATTCTATGAGTATTATTTCTTTTTGTTCTCATTGAAACAATTTTGCGAAGTAAAAATATTAACAAACACATTGTGAAAAAAAATTGTATTTAACACTAATGAGGGAATCTCTTCAGATGTCAAATCCTTTTTCGACCGAAATAATTTACATTTGATGAGTACTATTGGCTAATAGAAAAATCTACAATCGTTTGCTTCTCTGAATTTTCTGTTCCTGACCGGTCACGTGAAAAATCGACATTCGCCTTCAAACTTTGTATAAACAAAGTTCTCAATGAGATTCGTTCTTTGGACAAGTTGTAACTTGTTTTAGTATCTCCTATCCTGAGATATTCAATATTCGAAGCTCTCTCATCTATAAAAGTGAATTTTGTTCAAATACTTACATCTGCAGAAACGAGATACTAACAAATCTAAAGCTTACACAATTAACTAATCTCATTGAGAACTTTGCTAGTGCAAATTTGAAGTGAAAACTCGACAGTCAATTTTTTACTATAACTTTTCTGTGGCATCCTAATTTTTCCGTAAAATTAAATTGTCGAAGTTTGACCTGAATCTTTGTCCACACCAAAGCATTAATCAAACTAGCTTGCCTAAGAATTTTTAAAATTTTTGAATAAATTATCATCAAGATATCAGTAAGTTAGCATGCTGACACTTTGTTTTTGAATAGTGTGTTACGCGTTTTGAAAAATTCATATCTCAGAAACAATCCATCCAAAATTTCAGAAACATTGCGGACAAGCTAGTCTAACTAAGGTTTTGATGTGAACAGAGTTTCAGATTGATATGTGAGAATTTAATTTTACTGTAAAGGTTGAGTGCAGCACGAAAGCTATAGTCAAAAGTTGATACCTTAGTTGGATTACAACTTGTGTCTAAAATACTCTTAGGACTCTTTTTAGTTGACGTATTTTGTACTTATGCACCAAAGTTTTTAAATCACAAGAAGAGATTTCCTCGTAAGAATAATTAAGGAGAACCTTGCCTATAAATGCAAATGGCAATTAAGATCTTTCATTTAGTTTTCTAATAGAAACACAGTTTGTAAGGAATTTTAACAAATAGAATCTCATTGATTCAATTTTCAAGTCATTTCCATTATCTTTTCTTTGTATTATTACATAGACAAGCACGTAAAGATCTTAATGGAGCACTTGCAAAAATAACACATATGGAAGCTAATTATAATGATGTTGTTCCACGACGAGATTTTATTGCATTAGAAGCTAAATCAAATGAACATCTTGAAAGAATAAAAGAGTTGCAAACTACAAATGATAATCAAAGTCAAGCAATTGAACATTTTCGAACACAAAATGAGTATGATTTATTCATATTAAACTTTATTAAATTAATTATTCATTTATTTTAGAAATCTTAAAGAAGATATTCAACGTTTACAACGTGAAAAAGATGAATTAAATATTAAAAATGAAAATATTCATGATGAAATGACTCCACGGTAAAATTTCAATGGTGTTTTTTTTTCTGATTTTATTAATTTCGAATCATTTTCTTTGTACAGACCATCATGGCATTTAGCAGGAGAAGTTATCGATGGTGGTGCTGAACGTTGGCAAAATGTTTCCGCAAATAAAACAAGTCAAGAAAGACTTGTTATTTTACTTAATGAATTTACTGGTGGTGGTAATGATGATGATGGTACTGGAAATCAATCACAAAGTAGCGCAGTACCTGATCAATTATCACCACGCGGTGAAGGTGAACAAGTTCCATTTCATTTACGTTCATCGCGACCAGTTAAAAATCGACGATTAACACGACGTGATGTTGCTGTTCTTGTTCAAGACATTTGGACAGAACGTCGTATATCAGATAAACAAGTGGATTTTATTATTCTATTATTTTATTTAAATAAATTTTGTTTGTTTTGATTTAAGGATGGTCGAACAAAAAGTTTATCTGAATTTATTTATGAATTTTTTCGTAATCGGTATGGAAACCATAATACAGCTGTTGAAATGGGTTATAATTTAGATTATGCATGTAAACGTTTTAAACATAATGATAATTGTCAATTATTTTATCATATTTTATCTGGAGAGGTAATTTGTTTAATTTTCTATGTAGAAGTTTAGTTTTTGAAATAATATATTTTAGGCTGATGAAGATATTTATCATTATACAAAAAATCTTATTGAACAACTTGCTGAACGTATTATTAAAGAAAGTGAAACATATCCAAATGGTTCTGTTACAACTGAAAAATTTCAAAATATGTTAACAAAATATTTACCAAATAAATCAGCAAATGATATTTCGGAATTAGTTGCTGCTGCTGAAAAAGAACAACCGCATGAAGAGCAAATTTCGTTAGCTAAATTATTTTCTGTTGTAAGTTGAAACAATTTTCTGTCTGATTCTTCTCGTCCTCATAGCAACGCTGGAAAGCAGAAGTAAACATTTATTGGGCACGTTTCCATAACAACTCAGATCAACACGCATTCGGCTCTATTTTTCAGAGTTCTTTAACAAAGAAAAAAGGCACTGAACGGCATTAACAATAAGACTTAGAATATTCTAGAACATTCTCAAGTCTTTCTTGTAATTTAAATAGATGACATACGTCTATAAATATTCTAAATAGTGTAGGTTTTGATTTTTGCATAGATGAAGAAAAGTATTTCAAAATAGATAGAATAAAATACTTCCCTTATGATTAACAACAGCAACTAGTTCACATTTTCATCTCGCAGGATTTTGTATTAACAGCTTGTTTTTTTCATGTTAAAAATATTCGAAGTACATTAAGTGTTTTTTCTTGTATCTAGGATGACGAAGATAATTATGGAGAATTTATTCGAGTTTTAAAACGACAATTAAATGAAGATAAACAAAGTTATATTCATGATGTAGTAGAAAAAATTGAAAACTTAAGGTAAAAAAAAAAATATTTTTTGCAAAATACAAAATTTTTCTTTTCTTCCATTATTAAGTTCTGTTAACGCAAAAGATTTGGAACAAACTTTACGTGCTATTAATCCTCATATTCAATCAAATGAATTAGCTCACGTTGTTCAATGGACATTTGAAGCAAAAGATGGTAGTCAAATGCCATCAATGAATGTTAATGATGTTCTACAACGCCTTCAAAATGGTGTCTTTTATCGACAACACGCTTTATCCTCATAAATATATATTTTTTTTTATTAATAAAATAAATTTCGAATAAGTTTATATGCTTTTGACCATGATTGAAACAATTCAATATTAATTAATTTAATATCAGTATATGATAAAAGTTCTTTAAAATAATAGATATTAGGTCGTTGTTCAAATGCTAATGTCAAACAATTTTTATGTTCATATGTTTCAGTATGATTAAGATGTTTAAGATAAACTGTACCATATAACTGATATTTATAATAATGTTTCATAATTTTCCAACATTGTTTACGTTTATATTTAATAATTTGATGTAAGACATTTTCACCTTTATCATTTTGAAGATCAAGACGCGCACCAGATTCAATTAAAACTTCGAAGAAAGGAATTTTCTACATAAAAAAAAATACGAATTTAGAAGAAAAAAACAAACATGTTAAATTAACCATACATTCATCATAACAGTATAATGAGCAGCTGTATGACCTGTTAGTGTTTGTATATTAAGATTGCATTCAGGTTTTTTAACAAGAGCCATCATAATAGTTGTATTAGTTGATGTAAGAGAATCTATTAATGCTGTACGATTTTCATGATCAGTTTCATTTATATTCACACCACGATTAAGTAGAAAAAGAACACCGTCATACCAGCCTACTTCAGCAGCAATAGAAAGTAATTTTCGACCTGTATCTTGTTCACCATAATTAAATAAATGAGGTAACATTTCTTTTTGACTAAGAATAGTAAGAATTTCTTTTGAATGTAAACGAAATCCATTAAGAATATGAAAGTCTTCAATTAAATTTTGAGATTTTTGTTTCGTAGATGAAGAAAAATATTTTTTTTCTTGTTCAGTACGAACAATTTGAGCAATTTTTTTCAGTTCTTCAGCATCAGCTAAATCACCAATATTAACTTTAAGAGAATCTGATGAATAACAATCTGTATTATCTTGTTGTTTAGTTTTAGACGAACGAAAAATTGATTTAGATTTAATAAAATTTAATACAGAATCATAATATTGATCTCCACCAGCTTCAACATTCGTCGATGTTGAACTTCTTGATGATAATTCTAATAACAAAATAATCTATGACAATTAAAACAGAAAAAAACAATAGGCATTGTTTCATTGTATAAGAAATTTAATGAAATATTGATTTATGATAATTTCAATTCATTCATTAACATTGTTATTCATTTTCGAGGTGATGTCTATGAAAGATGGATTATCTTCATCTCTTTTATCCTCCTCTTTTTCGATTATTTTAATACATAATACGATTTCTTATAGAAGGTCTTTGTGTTGTAAGTTAATAAGGTTAGATGTATTTGAATTCAATTAAAGGTCTCTTCACCGAATTAATCTATTTAAAACACAGGTTACTATTGTACTGAGATGTTCGAATTTGAAAGTATTTCGGGTGCATGTAACATAATCATAAATGAAAATTTTAGCAGAATTTTTTTCTCATATTTGGATATCAGTTGTAGAATTGCACGTGACAAGGGTAGTTCTAAAAATTGTGGATATCGTCAAAACTTAAACAAAAAAGATAGAGTTCGAAATGAACATCATACGGCCATTAAAATAACCAGGAGTGTCCATACCCATAAAAAGAACTATATTCCAGTTGAAAATCAAAAAGGGCAGTCGAGAATTGGTGTTCGTAGGCTTTACAGGTGCCCAAGAAGAAAAAGAATACTTCAATTAAAAAAAAAATATTTAAAGGAAATCAGAATTCGAAACGAAGGACGAATACTCTTGCTTATCAGCTATCTGGCGGTATGGGGTGCTACTTGACAACAGGTTCAATAGCACAATATCTTTCCTACAACCATGGCAAGCTGTATCTCCGACCAGAAGGTCGATCTGGCACAGAATTCTTATGCTTAATTACTCGAGTCTCACCGTAAACACTAACTAATCACAAGAGCAGATGTGTATCACAACAAAGACAGCATGCTATCGGCTGAGTAATCCCAGAGAAATAGCTATTAGAGACTTGTCGATGGTCATTTCTTGACTGGTAGTACTGATATTTTCACACAGTACATTATGAATGGATCTATGTCGAACAATGTAACCACTTACGAGGGAACCGCCCGAAGTGATTCAAAGCTTTTAAGCCGATATTTTGCCCATAAGTAGAGTCCAATGAGACTAGAGAAAGTCCAAAAGGACAAGGGCCCATGGGCCTTCCTTCTCGAGTTAGGGTCATTTTACTGCGTTTATCACCTATGATACGATATTCACCGAAAAATCAAATTAAGGAGTTTCGACCTGAAATTTTGCTCACATATAGGTCTTGTGGCCCGTATACTAGTCTGAAAGTTTAAGCCAAAACGAATGCACTGTTCTCGAAATATTAAGTTTTCAAGAAAAGTCGATTCTTTTGGTATGTATGCAACATGGCACTGCTTTCTTGAGATTACAATATCTCGAGAATGGCGCTTTCGTTTTGGCTTAAACTTTCAGGCTAATATACGAGCCACAAGACCTACATGCGGGCAAAATTTCAGGTCGAAACTCCTTAATTTGATTTTTCGCTGAATATCCTATCATAGGTGATAAACCCAGTAAAATGACCATAACTCGAGAAGGAAGGCCCATGGGCCCTTGTCCTTTTGAACTTTTTCTAATCTCATTGGACTCTACTTATCGGCAAAATATCGGCTTAAAAGCTTTGAATCACTTCGGGCGGTTCCCTCGTTAGTCAGGGCAGGCGAGTTTTGAGTCTATTTCCTCTGGTATTTGAAAATCACAGTATCGTCGATTTTTTTATACAACTCAACGAGCTCTATCCAAATATAACAAAAACAAATTTGCTCAAATTTAGATTTGTGAATACATAGCATACACTGTAAATATTTGTAGAATTGGAATATCTCAGTCAAACAATGACCTACAATTTAATTATGTTAGTTTAGTAGTGAGAGCTTTCATATCCCCACGAAAAAGTCAATTTTCGTCAAAATAATGAAGATTGAGATACATGCATAACAAGATAGCCCGAGGTCTAATCTTTCATAGATGACATGATCTTTTATTTGACAACTATTTTTTTCCAAGAGTTTGTGATTCTTTTCAGAAACAGCTGGAAGTATTTTTTGCCTTTTGTTTGCTTATTCGTTTTTTTTAATTATGCATTCCAGAGTTCTTTGTTGGCCTTCATTCTATATAACAAATTTTCTTTTGTTTGAAAGAATATGTCAAGATGCAGGACATGGCAAAGCTCCTTTTTCTATATCAGGCGTTGCTACAATTATATAAAAGAGTACTTTCATAATTAGAGCACCAGGTTTTGGGGCATTAAACTTTTCTCCCCTTAAAAAGTAATAATTTTAAAAAAAGATTCTGTCACTCTTCTTCAAATAAAAAATAATTAGGAATATCCAACGAAAGTCATAGAAAGTTTTAGGTTGCCAAATGAGATATTTTTTACCCTTGTTTGTTGCATATTTTCCAAAAATTCGATGGGATTTAAATATATCTGACTCAATATTGATTTTTGAAATGAAGCGGGAAGGTCTTACTTCGATCCGACTATATCTAATTACTTTCATTGTTTACTAATCTTTTGCTAAAATTTTACTAACCATCATTTGTTTCATTTATCATATTTTATAGTATAATTGATTTAATCGAAATCAACCATGTATTATTCATTTATACATAACAAAATTTAAATTCGAAATATTTCTCGCGCATAAATTTTCTGTTATTTTTTTCTTGTCAGATCCAATTCTTAAGTAAGAAGGAAGAACAGAGAGAATATAACAACTCGATGTGTACATTTTGTCAAACAAACAAATGAAATAAGAAAAAAAAAGATTTGCTAAAAATACATGACCAAAAGAAAAGAAAACTTTAGACAAGTGTTTCGAGTTGACTATTTTGTGTATGAAGTTTTTGATGTATAAGAGACATTGTATGATTATTATTATTATCATCACTTGTTAAAGAATTTATTCCTGAATCTTCATCAGCTTCTTTCATAGAAGAAAATGCAACATTTGTTGCTGTTGTTGTTATATCAAGTGTATCATATGTTGATTGTTCATCAATATTATTTGTTCGAAAATTTTGTTGTATTAAATAATTTGGTGTTAAAGATCTTGATGTTGTCATAAAATTTGGTGATGTTTCATATTCAAGATATTTAAGTTCATCATATTTTGTTGCAAGTAATATTTCAATTTCACGTAATGATAAATCAAAATCATGCATCTCTTTTGATTGTATACGTGATAATTCTCTACTGCGATATATAGAATTTTTTAATGTTATTAAATCATTTGATATTGAAGAATTATTATCATTTATATTTGATGATAATGTACAAGGTAATATATCATAATGTTGTTGATGTAAAACATGATTTAATTCATTTGATATAGCTTGTTCAACAGCATATAATATATTTGTTTTTTCATCAATACGTTCTTGCATATTTATTATTGAATTACATAATTGTGTTGCAAATAGAAGTTGATCTTGTTCTTCAAATTGATGAGAAAATAAACGTGATACATCATTTAATGTTACTTCATTATTTAATATTAAAGATGATTCTTGTAAATAAGAATTTCTTGTTAGTGTATTGTTCGAAATAGGTGTTAGAAAATTTTCTGTTTGATGAATTTTTTCATCAAGATAATCAAGTAAACGTTTTTGTCTTTCAATTATATTCATATTTTCATGTATATCAGTTAAAGATTTTCGACGACAAGTTATTTGTGATTGTCCTTGAGTATTTCCAATAGATACTAATGATGAATCGGATTGTGAAGATGTAAGTAATGATGGTACAGGTGATATTGATTGAGATTTTGCTGATAAAAACCGACGAAAAATTTTTGAACGAAATTTTGATATTGATGCGTTATTATCAATTAATGATGATGTTGATATAAGATGAAGAATTGTTAATGGTAATTTATCAAATTGCCAATTTTTATATGCTTTTATCACTTTAGCACGACCTTTCATAACACGTTGAGTGATAAGTGATGGTGTTTCACAATCATTATTATTTGATGATGATAATGACGATACTGTCAATTGTGTACATTCAGCTATAGCATAACCTGTGATATTATTGTTTGATGATGAATTTGTTGTTCCGGATGCTTTAAGTAAATCAGCTTGAGCTAATAAAGCATAGATGAGATCATCGAATGTTGTCTTTTTTGTTATACCAGTTACCCATTTACGTTTACCCTGTACCCAAACAGGTATTTCAAGTGTCAATTCAGTAGTATCCGATGAATTATTATTATTATTATTATTTGTTGTTGCCGTTGTTGTCGACATGTTTACAATACGTTCGTCTACAATAAATGTTTAAATATGCTTTGAGCGATAATATTTGATTAAGGATAATGTCTGATTTTTTTTTCTTTTCCAATCATTTTTATTGAGATGATCGAGAAAGAGAAAAAAAAGCGGGAAGCCTTGATTGCAAGGTAGTATGCATAAATAAAAAGGGAGAAAGGGAGTACTTGTGAGACGTAAGCTTAATATATGAATGGATAAAGAAGAACAACAATGGATGTATGTTGGGTCAACATTATTGCTTTGAATCAAAGCAAAGAGACTGATATTCGAACCTTTTAGAACAGAAGCCGACTAAGTTATAACAATAGAATCTAAGCTGATACATGTCTATCCACACAATTTCATTCATTCTTTTCTTATATGTATATATATAAAGAGAAAGATGGATACTAAAATAAACAAACTAAATCAAAAGCAGGAATCTACATACCTTCTATAAAATCTCTAATGTAAGCTTTTCTCTCGTTTGTTCGATTTGCTTATATTGTTTTTTTTTCTAAGCTATCAAGACAGCTGTGTTGATGTAATGCTGTAATCATCCGTATGCACTTTTGTTCTCATCTTTGTTCTAATCAAATCTAAGCAATATGCCTTCTTTATTCATTACAGAAGCTTACTTTTCTATCATTCCTGTTCTCATTCTCAATGTCTGTTGTATGTTATGGTAACCATTAGAGTTAAATATTCTTGTTTACACTCACCATCATGATGTAATCCCTGTATTTTTTCTCATATTATAATGACCTACCTCGTCTGATGACTAGTACGTTGTTGCCGAGATGCAGACAGACGAACGCCGCTCAATCTTTTCTTTTTTCTTGTCTAATATACAATTTTACCAATATCGCACACACACGCATGCACACCCACACCCATACACGCGTGCATGAATGAAGAGTAGAACGTTATGAGAGACTAACAGCCGTATTCGACGTTTTCTTTTTCTTTTTCTTCGTTATACGTCCGTTCATACATATCGATATGTCCCTACTCTTCTCTCGTCGGTTAGACAGAGAGGTGAATACATGCATCTGTTCCTTCTCTCTATTTCTTTTTTTTTTTTTGTTATTTCTAGGTCACTCTTTAATAAATGATTGAATCAATCGTTATGCATGGAATTTTTATTAATAAATAAAAATAAAAATTAGGTGTATGACGCTTCTTAGAACTAGAAGTGATATATTTTGAGGTGTTCAATCAGCAGACAAAAGAGAGAGAGAGAGGAAAGGGTACGAAAAAAAACTTTTTTTGCTCATGTCATTCATAGTCTTCTACTAGGCAAACCTAATTGTTGTCTGATGCACTTGAATATAATTACTTGTGTTTGCGTAATATGACAACTCAGATACGATTACGGACCAATTTACATTTGATATGGAAAAAATAGTGACAGGAAGTAGTTTTACACTTGGTTATGTATATATATATTTTGAAAGAAAGAGAACAAAAAAAATGATGTGCATATAAAAAGCAAAACTATTCATTGTCAAATAGACATAAATGAGTGAAAGAAAAAAAAACTACATGCGCATTTATACAATTATATGTCTATCGGCCATAACGGAAACGAGTATATGTGCTTGATTCAATCAACAATTTGAACATCCGGATTCCTTTTTTTTTTTTACTAACTAATAAACGTTGATACTAACAGGAAGGATAGGAAAGAAAAATTGACTGTTAAATAAAAGAAAAAGGACATCACTAGTCTATTGGAGTTTCATGGTTGTCGTAGATAAATGATTTAAAAGTGTCAAACATATAGAAAAAAAAGATGAAGACAAAAGATAATTGCTTTTTATGTTTGTCGATGATATCGAGTGTTCTTCGCGCTTGGCGTATAGTAATCCCTCTAGCATATACATTCAGCAGCAATGGTTTCTTTTCTTTTCCCTTGTTCGCAAACACACACACACACACACACAAGCAGTTGATCGATATTCAATTACATCATACATATGCGAATATGCACAGCCTTGTGTTCACTGCTGTAATTTTCTTCTTACAGAATTTATATATACAGCAGCAGTCATTTCTTCTCAAGAGAAAATGAATGAAATAGAACTCGTAATCAAGACAGTTGACGGCAAAAATCGACAGATGCTTGAAGCAAATATCACTTTTAATTAGTCATGATTTATTATTTTGTAAGCTGTTACGATAAAAACCTAACTACTATATATTATAGATTTATATCAAATATATCTTCTTATCAATTTCTTATGATATAAAAGATCTTAAATATATCTATTTGTAATCTTGCTATCGATGGTATTTATTATCATTGTATGAAATCAAATTAATATTAAATTGATTTCTTGTAAATATTTTTTTTTCTTTTAATTAAACTGAGTTAACATTAAAATAAAAACTTTTCTTTAAAGAAAAAGAATAATAATACGTCTTACTTACTATCTCCTCGTATGCATTGATTCATCATTATTATTTTATGCTTAAACGTAAGATGTCTGACTGTATGTATGGTCTCCTTTATATTTTTTTTGTGTAATAAGCAGATGGAATATACACAACAACGATAACAAATGTCGTCATCTTTCTCTCTCTCTCTTTCACATTCTCATATACATTCGATAATTGATTAGAAAATCCACACAAAGGAGTAAATTCTAGCGAAAGAAAAGACAAGAAATTGATCGAATAGTGAGAATTGTCAAGTATATCATACATGCTGATTAGCATGACAGACAAGTAAATATATAAATATATGATTTTCACGGTATCTCCTAAAGACCATGAACTTCTTTTTTTTTTTGGCTTTATATTTATTATGGCCTTTCACTTAGTAAATGTTAATATGGGTCATTTCAACAATTTACTGTTACATGCCATTGTTGTCGAACATTTTAAGTTTGAATAAACATTAACACGTTCGACAAATATAACCTCGAGTAACGAAACCTTAGAGCATTATATATGTTCGTCCATTTGCTGAATATTAATAATATGATGCATTTACATGTTCGTTTGACTCTATGCCTTTAAGTCTAGACGATTAATTGAAATGTTAACTGTAGTTATAAATGACGAACAAGGTTGATATAAAAAAAAATGTACATTCGTCAAGAAACTTACGTTTATATAATGCATGTTGAGTCGAGTTACTTTTTCAATTAACCGTATCTGATTTTCTGTCGTATAATAAACTGTCGATGACAAAAAAAAAAGTATACTGTATAGAAAGATCATGAACAATCGAGTAAATATATATAGGTCTAACTATTAAAAAAAAATCTCTTGAGAGATCAGAGAAAAAAGAATAATAAGAAAAAAAGCGTAACTCTCACCTTGACGTTAAAAGCCAGAAACATACGATCAATGAGTTTGATCAACAACGTTTGAAGAATAGTTATATGAATTTATGAATGTGTTATCATGCGTTTCTACCGTTGAATAATTATCTTATTGCCGTTCGCATTTCCTAATGGCTTTTTCCTCTTGTCTTTTGATGATTGATTGTAGGCTTTTTTTTCTTGTCGTTGTTTTTTTCACTTTTTCATTGTCACTAAACAGGTATAGAAAAAGACGACGTGTTGAGATGTGACCGAAGAACGCGACGAAGCGAGAATGTTCGTTCTTTATTCTATTCTATTATTCTTTCTCTTGTGTATCCGCCCATTTCTTTTCTCTCTCTCTCCCTCTCTTGGGATGATGACGGTAGTTTAGTGTGTGCTAATATGAACTTGGAAGCTGGCTGAAATCGAAATTGTTTTGAGTAGAGCAAGAAGAAGAAAGTGACCTTTTCACCGTGCTTGACATATGCTCAATGGACGAGAAAAGGAAGAAGAAGCAGGACAGGACATCATACACACACATAAAGAAAGGTGTTTTTTTTTAATATAACTCAAAGGGTGTCATAATTATTTGACTGCTGAAATCGGATATGAATCTATAAATAGTTAGTAATACGAAATAAAAAGGGAAAAATAATAAATTGTTAAGTCTTAGATTTTTCTATTGATAAAAGAAGGATTATGATCATCGAAAGAAATATAATGATGTCCATCGAACGAGAAAAATTGGGATGGTCTTAATAATATAAGTTAATCTCTCTGTACACAATCTCGATCGAATTTAAATCACACAATGTGTCTCATGATAATTCAAATAAAGTAAAACATTTTACTATGATTATTTGTGCAAAAACAAAAATGAAAGATTGAAAAAAAAACAATATCACATAAAATATTATTGAATATAAATTGATATATTACGAATGTTAACTCGAAAAAAAGTACGATTAAAAATCTTATGTGAATGAATTCTTCGCAAGGAAAAAATTTTAAAACGCCTACTGACGACATCTTTGTTAAAGTTCATTTTAAAATTCAAACAATGAGTTTTTGTGTCATGGTAAACATCAAGCAAAATGGTCGATTAAAACTATCAATCATACAAGCATTTTTATTCTTATTTTGGCACGCTTAACCATGACAACATTAAATTCAGCTTCACCTGTTCATCTTCAAATTCAAACTATCTTTGGTGTTCGATCACAACTTGAATCAAGTTTATTTTTTTCTGATGAACATACAGTTATTTATCCAGCTGGAAATCAATTTGTTCTTGCTAATGTTGAAACAAAGGGTCAACGTATTTTTCGATGCAATGAATTAGAACATATCGATTGTATTATTGTACATTCGAATGCTGCTGTTATTGCAGTTGTTGCTAGTGGTATGAACGCTGATAAAGAAAATACTACCATTTCTTTTTATGATTTGCATACGACAATTGGAAAAAGAAAACGGATGTTTGAATTACGTGATGGACCAATGACAATAATATCAATGGCTTTTTCACATGATGCTAAATATTTAGCTATACTTGAATGTGGAAATCGTGAATATACACTATCCCTTTGGCTTTGGCAAAAATCACGTCTTTCGGCATCAGTTAAATTAGGCCAAGCTGAAGGTGTAACTGTATTATCACAAGTATTATTTCATCCAAATGATAATAATTTGTTATCAATCGTTGGAAGACGATGTTGTCGTTTTATTCGACATCTTGAGGAAAACTTAAGAATTCAATCATCATCAGCAAAACTTGATCTATATGATTTCATATCACATGGTAAAACAAAAAAAAAATCCTTGAAATTCTAATAATTCATTTCTTTTTTAATATATATATATTTCTAGCTTGGTATGATTCAAGTCGTTTTATAGCTGGAACAAATAATGGACATATTTGTGTTTTATTCAATGGTGATGTTCAAACAGAAATTGATATTATTGAAAATCGAGACCAACCAATAACAACGTAAGAATAAAAACAAAAGAAAAAGCCTTTTCCTTTTTTTTATGACAATCAAAAATGAAATATTCAAATGAGAATGTTATTTATTTCGACTAAAAACATCTTACTGATGCACACCACCTGTTTCCATTAACAAGTGCCGCGTCACAATCATAGAAGAAAACATGCTGTTGCTAGGCCATTAAAGAAAAGTTCGCAAATTCTATTGCCATTATTATAAACGAGAAAAAAAAGTCATTCCAATATGCATGAACACAGAAAAAAGTCAACCTTGAAAAATAACACTACAGTCATAATAATGAAATTTAGCAAGATATGAATAAAAGATGACGAGAAAAAATTTATCATGAATTCATAGTTTAATTATTCTTTGTCTTTTTCTTAAAATGATTTTGAATTTAGAATTCCACGTACTGTATCCACAAATTCATCTTTGGGTAAAAGTATCGGACGATCAGGATTTCATCCAAGTCAACAAGAAAATCTTGATACAGCACGTGCTACTGGTGAAGAAGTTACATCAATTAGTATTGTTAATAAAGGTTTCTTTTGTCTTGTTGGTGGAAAACGTTTATGTCTTTTTACAAAAATTGCTGATAGTTGGGATTTTGCTAAAACTCGTGAATATGTTGTACCAAGTAGTGAAATAAGTACGGCTCGTTCATCAACAATTAGTTATTCAACTCATTCACAAAGTTCAAATGATAAACAACCATTAAATCATAATCATTCTATGTGGAAAGTTGTTGTTAGTCCAAAAGAAGAACATGTTTTAGTATTATCAAGTAAACAACAAATTTATTCTGTATCTGATATGACAAAAGATCAATCAATTGAACCAAAAGATCAATCAATTGGATCAAAAGATCAATCAACTGAATCAAAAGTAAATTTATTTAGAATTTATTTGTTATTTTATTTTGATTTGTTTATTATATGAAAGGAACCATTTCTATTAGAAATAGTTTTTAATTCTTACCATCAATCATCAATACGTGGTTTAGATATAGCTGTACAAAAACCTTTATTTATTTCATCAGGTGATGATCATACTGTTCGCCTTTGGAATTATGAAACAAATACAATTGAACAAATGAAATTATATAATGAATCAGTTTATGCTATAACAATGCATCCAAGTGGACATCAAATTGTTGTTGCATTTGCTTCAAAAGTTTCTCTTATGAATGTACTAATTGATGGATTTGCAACGGTTAAAGAATATCCTATTCATGCAGCACATCAAGTTAAATTTAGGTTAATGAAAAAAATCTTTTGAAAATTATTAAGATCATCGTATCTTATGTTTTTTTTTTGTAGTAATGGTGGTCATTTATTTGCCGTAATTGATGCGAATATAATTCAAATAATTTCTCCAGTTTACCTTAAAGTTATTCATCGACTTAATCATGGACAAACTGTATGAAACTTGTTTGTTTTTTGTTTTATTTCGATAATGAAATTATTATTTTGTGTTGTTATATAGGCTAAAAAAATCTTATGGGCAAAAAATGATCTTGCACTTTATTCACAATCATCAAATTATTTTGTTAAATGGAATTTAGAAAATCAAAAGAAAAATTTTGAATTAAAACCAAGTTATCGTCTTGATGGAGGTTTTATTGCTGATCGAGAAGATAAAATTCTTTATTTAGCCTCTGATGATGGATTTATTCGTTCTTTCTACAATGGACAAGTAATGACACTTGTTTTCTTTTAGTATCTGATTAAGAAATTAAAATTATTATTTTTATTTAAGTTAAACCATGAAACTAAATTACCACAAAATGATAAACCAAGTTGTTTAGAAATTTTTCCAAGTAATGGAGCATTAATATGTGGTACACATCGCGGCTCCATTTATATTCTGAAAACTCCATTAGCAAATGCATCAGCTGGAGTATTTCATTATTTAGCTCATTCAGCAAAAATTACACAGGTTTGTTTTATTTTTCATATTAGTTTTTGTTCATAGCTTGTTTTGTTTTCTGCCTTAGATTGTTATTGCATTTCATGAAGCACTTATTATTAGTTGTTGTGAAGATGGTATTTTGATGTTATGGGAAACGCATATAAAATCGTCGACAAAAAGTGAAGATTGGACACCAGTTGTACTTCATAATAAAGCAAGATTTATTCATTTAGTAAGTTTTATATTGACAACATGCGAGATTTTTCTAATCGATAATGTGAATAGTTTTCATTTGGATAAATTTGTCTGACTTGGAATAAGGAAAAAAATGAATCTTTGGTAATTTACCTACTCTTTAGTTTCATACAAGATTCAGATTTCGATGAGATTCAGTGAAGGTATAAGATTTTCAGACGAATCGTGTTTTGGTACTTTATATTGACACTACGTTCATTTGAAGGTCTGACATTAGCCTATGTAGAGTTTCAGAATTGGAAGACTTCGTATTTGGATGATACCAAGTCTTGCAATTCTGAAACTCTATATACAAGCTACTGTGTGTGAGGCATTCAAATGGAAGTACAATAGAATTTCTTCCAAAAGCTTGAACTCCTACAAGAGCTTCGAGCGAGAAGACATTTTAAAACTTTAACAGCTGCGTTATCACTAGAGTTCTATGTAACCCAAAACTTATTGCAGTCGAAGTGAATTTAGAGGCATGCAATTTCAGTTAATTGACCATCGATTCAGTATAGTTACTGCACATTGGTACCAATGCTCACTGAAACACTGGAACAAACCACTGCCAAGAGAGCATATTTTGATAGAGTTGGTGTCTCAGTTTTGCAGCAATGTGAATGTAGTCAATAGGCTCTGCGAAAAAATCTTTTTACAAATGTTTATTATTTCACTCATAATTCCTGACAAGAATAGCATGTTTTTTTTTATTGTCGTTCTCTATTTCCATAAAACCAATTTAAAACGAAAGTGTGTTTGATATTATCATTCACAGATAATTATCCATATATTCTCTTTTTAGTCCCAAACAATTGAAGCACTTCAAAATGAAGAACAAGAACTTAAACGTAATCAAGAATATCGTTTACAACAAATCGAAACAACATATTTGGCTGATTTACAACGTCGTACAGATATGTCTGTTAATGAACGACGACATCATGAAAATCTAATAGAACATCAATTAGATGAAAAAGAAAAAGAACAACAAGATTTTGAAGTAAAATATGCTGAGCTAAAAGAAAAATTTGAAAATGATAGACAATGTGTTGGTATGCAGGAGAAAAAACATGTTTTTGAAAAGAATATTTTTTGTTTTTATGTGTGTTTTTCAGAAGAAGAAGATCGAGAAAATATTGGTCGTGAATTACAAAAAGAAGGAGATTTAGTTCGTTTAGCACAAAAAGTCATGGAAGATAATGAGTCTCGTTTAAAAGCAACAATAGAAGCAAGTGAAAATGAAATACGTGATATAGCTGAATATTTTACTGGAAAAATTCGTGAAACAGAAAATGAATTAGTAGCTGTAAGTTAACATTTCAAATCCATTGGGTTTCTTTGGGTTTATTAAAGAAATTTATTTTTTATTCATTTTAGTTACGTAAAAAAAGTCGTCTAGCACTTGATTCAAATGAAATTGAAAAAAAAAACCTTGAAGCTGATGTTGAAGATGAACAATTGAAAGTTAAACTTGAATTTGAAAATGAAAAAAGACGTCTTGTAAGTATAAATAATCCATTTATATTTAATAATTTAATTTGTTTTTGTTTTAGATTGAAACTAATGCAAAATTACAAAAAGAATTCAAAGAAACATATGAGTATCAAGTAAATTGCATTGATTATTATTTATTTATTTGGTTTCGATTTTACTGAAAATTCTTTTTTCTTTTATTTCCTATTTTAATCAAAAATTCTCTTTAGAAATTAAAAGAAGTGGCGGATGTGTTTTAATTTCTTATAAAAACCTTTTATCGTTAATGCGTATTCTTTTCTTGCTATTCTCTTGGTTCTAATCCTTACTCATCAATACATATTAGAGTAATTATAACATCATGCGAGTTTTGATTATTTGCCTTAATCAAAGAAAATCTAAACAATCCAAATGATTCTAAATCATTGCATCGTGTTGTAAACCAGTTCGAACGGAAAAGAGATAATCTTCAAAATTTGAGAAATTTTCTTTTTTTCTTCAGAAGACTTTTATTGCTTAGTTACTGACTGATCTTCCAAATAGCCCTTGACTCAGCCTCAAAATCCAGTCTGTTTTAGTACAGATCTTCAAATCGGCCTATCTCTCCTATTCCTGGAGATCCCGGCACACAAAAATAACCGTTCAATAAATCGATTCAACGGATGCAATTGTGGGTAAATAACTAGATCGATTATTTCCAACATTCAATTAAATAAAGACTTGATGAACTTGGTTCTGTATTTTTTCTGTTCTGCTACTACCGATTTTTTTCTGTACTCTCATATGTATAGATGCCTAGGCATTAGAACAAAGAGAATATTAAGAAAAACAAAATGAACTAATAATAGCGTTACATATTAAAACAAACAGTTCTTATCGAAATTTTATTATAAGGATATTAGTTGAAGAATGATTGAATCTCGCAGAAACATCGAGCATTGTTTTTACTATCAGATATTATAAAAATTTTCTTTAACCTTTTTATAGAGAATTAGAATACCCCTATCGCTATTTTTGCTACGCTCTAAGTAGGTTTCTTACGAAGTCTAAGTTCGCGCCTGAATAAAAGAGTGTTAGGGGTACGCTCAATAACTCGACAACGGTAACAGATAGTGACCTACGATTTTCAGAAATCGAAGGAGGAGAATTCCGGTCATCTTTTTGTCTGATACAATATAAAGCAAATTTATTTTAAAATCCATCATCTTCGCAAAACATTCAACGATGTTCTGTTCGAAGGAAATTTTGACAAAAATTCAGAAAACCTGCTAAAAATCAAAAGCGTTCTATATAATTTGACTGAATAGACACGCAATTTTGTTTTGTTCAACATTGAAATATGAGGAAATAGTCACTTGAATCGTGTCTTGAGCTATAGGTTTGAAATCTCTATCACAAACACATGTTAACATGAAAATTATATCGAAACAAAGCTCCATTTTCATGTACTCTTTTGATGTTTTTGTGAAGATGTTAAGCTTTTAAAATAAGCATTAGATAAAAAGATGCTCGGGATTCTCCTATTTGAATTTCTGAAAATCGTAGGTCACTAACTATTATCATTGTCGAGTTATGAAGATTATACTCATTCGTCCTTGATTCTGGCTCGAACATCAGCAATTAATCATGTAATTAAGAGTCAAAATAACGTTTGTTAATCTTTCATCATTATATTTTCGATGTCTGATTTGAAAAAAGAAATTGGTGTTCTTTTACTCGGCACCATCATATAGTTTTAAAAACAGTTTATAGACATATAATCCGCGAAAAATCTAAAATTACATTATAAATTACTTAATAATATACGTCAAAATAAATAGACTACTACATTACCGTTTGACAAAGTGAATAAAACTATAAGAATTCGGAATTCATATGGTTTCTGTCTATAACAATAAAGTTTTTTGATTGTAAACTTGAACAAATGGAGTTTCTCTTGTTATGTACAGAAACTAAAGGATTTTTTTTTCTTTTTGTCAAGGCCTATTGAAAAAAATGATTTAAACAATATTTTTAATATCTATTTTAAAATTAGGCTCATATTTTAAATGTTAAACAAGCTGAACAAGAAGCAACAGCTCAAACATTTAAAAAACGTATTCAAGACAATGTTCTTCGTGTTCAAGGCATGACAGAAGAAATATCTTCATTAAAAAATGAAATAAATGAACGAAAACAAACAATAAATGAAAAAGTAATTAGTCATTTTTCTTTTTTAAAATTAATATTTTAATTACGAATTTTAATATTTAGGCTGATCGTATTAATGATCTTGAATTAAAAAATCAAGAACTTGAAAAATTTCAATATGTACTTAATTATAAAATAGATGAATTAACACGTTTAATTAAACCACGTGAACAAGAAATTGAACGTATGCGAAATCAATTACTTGAGGTAAATTTTTTTTCTAATTTGTGTGAATAAAACGAATTTACAATATAAAATATTCAATAAATTTATATTGTTAAATTCATTTGTCTCTCACAAATGAACGAAAACTGAATTTTATTTAAAAGAAAACAGTTTACGTTTCATTTATTGTTGTTTGGTGTTATTTCTTTTTAGCCTTATAATCATTTGTATTCATATTCTACAAACGTAAGATTAATAATATGTTCATATTAAGATGGCTAGTGAACGAGAAAAAAAAGAAATAGAATTAAGTCGAAATCGTTTTCATAATGTTGAACAAAAACGAACATTACATGCTGTTGATACACAAGTGGAACGTGAACGTCAAAAGGTAAAAACCATCAACAAAAAAAAAATTCTTTCTACAAAAAATTTTTCTCTACAGAGAAAAGAATATGATAATGCAATGCGACGTATTAAAAATGATATATTAGTGCATTTTGCTGATGTTAGTGATATAAACCGTGTTAAAAATGCTGTTGCTCAGTTATATGGAAAACATGTGCAAAATGATAATGTAAGTTTCATATTTATTTTGGAATCCCTGAAAGATATGCACGACGATTCTAAGGGTATCGTGTGACCGTGCGATGTGAAAATGAGGTTTATACGAGTTGGAATATAGATAAAGATAAGTGTGCATGTGGTGTGGTTGATAGGGTTTACTGTGTCTCTAAACTCTCGTCTTCTGTATACCAATTTTATTTTCTATGGGTAAAAAGAAAAAAATTTATATTAGGTAAAAAGTATATATACAACAGCTGATGTAACTGGTGGTATATCTGAAGAAGTCCTAGCTCAAGATCGTCAACGATTATTTCTTGAACGAACAACATCAGATTTAAAAAGAAAATTAAATAGTGATTTACATGCAACAAAAACAAATCGAATGAGAATTATGAATGTAAGATAGAAAAACAAAAGACGAAAAGATATTTTCTTAAAATTTGTCTTTTTTATTAGGAAAATGCACTTCTACTGCAAGAATTGAATAATTTACGCCAAGAATTAAAAGTTGTTAGAGGTAGAATACAAGATTATGAAATTGCAAAAACAACATTTGATGAACGAGGTGTACATAGCATTGATGCTCTTGTACAAACACTCAATGCTGACGCAGGTTTCAATATTTGTTTTTTATTACTAGTAGATTAAAAAAAGAAAACATTGCCTTTTTTTTTCAATGACAGGTAACTACGTTGTTCGTCATCGTGATAGTGAACTTATTAAAGAAGTACAAAAAAATCAACAAGAAATTCTTCGTCTTCGACAACATCTTTCACGAGTTCAAGCTGGTTATAGTCCATTATCAATGGATACAAATATTAATGATGAAACAGCGAACATTTCTATTCTTAAACTTGTTTGAAAAATAATCTTTTTCTTTTAAATAGAATAAAAAGCTTTTATCGATTGTTTGATCGAAAGACTGATTAAACAATCTTAAAGTATTTCATTATTTTAAATTGCTTGTTAATCATAAATAAAAAAAAAACAGTAACTTATCATAAAAAAAAAAGAAAGTAGAAGAGAGAAAAAGAAAAAAGGAAAGTATGTAAAAAGTGTCTTTCTTTTTTTTTGTCCATTATATAAATATGTCAAAAAGATAATATTGACACTGAAACGAATATGACTTCCAAGACAATATAAAAATTGATGACAACGGTAATGTAAAAGGTGGACATAGATGAAGTATTTGTTGTTATTGTCAACACAAATATAGAAAAAAAAAATTCTTATAGTTGATGTGACGTTTTTTTTCTCGTATAAAAACATTCGATGATGAATCAATTCACTACAGTTATTTTATTTTTTTTTACTGTAATCATCTTGCCTTCGGGACAAAAGTGACAGCGCAAAAGTATACATATATATATATATATATATTTAGACACACTTTCATCAACGTTCATTTAAGTTTTTTTAATGGCGGTTGGTGATCATTTACCAGTTATTGTGCCAACGTCAGCTAGTTTGAATTCATCTTGTGTATCAAAATCTACATCACCATCATCATCACCAATAATAGAACGACGACGTTTTGCACCAACAGCTACACATAATAGTTCAACGTTTATTCGGTTTCCTACTAACACACGTCAATCAACATCATTTGTACCTATATATCGACCACAAGCAAACGTTCTATCCGTACAACCATGTTCACTAACAACAGATACTCAATCGTTATCAAATAAATCAAAATCATCAAATACTCCGCCATCAAGTATTACCAGTGATCAACATAAACATAATTATTCTCAACAAAGATCTAATCCTATATTAAACAATCCTTTATTAAATCATCGAAAAGAACAACCAAAATCTTTTCCAAACAAATTTTCAACGAATTTTTCGTATACAACAAGAATTTGTTTATCTTCAAAAACTAATTCAAATGGTAATCAACTATCAACAAATCGTGCAAGTACAGCTCCTCAGTTAACTCATCAAATAGAAAATACTTCTGATAGACTAATAATTCCAAAAGATGATGAAAATTCTGATCTACAAGAAATTGCATATTTTTATGAAACTAAATATAATTATATAAGACGTTGGTTACATGATGTTCGACAAGCAACTTATTGTACAGAAACATTTCGTAAAACAAAACGTTCAAAAAAACGATTTGTACAATCTTAATTTCTATTTTTATTGCATTGCTTTTTTGTATCATTTAAAATTTTTATTAATCTTTTCACACGAAAAATTCAAGAAATAAAACATACAAATAGTCACACATGCAAAAAGAAAAAAAAGAAAAAGTCATTCAAAAGAAAAAAAAAAAGAAAAGAAAAACACTACATATATTTCATTGGAATGAATGCTTAACCTATATCGGGTAATGAATTAGTTTCGCCTTCACAAACATGTTCCCAAAGAATATCGGACCATTTAAGTAAAAGCATCGCACATGCAAGAAAACTTCGTCCACATATTAATTCGGTTATTATTGTCCATTGATCTGTTTCAATTGAATAACATTCAACACTTTCATGATATTTACCTGGTTGTTCATCTTGACCACCACATACATAAATTTTTTCATTAACAACAGCTGCACCTGGTCGATAACGATGTTCACGCATAGGTGCTATAAATTGCCATTGATTTGTCGTTGGATCATAAACTTCAGCTAAATTTGTATTTTCTGTATTCGATTGTAATCCACCACAAACATAAATTTTACGTTTAAGTACAACAGCTGCTGAACCTGAACGTGCAATACGCATTGGAGCAACATCATTACTCCATTCGAGTTTTCGTGGATCAAATCTCATGACTAGATCAACTGCATCGCCTTCTTCAAGTACGGCTCCACCTAAATAAATATAAAATAAAATAACTAATATTTTGCTTTTCGGTTAATTATTTTTTTTTTTACCGGTTATATACAAATATCCATTCAGAGAACAACAAGCTGGACTGGTCATACCAATTTGCATTGAAGCAATCTAAATGATCAATTAACTACGATAAAATATTTCTTTTTTTTTTTTTTTTTGAATACATACTAAAGTCCATTTATTATCAGTTATTGAATATCTTTCAATAGTATTCAAACGAACTTCTCCATTTGTTCCACCACAAGCATATATATAACCATCAATTAATGCTAAACCTAATTCTGATCGTGGTGTTAACATATCTGACAATTGTATCCATGTATCAAGTTTTTGTTCATATTTCCAAACTTCTGAACTTGGTCTTCCTATATCAATAATATTTTTTTTTTTGAATTAAATTTTTCTCAAATCGAACAAAATAAACATACCATTCGGATAATCACCACCACATAAATAAAGAGTTGAAGCTCCTAATAAAAATTTAAATGAATTAAGAAATAAAACAAAACAAAAAAGAAAAGTCACCTGATGCAACAATAGCATGTTTTGATACAGCATATGGTAAACAACAAAGTTTTTTCCATTCATCTCTAATACAACAAAAACTCAATCATTTTATTTCTATAGAAACAAGATTATTTTTATAAAAATAAATTATTTCGTCGACATGACAAATTGTCATTGCCATAATTGGTCTTCTTGTCTAATAAGTGATATTTTTTTAAACCGATTATGATTTCATATTAAGGTTTCCTTTTAGTTCTGTAAAAAATTCATACCTTTCGGGATTATATATTTCAACACCACGTACAACAACTCGTTCATCTTCTCCGCCCAAAAAAATTAATGTTTCAGTTAATTCTAAAAGCAATAAGACATATTTTCACAAATGTTAAGCATACTTCAATGAAATAAAAATATCTACCTGAGCATGTACGTGGTTTTAATCGAGAATTTGTTGTTGACATTTCAGAACGCCTATCGACAAGTAAGTGGAATTGTAATGCTTCATGAAGTAATTCACGACATATTGCATCTTCTTGTACTGTTTTACAGCTTGCCACTCTATCCATTAATACATACTAAATAAAAATTTTAAAAATTTCATGAAACATGGGCGTGTTAATGTTTTCTTTTTTATTGCATACAGGACTAACAAAAGCCAATCGAATATGTTGAAGTATCTGAAAAGAAAAATATTTTTTTTTCTAATTTACTTGTACAATTTTTTTTTCTATTATAATTTTACCAAATGAAAGTCTGTTTTACGTTGTTCGGGTGCATAATTTAGCCAACGTAAGCATGCTTCAAAAACTTCATCTTCACTTGATACTCGAAGATCGTCTTCTTCTAAAAGTTTGTTTTTTTTAGATTCAAATCCGTATTTATTTAATTAAAAAAAAACAATGAAAATTGATATAAAGGATCTCAGACTAGAGAAGGATGTTCAATCAGATTCTTGGATTTGTATTTTCAAAGAGTGTGAAAAGACGACAATAGAGAAATCATCCTTCAAATAAATTTTCTTCTAAAATACTGATGAGCTATTGCTTAAATTAACTAGAAGAAATATCCAATTTAGGGACGTCATTTGACTTCATTTTTGTCTCAGTGAGACTAAGACAAGCTTAAAAGGACTCGAGTCTATGACACACTGATAAAGAATTATAACCATAACGACGTTTGGCAGTCCTGACAGCTTAGACAAACATGTAAATATCTTTCTCGAAATATTCAGTATTCAAAAAAAATTAGCAATTTATGATAGGAGGACACAAGAATCGAGTCTGCTTCGAAATCGAATCTTTTGAAAAAGACAAATTCGTTTTCGTTGAAAAGTTTAGGATTACCAAATGTTTCTANAGTAATGGAAACATTTAATCTGTTTCACCCGTTAGTGAAGTTTTACACAAAAACTGTTTTTATCGAAATTTCATTATTATAATACCAGCTGAATAGGGATGAAATAGCACAGAAAAATAGAGCTTCGTTTTCTCTATCACCTCATAAAAACAGAAAATTCCATCAAGCCTTCTATACGAAATTGAGATGCGACCGCCACTACTTTTGGGTACCCCTAAGTAACATTAATTTCTTTTCATGGCATGAACTACTTGGAAACTGGTACTCCTAATACTGAACGTGTGGGTATGAGTGCGAGTGTAAGCGAGTGGTTGTAGCTCCTCTTTATGCGGACCCTCATTCATGTTTCGGCGCGATTTTGTTCGAGAATGTCACTGATGCTGTTTATTCACTCACGTTGTCTTTTCATGTTTTACATTTTGTGTTTTGACGTATCTTGATTTGAACCAGAAGTGCATTGCATTGGATTGCTTTTCATTGTCAATCATGACAGTTTTAACAATATTTGAAATTAGTGTTGCTAGAAACAAGTATCTTTTCATTGAGCTTGATTTCAAATGAGTCAATAACTTTTCCGTTACGTTTTCAATCTCTGTCAACTCGATTTTGTGAATGAAAATGCTACAAAGATATTCATCGCGGATATTGAATAGAAGATTGATGAATTTTGATTTGGGACAAATGAATGCTGTATATAAATTAACAAGTAAACAAGTGAGATCATCATCGAAAATACCTATGAGATATAGTTGTGGCTTGAACTGGAAATGTCAGCCGCCTAGTATTTTATAACCAGTGAATAGTAATTCCCATCTACCCGATAATCAGATGGATGAGTAAAGATAGAGTATATTTTAGATATTGGATTCATGCCTTGGGTCGAGTGGTTTGCCAACTTGCTCATGAGTACTTATAAGTTGTTTCAATAAATTAGGAAAAATGGGTTTCTCCTAACTCGTTTGTTTATTACTAATATCTTAGTCATATCCCTATTCTATCCTGTTTAGTTGCAACATTCTGTATTTATTTTTTTCGATGAAATATGCACACGATGAATCTTCTTATGACAGCATATGATCATCGATACATAACATGTTACAGCGCTGGTGCTGACGATAGAGTAGTACAACATCTTACAGCTGATGTTATAGCATTAAAAATAAAACTCATCATGGTACTAAAAATGAGTGATCTTTTATTTTTGTTTTTATTTTTATCAATAAAATATATTATTTTTAAGTACCCAGGTGACTCAATCATGGCTGTGGTTCGTTTCACAAAAGACGAGATTCGATATCTGATTACCCAATAAACCGATGTCTTCTCTAGAAAAACCAGTCGGATCCGATCTAGATTTCGTCTGAATTTTTATCGCGGACAAAAGCCGAAAAATGCTGGATTTCATCGAAATGTGTCACCCACGTTCGGGATTGAACGACGTCAGATGAAGAGAAATATGGCGCATGAAACCAATTGGAAAATGCGAAAATTCATCGACTTCCAACAGTAAAACCTAAAGCAAATTATGCTAGATAAATTCGTCAGTATCTTTTGTAATCTCACGAAGGATCTTTTTTCAACTGTTCAATAAGTTTCAACTTGACTGCTTGTTTAATTACCAAATCTTATTAATTTATTAAATATCCTAGAATGGTCTAGTTTCTAACGTTTTGTGAGTAAATCTATGAATATATCCTTATATCAATTTTTGAGCTCTTTACTATGATGTTATATTTTACTTTTCTACTAAATAAGTTTCGGCGAATCTAAATTTATGCGTTGTGATAGATACTCAATATTACCGATTATCTCAAAGTTTAAAGAGGAATCAATGTTTGCTGAGAGAAATAGAGATCTATTTTTGTTATATCAATTAGCTATCTGATTATAAGATTCATATTTAGTATGGATTACAAGCATCAATTTTTTTTTCGATTGTCATTGAAATGTTCTTCAAATTTTACAACAGAATCATCACATATGTATTTGAGAGTCGTTTCTATTCATATGATACAGTCATCAGTAGAACATATCGTGTTTACCATTTCAATAGATAGTACTCTCGCTAACTACAAATATTTAACTCGATGTTCTGTAGATGTACTTTGCTCGACATTGTTAGATGAGTTGCTGATAATGAATTCCTTAGAGCGGTTTTTGTAAGTGAATGGTTCATTTTTGCCAATGAAAGTATAGATATGTGAAGAGCAATGCCTAATCCATATCATTCATCGAACATTGAATAGATACTGAACATGACAACCTAGTCGATCATTTTACTCTGATGTACAGACAGATACTAAATTGATATACCCAACCGACATTCCAAAAAAACATAAATATCTCTCCAAGTAAAGGTTAATTCATCTTTAATCTTTGAAACCGGTGTGGAAGTGACAGTGTTAATATGGTACATTAATGAAGTGTGAATGTGTTGATGTGGTAAATGTGTGAAGTGTTGTTTTGAGATGTGAGTATGTTGTGTATATGCGTGCCTAAGTTTCATTGTGATTGGCTGAATAGATGAAGAGAAGAACCACATGGACACGTATATCCACATTTAAACCGACACATATATCAACATCCAAAAGTATACCCATGTACACACATCCAGCTGGATACGTACTTCTGATACTAGTGTCGATTGGATTTGTAAAGCAGTAATTTCCACAGACAGAGTTGAATATTCAGTCGAGATTCAAGCGAGTTGTAACGACGAGCATTACTCTTTATTTTGATCTTCATTTCCATGAAAACGTTTTGAATTGAATTATTGAATTTGTCATGATTTACAACTCTCTAGTCGAGAAATAGAACGCTAACAGCAAATGATGCTTTGCTACTGGTAGTGTATCAGATAGATAATTCTAAATTGTTCGTTTTAATACATGAATTGCATTTAAATAGTACGAATTCTTATAAGGAGAAGGCAAAAAGTTTCTAGACAAAAATATTTGACTATTTTTCGCCTATTGAAATGCATTAATAGCTTATTAGAGTGAGCATTCTGTCCTCTTTCAGAATATTTGCTTAGAATTTTTCTATAACATTTGACTATTGAGCTATAAGTAAGTATTGATTGAGTCCAGAACAAATTTCTGAAGAAACAAAAATATTAGTTCTCTGAAGACAATCCTACATCAAATAAGTATCCTAAATATATAATACTTGAGGGTGATCTCTACTCTACAAAACGATACAAGAGTGGAGAATTTTTGCTGAATCCAATAAAAAATGACAGAGTTGTGACAGAGGATCACGTTGTGTTGAAAAGGCAAACATCAGAATAATAGTTGTCTTTTTATGATAGAATTTGTCGAAGCCTTTATTGTACTTGAAGAGGTTGTAAAAAATATACTGCTTTGTAGAGATTATTTTCTGTCGTTCAATATATTGAATAAAATTTTGTGGCATGCTTCAAGCAAGTTCTATTGGAGACTTTTACCTCTAAAACACATTTTTTTCTAGATGTACTTATTGCTCAAGGTCCAAAAGACATACAAAAATTCTAAGAATATATTCTGAAAGAGCGCGACATTTTGATTCTAATACACTACTAATGCATTTAAATACACGAAAGAAAGTCAAATATGTTGTTTAGTAACATTCGGTCCATCCTTTTATGTATTCTAGAATATCAACTGACTTCCGACAAAAATTTATCAATACAAATTGTTTTTTAGACATATTCTATCCGAAATAATTGATTCGAATATGGTCTTCATGAAGTTTTGAAAGATTCACTACATTTCGTGATCAACTGTGCTTCACTATATCAAATTAGAAATATTAAATTTCTAGTCGTACAAGTCTATCACTTTGTAAAAATTTCATTTTTGACAAGTCCATTAAAATTTGAAATCTTAATCAAGAGAGTAGATGAAGATGAAGGAATGATTGAAGACTCGATGTTAGAATTCTTCTAATTGTCATTAAAAATATTAAAAATAAAAAGTTAAACAAATCCTATTACCAATGACAACTCATATAATCTTCTTACAGAAGGATGTACCAAATTTAAAATTGCTTCTAGAATATTTTATATTATTACTTACGATAAAGTGCACAGAATAAAAATTATCTTTTATAGTGAATACATGATCATAATTTAATACAATGCATTAATTATATATAAAGATAGTATCTTTATATTTAAAATTTAATAGAACTTATGAAGAAACAATTCTCAGTATCCCTCACCCTTTGAGTTGAACCTTAGTGAACAGTATCTATCATAAAAAGAGCACATGCTGATGGTCTGTATCTTAGGAAATCAAACTCTTCTAGTGAGCTGTTGTTGTAGGATCCTGCATTTGTAGAAAGATTATTTTTCGAATTTTGATTTGGAACTTTGTCTACATAAAGACTTCAATTAGAGTAGCTTGAAAAAGAAATTTCAGAGTTTTTAAATTAAGTCTCTCCGAGATATGAAGCTTTCAAAAAAAATATGCTGTCTATACGGGCATGGAAATGAGCCTATATTTTGTACGTTCCATAGCTCGAAGAGACTAAGGCCAGAATTTCTGAAGTTTCTTTTTCAAGCTACTCTAATTGAAGTCTTTGTGAAAGCAAAGTTTCAAGTCAAAATTCGAAAATATGGTCTTGCCGTAAATGCGAGTCCGACAGAAAATTCACTAAGAAACGTTCGATCTCCTCAGAAACAGACCATAAACATGTATCCTTTTCATAGTAGATATAGTAGACTAAGGTCTACAAAATACACTAGCTTCTAGTTGTAAAGTGAATCGACACTTGGAAATATTCTCTAGTCAATTTTTATTATTCTGGTCCGTAGTTTAATTTAAAAGATAATGAAATATCCGTTTCTTTCTCTCACATTGATACCTCAATATAACGATCATCCAATTAAATAGTTTCTATAAAGTTCGATCGTATCTTGAGTATGTTTCTAATCCGACTATTATAATACTTAGATATCACGCTTTGTTGACTTAACAATACTTGTTAATGCATAATTACGAATCAATTTTTTTTAAAATTCTTCTTCATTGATACTTCATATTGGTTTTATTGGCTTTTTTATCCATGAATCGATCTATGTGGTCTTACTATACTGACTTATGGAGATTCATGTTTACTTGATGAAAAATGATTCATCGCTATTGATATATCTTTAGACCGATTTGATTTTACTTTTAATTGTGCATTCTATTTTTAGTACCGTGCTAACTTTTGATATTCTTCAACAAAAAAAAATTATGTGATGAGAGAAGTTCTTCAGTTGATAAATTAATTTTGAGTCGTGACTATATGCATTAAGTAGATCCAAATGGGCTATAAATAGCTTGAAAAGAGTTCGTGTCCTTAGCTTATCACTGAGGAGATACTGCAATGAATGAAGGAATATTAGAAATGTTTATTTTCGAATTTCAACTTGAAATTTAGCATAGAGACAGGTCTTAATGAGAATAGTTCTTTTTGCAGATGGTTTAGATCTTGTTGCTGTTCCTATCCTAAGATACAACATCATGCTAATAGCGTGTATTTTACATCATATATATAAACTAGCCGATTTTATGTTCTTATTTCAGTATAGAAGCAAATCAAAACACCTGAAACTATTCTCATTAAGGCCTGCCTCTATGCAAAGTTTCAAGTCGAAATTCGAATATTCAGTTTTTCTGAAGATACCACAGCATTCATTTAGAAAACTCCTAAATATGCAATGTCTCCGCAATAATAAGTTAAGAGCACGAATTCTTTTCAGGGTATGTATAGCTCATTCTAGATTTGCATAATGCACATAGTTTCAACTAAAAAAAAAAAGATGATTAATCGATTGGAAGATTTCCCTTGTCAAACAATTATTATTAATTGTCATCTTGCATTATCTTGTCTCATTTTCAGCTATAATTTTTTTGTCGAATATTTTCTTTACGTTCTTACTATTATCAATAATTACTGACGTTATAATCAACATATTTCCATATGGTCACTAAATGGTTGTTATACTTTGTTCAGTTCTATTGTTAATCGAACTTTGACTATACCATTTTAACAACATTATATTACCTACAATTGTGCATTGAAATGACTTAAACATCTATTTGAATATAAACCTTTGATATTATGTCAGGATTAAACAATATATTTAAATTATTTCTTTTTAATTCTTGAGAATATGATAGTTTATATGCCCGATAAAAGCAGCTTCAGTTTAACAATAAACTTACTCACAGTTGTCAGTCTTCTTTTCGGATGTTTTCAAATTCTTTTTTATCCGTTTAATCAATCAATATGATGAAAATGTAAATATTTTCTTAGTTCTTTTGATGTTTTTTTTTATTCCTACAGCCAGTGTTCACGAGGACTGAACTGATAATAATAGGGACAACTGCGTAAAAAATCATCGTTATATACATATGTTTGTTTTTCTATGAATTAATTTTTGCTTTTGTTTGAAGTTCGAAACTTTTTTTTATGAAAGAGTTTTGTTTCAACTTGAAATAAATGAAATAGTTAAGAATGTATACTGTTCTACATGTCTATATGAAGTATAATATGACAAATAATAAGAAGAGCAATAGAGAAAATCATATACTTGATTAATCAGATAATTATTATTAAGAAATATTGGTAAGCATAGATTTGTTAATCATATTATAATTTTGATACAAGTCTTCGAAAATAAAAATGACTTCTAGTTGCAAAAAAATAGAGTCTCTGATAAATTCTAAGCCCATATTTGTCTATTTCTAGAATTTGCAATTACAATTCTGTTTAAATTACCCATAATTACAGAGTAAATATTTCTCCTCAAAATGAAGAGTCTTTCAACTCTCTATGATGTTTGTTTGTTTGTCTGGGATACATTAACCTTGCAGAAAACATTACACTAGCTTTTCCATACAGAGTACGAGAAAAAAAAACTCTTGTACTTACTTTAAGGTTAATGTATCTCGGTCAAAAAAAAATTGTAGAAAGCTGAAAGATGTTTCATTACATAGAGGAATATTTATTCTCTCATTCTAGATAATTCAAACAGAATTCTATTAGTGAATTGTAGAAACTAAAAAATGTAAATTTGTGTTTTTTCAGAAATTCTAACCTTGGAAAACTAGTAATCATTTTCATCTGCAAAACCTTTCTACTCAAATCATTATTTCAATTTTTCTCGGTTTTCATAGTAACAGAAAAAAAATGAAAATAAACTTGAACGAATAATTGTCAGAGCTATGGAAGGTTCAATTTAGATATTACTACATTTTATAATTCTTCAAAAATTTTTGTATGGCGTACAAATGAGCAAAAACTCGATAGTGAGTCATGATTTCATGAATTTAATTGAAATATTGCCCAATAAAGAAAAGACTTTTATTTTATTCATTGTATTAAAGTATTTTAGATAGATAGAAATATCAAATTTATTACAATGAATAACATTAGATCTTATAGTAGCAACAACAAACTTCGTAAATTAATATTTAAGATTTAACAATACTTGCAATAAAATTGCTTGAACCATATTAAGCTGTTGGAGACCTGTTATGAAAAGAAATTGAAAATATAGGCAGGATTGAGGTGTTATATTTGGAGAATTTTCGTTTTTATCCCACGAAACTGAGCGTTTTTCTTCAGTATTTTTTCTCATTGATCCTTGTAACAAGGATCAATTCTAGACCTGTACTTTGATATACTCAATGAAATGTTCTAATGGAAATTGGATAGCTACCCAGAAGATACGAGATACTTTTTTCTCAATTTTTTTTGTAACTAGTGACCAGCGCACCCTATACATTTCTCAGATGACTAGAGTTCATCGAATGCAAAAATTTTTAGATTCGGACACGCACCCGACTGCGCTCCTTCTGTCTCATCTTCGTGACTTCAAGCCACCTCTGGAAACAGAATTCAATTTTTTATATTTTTTTCTTTCAAGTCATACTTGAATCTAACAAGGAATATACAGTTATTTCGAAATTTAATATATTTGTTTTTAAAATTGTCGTGTATAAGAATTGTACGAACTCTTTCTTTGGTTAAATCTGATTGGTTAATTCATTAAACCATCGTAATTCAGAGTATGAGCAAGAATAAAAGAAAGAAAAAACGAAATTACTCACTCAATAATTTAGTATTGAGAAATCGACATGAGTGATTCTTTGACAAAATTATCAACTGAATTAGAATCTTTAATTGATAAAACATGGAATTTATATGTAACTGTAACTGATTTTCAAGCACAATCTCAACCTCGTGTTGATCAAGTACTTAATGAAATTATTGGTTTATTAAAAGATGTTGATCAAATGAAAGACCAGTTTCAAGATGTACATATTCCTGGACAATTATTAAAGTAAAAACAAAAATAATCCTTTATTTTAATATTTTTTATCTATTCATTTATTTACTTAGTTACGTTGATGATCTTAAAAATCCTCAAATGTTTACACGTGATTGTTTACAACGTACACTTGAACGAAATGAGGAAATAAATGGAAAAAATGAAACACTTGCTAAATTTGCTGACACATTAGCTGTTGAATTAAGTTCACAATTTCCAACACAAATGGCTCAATATCGTTTATGGAAAACAAAACAATCATCTATTGATCAGTAATCATTTTTTTTTTTGTACACAGGATGTTTTTTTCTCTTTAATAATAAATAAATATAGTTCTTGAGTTATAAAGAAATGATGCCGATGATTGTATAACTTCTATACTAGTGTATTCGACTAAAATTGGAGAAAAAAACATCATGATGTCATTATTTTTCACCTGTTATCGATGATTCTTCCTTTTTAGGTAGGAAGAACAAATAACACTATATATATATATATATATATTTGTCATTGTTTTCGTTTGCTTTCATTTAATAATCATGCTTGATCCACAAACGTTAGATGAAATTGATGTACTAACACGTACTGTCTACGGCGAAGCACGAGGAGAATCTATAGATGGTCAAGTAGCTGTTGCTTGGGTAATTCGAAATCGAGCTGCTAAAGGTCGGACATATATGGGTAAAACTATTAAAGATGTATGTCTTAAACCTTATCAGTTTTCATGTTGGAATTCCAATGATAAAAATCGAAGCGTACTTCTGAATTTGTACACGGATAGTGAAGAATATCAAAGTATTCGCCGAGTTGTAGAACAAGTATTAAATGGAACACGAACTGATAATACACAAGGTTCAACACATTATCATGCTCGGCGTATCCAACCTAATTGGACAATTGGCAAAAGTCCAGTGGTTACTATTGGCAATCATTTATTTTACAATAATGTTGATTAATTTTTTTTTTAATATATATGTATACACATGAATTGAAAGCTAGAACGATAAAAAATAAAGGATGATGTATAAGAAAGAATCTTTGACATCAGTTTGATCTAAAGTCAAAAGCAGGAGATTGTGTACGGTAGAGCTGTGTCCTACGATCTTGAGAGAAATACATGAAAAATGTGCTCCGTTTTACAGAAGTTTTGAAAAAAATTTCTATGTAATTTGACCGAATAGATATTCGATTTCGTTTGCTGAGCATTGAGATATAAGAAAATAGCTATGAGAATAGTATTTTGAACTATAGATTTTAAGTCTCACTACTAGAAAAACATGTGAAAATCAAAACTACACCCAAATCGAACATCATTTCCATGCATTTTTTAAAAATGTTTTGAAAAGATGGCGGATTTAAAAATAATTTTGTTTCGTAGACTATTAGATAAAAAGATGGCAGAAATTCTTCCTTTTAACTGCTCAAAATCACAGGTCGCTATCTATTGGCATTATCAAGTTATTTAAATTACATCCACTCCTCTTCAGTTATGACGTAGACACTAATTTGATCCTAGATTAAGAATCAACGTTTGTTCATCATTTGTAAACTTGCTGAAGCTTCCATAAGTATCTTTATATTACGTAGCAAAACTTATCAATTGAATAAATTAAGTGACCAGTGTCGTTTTCTCAGATTTCACATCTATTATTATAAAAAAAAAACCAACAAAAATAATATTGATTTACAGCTGATTGAAAAAATCATACGTTATTTGTCGTAGATAAGGATCGATAAACTATTGCTCTCCACACACAGTTGTTATCAAAGAAATATTATTCCATGCTTTTAGTAGTTATTCTCAACGTTGTAAAAAATCTAAATAAAGTGAAGAAAAAAAGTTTAACATACTCTTTATTTTTTTTTAGATTCTTTCTCAAGGACAATTTATTGAAGAGATTTAAGTAGAGTGAGATGGAGTAAATGTAGAAGAAATATCGAAGATGTTTTGTAAAATGCTTATATCTTTTTTATTTTTCAATATTTTAAAAAACTTTCTTCACAAACAATGTAGAGGAATTTCTCCTCTATCTATCTATGAAAGCAGTTTTCAAAAATCTTGTAGTATAAGGTAGTGGTGATGGATTTTTTCGAGACCTCCATCAACATTATACATTTACCCCACTTGGGGTAGATGTATAATCGTGCTGGCGCAAGTGGGGAAAATGTATAATCTCAGTTAAATTTAACAGAATCAGAAAAACGAAATTATTTTTCGAAAAAAAAAATTTCACAGATATTCTTTTGTGAAAAATGTTTGCTAAACGAAGTTCTAGAGGACTGAACTATTTCTCTACTTGCTTTTCAGTTCAATGAATGTATTATTGAAAAAGAAAGCGGTAAGTCGCAAAAAGGTCATTTTTTCTTAAAATATTTTTTAAAAAGAATCACATATTTGAAATCAGCACTAAATTCTGAGTAAAATGATGTGCTTTTTTCTATGGAACAACGACTTTCATTTTTCATCAGACCATTTAGGACCTGTAGGGGACTCCAGGATTATTGAAAATTTTTTTCTTCAAAATTTTAGTAAATCAAGCACCGTTAGATGTAAAATTCAATACTGATTTTGAATTTCTCGTTGAAAATCACAACAAACGTGAATTTTCATACAAAATGTCTGATTTATTATGTAAGTCTGAGTGTCATCTTATCTTGGACCTCATCAACTCTAAATAATAGCATAACGAAAACTCTTAAAAATCAGTGATTTATATAGACCAACGCAATTTCTCATGCCCTTTCCGATCATGACTTCAAAAATAAGTGAGAAAATACAGAACACGCTGAAATACTGAAAATACAACAAGGAGCTCCAAAAACACGCAACTAAATACAAGTTATTGTTTATGGAAACTAACTTTGAGATGAAATACATATCATACTGCAAATCAGTATTGAATTTTACATCTAATGGTGCTTGATTTACTAAAATTTGGAAGAAAAAAATTTTCAATAATCCTGGAGTCCCCTACAGGTCCTAAATGATCTGATGAAAAATGANACTGACATTTACATATAATTAAAAGACCGAATTAATTTAAGAACTGATCATTTAAATAGATTAATGATCATTCCTTTAATTCACTGACCGTTCATTTATGTTACTGATCATTCATTTAATCTACTGACCATTCATTTATTTCACTGATTTTATAATTATTTTGCTTACTGACCATATCATTTATTCTACTGACCATGAAAATAGTACCCATTTTTAAATGCTACACTTAAAACTCTATACATTAAGTGATGGTCACAACGTGTAGCAAGAACTTATTTGTTCTACATATTCGAGGGAAAATTTTAATTGGACTGAACATGTCTTTTTACTTATATATACGTAAGGAAAAAAACCACTTTACACGAACACAACTACTTATCTCAAACGATGTAAAATGATTATTTGCGTGTATCCTCACTAACAATATTTCTTTTTATTACAATGAGTTCTCTTCTTTTGATATAATTATTTTATTTTTATTTAGTATTTCTAAGTATTGCGATCTTTATATTGTTTCTTAATGTCGAGTCAGGTTTTTTTTCTGTTTCAATGAGACTTTTTTCTGTGTGTAAGGAAAATAAAAATAATGTTGTCTCTTGACGTAATTGCTAGAAGGTGAACAGGACAAAGTGCTCGAAATATTCTAAGTCCCAGGGTTTTCTATTCTACTTTATCATTCACAGATTACACAGATTTCTTCTATGATATCCTTGAAAAAAGACAACATTTTTTGATATTCTCACCCATAGCTTATAATTCCAACCATTGCTTTTTTCGCCAATACATCGTTAGGTAATGAATTTTACTCAATTTATCATACGTTCGTACAATTGACAAATAAACAGATCATATTTTAATGCATAGAAAAGAAAACAAATCGTTGGTAAGAAGAACATTTTTGGAGCAAAACAGTCAATTACACCTTAAAAGTTCAGTATAATTTCTTTTGCGAAAGCATCAGGTCAATTGTTCATAAAACTGATGTTCCATATAGTTAAATAATTGAAAGAAAGAAAATGAAAATCCTTTTTTTTATTAATTTTATTTAAGTTAGCTGCTTATAATGGGGTTTAATTGGTATAGATGGAATCCGTTTAAAGTTACCTGTACTATCGGTTTAGTTAAGTTTCTTTTGGGTCTGTTTCGAGAAAATATCTTCGTATCTATTTGCAAAACAGAAATCCATAGGAATAGGAATCGTTCTTCATAGAAAATCAAACCAACACACGTCCAAAAGATCAATTTTTTTCAGTTAGGACTATGCTCATCCGTCTCGAGAAGGTGTCCAAATTTCTTGAAAAAAGTAATTACATAAATGAAACGCCGTTTTGGCAAAGCTATACTCTTTTATTATATGTTTGAATGCGTAGTACGTTTAATTATGTATGGTGACCACGACAACAAATTTTTCATAAAGAATATCAACAAATATTTCTTCAAAGTATATTGCAATAAAGCATTCAAGTGCTCCCGAAACACACTTTTAATAAGAAAACATGCATTATAATTAATCATCGTTTCCAAATAGCTTCTTCTCTTGTGACTCGTCATCTTAGAAATGGGGCATCGCTAAGACACTAGTAGTAAAATATTCTTCATATTTAATTTAAATATTAATATGTATATAAAATGCTAAAAACAAATTAATAAATTACAGAAATCCTTACAGAAAATCGTTTATCAGAGAAGTTCTACTAACCTGTCTTTTACTTCATCTATTCAAAGGAATCTTCTAATATATCGAAGTTTTTACTGAAGAACATTTGTATATGTTGGAGAAGAAAACCTTGCCGGAGGAATCAAGAGAGAAAGATATTTAGTTTTAGAAATTCAAAAGAACAATATCGACAAATAGAGATAATGGCAAATGTCTTTGCAGCTACATATAGATATACTATATTCGATCGATTTATGTGTACAGAATGAGCCATAAATAGTACTCCGATAAAAAAAAATAGAATATCTACGCTTCGATTCAGTCGAATAGGTTGATTTTTTTATTATTGGTAGAAGCTTATATGTGGATAATGTAAACAAATACTACTGTTAAATTATATTTTTGCCCTCACTAAAGACATTTCAGCTATTGTCAAGTAAGAAAAATGTATAGGAAGTGCTTTATAGATAATCTTCAGTTATCATCTAAGAGAATAGGAAGAAAAAATCAAAACGAACTATATTGATACATACAGAGCAAGTGTTTAAAATTAGTCGTTTTAAACGCTGAAATTCGTATTCCATAAGTAGAATGCACAATTGCAACTCTCTGGGCACCAACCTCCTTACAAAAACCAGTGTTCCATGTTTGAAAATTCATTTAAAGCTACGATTAACCAAGAAACATGCCCATTTGATTGAACCAACGACGAGATATTTCATTTTTCATCGTAATACTATATATAAGCGTGTATTTTGAAGAAGTTTTACACGTATCTATACAGTCTCTTTAATTAAAATATTCTATTTTGTTTTTCATCCAATTCTGAATATAGATTCTTTAAGAAATGTATATATCATAGTTAATCACTAATAGCATCAAGCAAGAACAGATAGATAGATAACGAGGGAAGATCTCTAAATAATAAATCGATTTCAAGTCGAGACTATATTCAATCGATAAAACCTAGTGATTAGATAAATACTTTAGGATAGTTCGAGTTGTTAGATCTTGGTTACTGAGATATCGAAATTTGAGTAGATTTCTTCTTCAGGGTCTCATTTTTCAAGCAAAATCATACTTGTGCATTTTGACCTAAGACTTTGCCCACATAAAGGCTCCAATCTGATTAGCTTATAAAAAAAATTCACAACTATTTGATAAAGTTTCTCCGAGATACAAATCTTTCAAAATATCCATGTTTTTATAATCATTCAGTATATTAAACCATCGTTTCAGACGAGTGAAAATAACCAATAAATTAGGGAGCTGCGAATCCACGTTCTTTTATAGACCCGAATCCTACAGCTCTCTTAGCAAGATCCGTATTAGTCTATGTTTTTTTTTCTCTCACCATTATACATATATTCTCTTAGATTATCATTCTGTTACCATGTGATATTTTTGTCATAGATAATATTCTATAGCTAATGCTATTGAATCAGAGCTATATATATCTACAATTTAAAGAACGATATTGTTGTTATGTGAAATATAACATTATTTTTTGTGGTGAATAGATTAGAATTTTCATTATGTCTTTTTTAGATAAGAAAAACACATATATTGATTGTAAGAGTAATTCGGTGGTACTATTTGCAGGTAGGAATCAAATATTCATTACTATGTCTTTTAGTAAAAACAAAAAATCTATATTAGGATGTGTTGATGAGTTTTTTATGTAATCATTTAAACATCTGGCCAGTCTGGTTAAACACTCGAGAATCTTTTCTTTCCAACGAAGAGTAACAAAACATGATTTATTATATAATCTGATCTAATAAGCTGAATTTTACACATTAACTTTCTATTCATTATAATTCAAATAAAAATAAATCAGCAATTCTTTATTAAAAAATTCTAGTCTGTTAAGTGGTTGTTTTTTTATTTGTGACCTATAAATGTTGATGCAAACATTATATATGTTGAGATTATGTACAGTATGATATCATTCTTTTTTTTTTTGATCGATTTTGTCATTAAGTAAAAAGATAAAAGAACAACAATACATATCTTTCTTCTCGAGCATACATGATTTTTCTCATTTTTAAACAAGAAAATATTTCAATAAGTTTTCAAGTGGCTTGATCTTAAATGTTTCATGCTGTGTTGACGTGCTTTATATCTCTTTTAATGAAAGAAAAATCATGGATTGGTTTAATCCTATATAGATAAACCAATAGAAAAAAATCGATTTAGATATAGACAATGATATTTTTTTTTCTTCTTCTTCTTCTTCTTCTTCTCTCTCTATAATAAACGATGAAAAGAGAAACTAAATTTCTTCTTTCTACTATTCTTTCGATCGACTTTTGCTAATTATTTTTTTTTTTCATATATATTTCTGCTAGACTAGTTATCATTATCTATTGATTAATAGCTTTAAATCAGGTGAGAATCAAAAGAAAGAAAAACCGAGAGGCATGGAAGAACAACAACGTTTACATGCACTTTCATCACATATGCAACATTATTCACCAATGGATTATCATCGTTTTCAATCGACATATTCAATGCGTCCTTATCATCCTACAAGTGCATATACAAATCAAACTGATTGTTGGTTTCCTACAACATCACATTCAGTTCCAGGATCATCATCAAAATATGATCCAACACTTGATTATCATACGCATCCTCCATATATGACGTATAATTCTCAACAATCGAATTCAAATGATCTTGATTATAAATCAAATTCATCAGCATCAACTAAAGCTACAGTAGCTGCTTATTTTAATTTTAACTTTAATTGCGATCAAGCTCATAATCATCATCATCATTTGTTTACAGAAAATCCATCCATTGGTACAACATCACCATCACAAATTATTTCTCCAAATAATTTTAAACAAACAAATAATAATAATAATAAAACTCAAAATTTAAATGATTTATCATCAACAATTGGTTTAAGTCCAAAAGCATCATCATCGGGTGGTTCGTATTCTTTTTTTTTGTTTATCAAAATACAAAAAAAAAAAATCATTCTTATTTAGCTTCATCATCAAATGAATCATTATCAATTAATAATGGTGTTAGTCCAGCTCAATCAGTTCCTGTTAATACAAAACCACGTAAAGAACGTACAGCATTTACAAAAAATCAAATACGTGAATTAGAACGTGAATTTTTAAAACATAATTATTTAACACGTTTACGTCGTTATGAAATAGCTGTTGCACTTAGTTTAACAGAACGACAAGTTAAAGTACATTTATATTTAAACTTTTTTTTTTTCGAAAAACAAATAAGAGAAAATATTATTATTTTAAGGTCTGGTTTCAAAATCGTCGTATGAAATTTAAACGTGTTCGTGGTGCTGTTTTGGCTAAAATTGATAAAGTCAATCAAAAATCATGTTATAATACACCGAATGAAGAACAAGATGGAGATTCCGAAGATGACGAAAGCATTGCTAGCCACTAGATTTTTTTTCTCTTTTTCTTTTTTTTTGTTGCTGTATAAATAAACATAAATGATTGCTAAAGGAAAAAGGACGACAAAACAAATTCTTTCCTACGGCATTTATATCGTCGTCTTCTTCTTGTTGTTTACATTTCCGGCTTATTGAACTTAGTGAGTCGTCATCGGAGTTTTTTTTCTTGCCCTAATTAACTATATGCACACGAGTCCAATGGTGTCCAGATGGACGAAAAAGCCGTTTGTATTATTTACATCCCTGTTATTTATTCTCGAAGAGCACTTTATGGAGACACATAACGGAATAATCATCATATATATATATATATATTTGTTTTATCAATGTCGTTTGTATATATAATAATATCAATAAGAAAAAGAAAAAGCAAGTGCTGGAGTAAAAATCAAATGTTATTTGTTTAATCTCAATGGATTTCTTCTGTTTATCAATGATGTGGAACAAGAACAGAGAAAGTAATTTTGTCGTTTTTTTTCTATCCGAGGTGAAAATGAGGCGCAATAGATGATGCTTTCTTTAGGTATCTATGATCTTCGTTGATTGAAATAACAGATGATGAACGTCAAATGTCAAAGCTTTCTTGCTAATCGAATCGATTGCGGCCGACTTTTTCTATGTTGTTGTTGTTGCTCTTGCTTTTGCTCGTGTTAACCATCTGGGATAAAGAGAACGTCTTTCATTAGATTGAAGAAAGACAAAAAAAAAAAGAAAACAAGGAAAATGTCATATAAATTCTTTTCTTCTTTTCACCTGAAAAATTGAAATATAAGAAGATGAGTTTATTTACAATAGAATTCGAAATATTTATATATAAAATTATGAATTGTTTAATTGTTGTTATTCATTTGATGATATCATATGTATAAACTACCGTTACAAAACGAAGAAATAGATATAACTGTGACTGAAAGAATGGGAGGAGTGCATATGCAAGATGAGATTTCATCGATTGATTAGATTGATATAACAATCGTGGCATTTGTTTTTCTATATGGATATATTGGAGTAGTCGAATATAATGATACCGACACGGAGAAAAAGAATGATATCATGAAAATCAAAGTGATAATAAACGGGATTTTAATTAAGAGAGTACAAGGTTTCAATCACATTGAATGAAACAATTGAGAGAAGCGTTCTTTTTTTGCGCTTAGTCCAGTTGATTAGATCCCAGTTCAATTAAGGAAGAAGAATTAAGTGGATCTAGTAGAATATTCATATTCTATCTGCTACTCGACTCGTAATAACACAAAATGTTGTGTTATGTTCATATAAAACAAATACAAAAGTCTGTTCTTATGATTTATTGTAATTATTATGTTACACATGATCCCTTTGAATTTCAAAATTTATGAAAACAACGTGAACGAGCAAAGAAAGTTGGACCAATTTTATCTTGTTAATTTTTTTTAATACGTACTTACACATCATATATTTTACATTGTACAGCTAATTCATGTTGTTGCAATGTATTAATTAAACTAGATGCATAGATTTAATAAACAACATCTATTGTGTTTTATTAAGTTTCCATTTTCTCATGAAGCATATTCTTTCTTATTTGAACTAGGCTCTTTTCTGTCTTCAGCCTCAAAACTATTCATGAACTGTTTTGAGCCCGATGTGGATTTTGATCAATTTGAACCGACTCAAAATAGCCGATCGAGCTCAAAAAAAAAGCTTCGTCTAACGATCGAGGTTATTGTTTGCTGTACGCTCATATATAATTGAGTTTTATTAAGAGTACTTGACGACTCACGAATAGAAATGTGCAGGACCGAGCCAAGTCCGGAGCTGTGAAAAAAAATTGTCTCAGCTGAAACTATGATTTTAAGCGAATAATTTTATAGACCGTATCAATCAGAATAAAATTCAAGAGAGATAATCTAAAAAAGTACTAGTTGTCGACTAAATAAATAAGATCAAGATAAAAAAAAACTTGGCCCCGCGTATCTTTACTCACGATGGGATCGTTCCACATTATTGACCGCTTCTAAGTTCGAATTCTGTGTGTAGGACAGACGTTAGTGAAGGTGAAAAACTACCAAAGAATAAATTCTCTTCGTCATGCTTTACCGAGTTATAGCCATTTAATTGAAATTCTAGAGTATGGCACATCAGTTTAAGAATAGTGATGCTCTAAGCGACATAAAATGACGAAAACAAGTGTTGTAACACTACCATCTTTCTAAAGTTCGCAAAACGAAATGAAGTATCGCGATGAAGCTTCAGGTAGTAATATTTCATCGGAACTTTTCCATACAGATAGGTCTACTGATAACTAAGTGTCATTTCAGAATAGAAGGTAGAATGCCTTTTTATGAACAAATTTTGTTGAGTACAAGGTATAGACCTGCAATTTTCATCGTTCGAAAGAGAGATGTTCGGGGTATTTATCTATATAAAGTTCACTAAGACGAAATATGCTTTTGGGTCAACACTTTTTTCTTTGTGCATTTTCACAATAATCTCAACTTAAATTATATTAAAGTACAGTTAAAATCATTCTTTTTTTTCCTATAAAATAATCATATATTTCATTATCCTTAAATCTCTTGTTCCAAGCCGGTTTACAAAAATAATTTTGATAATTTTATAGGGACAATGCTGATTTGAGCTACATTTTGATATAACTTGAGTTGAGATTATTCTGAATATAAGCAAAGAAAAATGTATTGACTCAAAAGTACCTATAAAAAAGCATTTTTGGTCCTAATGAATTCTATACAGATCGATATATCGGACATTTCTCTTTCGAACAATGAAAGCCGCAGATCTATATTTTGTACTCAGCAAAGGTTATTCAGAAAATGGCAACCTACCTTCTATTTTGAAACCAAGATTAGACTACTCAAAAAATCTCAGTTCGAAAGAATGTTTCCTTTACAAGATATTGAATTCCCGGAAAAATCGCTCATACTTCACAAAATATTCTAGAATATTATGCTTTTTGAAATTGAATAGCTTGTGTAGGAAATATTCTTTTCAGCTGAAATTCTCAGAACATTTCAGTTATGAGTTGGACAAAATTTAAGATCGGAATATCTTTCTCGGCGTGGCCAAGCGTTACAGAATTTCATTTTTTCACATTAAAACATCTGTAACTTCTCAGTAATAAAAGCAAATTGTCCAAAATTTTTATCACATATAGATATCGTTGACGTCTATCATCAATAAAAAAAATTTCCAATTTCTCTTTAACCGCAGCAAAGTTATTCAACAAATACTGACAGTTACGGAACTTCAAAAAATGGAATTTTTTAAGGGTAGCTAAGAGTTAAGCATTTTTCTACGAAACAAAGCACCATAAAAATAAATGTTATGTGCAAAAGTTGTTCAGCTTTTAACAGGCTATTAGAATATGGGGTCATTTCTAATCGAGCCTAGTTTTATAAAATAAAAGATCTGAAATGTCGCCCGTTACGGAATTTCACCTTCTTTTGGAAGATCCTGATTTGAACCCAAAGAAAGCAATCGAAGTAAAAAATGGCTATATATTCGTCCCCAATATCAGATTTTCCATCGAATTGCTTGTCTTTTTCAACAGGATTCGACGAGAAAAATTTTTCAACATTTTTGATCTGAGAAATTTTCGAAAAAAATCAAAGCTAGAGTTTTGACCATCTAAATACTTCATTTCATTCAGAATTCGATGCTGATTCCGAATATAACCAAATATGTACATATCTATGAACAGAATTAGTGATAAATGCTTCATACTATAAAACCACCCAAAATTTCGAATGCACATGAAATTCTGTAACACGGTATTTGTAGAAGATGAATGTGCATATTGAATAAAGCTGCAGCTAAAATGGATACTTTCTGTAGAGCTTGTTGAGATCTATCCAAACACATTATTTTTGTTGCAAACATTAGCGTGCAAAATATACAATTAGCGAGTTTCGTTACAGAATTTCATCAAAAACGGAGATTGTTTCTGAAACTATTATCTTCGTTTCGTAGACAATTATCATCTGATAGAAGGGCCATGTCTTTAAAGAATACTTTGTGTCCGATCGATTAGTAACTAACTGAAGGAGTTTTTCTATTGGTGATAGTTTGTTGTCCGGCTATCTATCCCACCAACCTCTATTACCCAAATTTTCGAGTTTTTCATTCCAAGGAAGACCTTATTCATTCAAAGCACTCAATGATACTTAGGAATAAAATTCCCACGTTACAAATACTACCGACCATCCTCTTTTAAATGGTAGGCTCAGCTTTCTGCTTGTTGGATTTTGAACCTCCCTCATGCATGGGTGATCGATGCATGGCCATGCTCTTCTACAATGTGTTGGTACATACCGTGTCAATGTCTAGAATGTCAGTAAAATGATTATTACTTTACAGCGAAGAACTAAAAGAATTTATTCTTTGGCAGTATTTCATACTTCATTGTTGTTTATTTTATGCAAAGAATTCGAACTCGAAAACGATGCATTAGTTGAAATAATTCTCTTGTCATTTTTTTAAAAAATTTTATCAGAAGTATTTGATATTTGATCGTAATATTTTATTAATCTGATATTCGATACGTATGTCGAATGGTTTGTCTTCTAATTTGTTTTTTATTTGTCTCAAAAATAAATTTCAATCGAATATTAACTAACTAATAACATCAGATTAATATTTACAGATGATCATCGATATAAAAGTCAATCATTATACTTGATTGAATATGATGTCAATAACAATGACTGGTGATGAATTTTAATAAAACTCTGGTTTTTATCATAATATAATCTTTGTCATAAACAATCTATGTATTATTATCAACTAAAATTCGTTGGATTTCAAACAATCAGTAAACACTGAATATTATATACGAGCAATACAATTAGTATATATTATTGTTATGATACAATGCACAAGTAATATCCTTGGGATCTGATTTCGATCTGCTTGATGTTTTTGCCACAGATACCTGGAAGTATTCTCCAATATTAGAATTAGCCGCTTTCATTTTCGATCTTCGTGTCTAAATTTATAGAATTCTAAAAGTGAAATTTGTGACTTTAACTCTGAACCTTTACGTATTTTTCTTATGGAAAAAACTGCCAATGAGATTTCTGAAAAAATTCAAAAACTACCTTTGAGATAATCTTAAATATCTCGAAAAAAATCCTGAAGTGTTCTGTAAAACTCTCTTATAAATTTACGTTGGTTGGCTGCACCTTCTCGAGAACCAGAAGTGGTTAAAAAAGGACGACGGGGAGGCGAGAGATACGCTTCAGTTTTATATGAACGATATATTCTGATCATTTCTTTCTGATAGCGATACTCATCATACTTCAGAATATTTAAAAATCAATCAGATAACAATGTTATTGAACATTCGATGCAATCAAAATTTATTCGAGTAAAATTAATATATGACTCATTACAACATGTAAAATGATGAAAATTGTTTATCTTGCATAAATATCACATAGTAGGAATTATGTAACATTATTTTTCGTAGTTTTTTAACTTTCAACTTATCAATGAAATTTTATCATGACCTAGTGAAGTAAAGCGTAGCGAGTAATGCAAATCAGTATTGAATACACTTAGTAGTAAAACGATATTTAGATTTCATGAAAACATCGAACAAAGAAATTGTAATCAAAATGTATTCAATCAGATGGTACATCCTCTTGTATATTTTGATTGTAATAATGATGAGTTTCATTAAAAAGATGATGCTTCACGACAATAGCATTCTAACGAAAGTGTACAACAGATTTACAAACGCAAGATGTCACTACAACTAACTCTCAAATTTTAGTCGATCGAAAGAATTTATCATCGTAAATAATCTATATCAGTTATATATTTTATTAACTGTTAATAATAGCTTTTTCAAAATGACTTCTATCCTAAATGCATTATTGGATTTCGAGTTCAACATTGACTTATTTGATTCATGCACATAGAATAGCAAAACAAGGAAAGAACAATATTTCATTTTATTTGTTATTTAAATAACCAATAGAAAATTTTGTCACTATAGTTCTGATCAATCCCAATGCAGAATAATGAAAATGAACAAAACCTAAAATGCATAAATGCATTTAATATATTCAAATGGCCAGTTGTTACTCATTGAATGACATTCTCTGTCCATCATTTGTCCTATATCTTATTGCTCTATCCATCTAATCATTCTTTCAATTGAATTTCTTTGTTTAATTGTGTCCAATCTATATATATTATATATTTATAGGTCAGTCAGTTAGTTGAACATTTATCTACAATTATCCATTTTCCCTTTTTGTAATCCACACATGAGTGAACATAATTCCAATATGGGTAATGAAGACAATGGTCAACAAAATAATAATAATAATAATAACAATAATAACATGAATAATTCAAGCAACGGAACAAATCGTGGTGGTAGTGCAAATACTCATGGACGACTTGAAGTACGTTTCTTGGTATGTAGTCGTGATGCTGGAGCTATTATTGGTAAGAAAGGTTCAAATATTCAATCACTTCGACAAAAACATAAAGTTATTATACAAGTACCCGATTGTAATGTATGTCAATTAGGTTTTTTCATTATTCTTTTGTGTTTTTTTAACTAAGTAAAATTTTTCTCAGGGACCAGAACGTGTTTTAACAATTCAAGGTGATTATGATTCATGCTTAGCAGCTATTGTTGATATATTACCAACAATGAGAGATAATCAACGGGTACAAAATGACCAAAGTGAAATACGTTTACTTACACATCAAAGTCAAGCAGGAGCAGTTATAGGTAAATTTGAAGAAAAAATTTCTCGATTTTTCATTTTGATTTCGTTTAGGTAAAGGAGGTGAACGTGTTCGTGAACTTCGATCAAAATATAATGTTGGTATGAAAGTATTTGTTCAATGTTTACCATTTTCAACTGAACGCGTTGTTGCATTACGTGGTCGTGCTGATGATATAGAACGTTGTTTACGTGAAGTTTTTAGTATACTTGAACAAACACCACCACGTGGACAAATGTGTTTTTATGATCCATTTAATTTTGATGAAAGTCTTTCATCTGAATATGGTTTGTTTAAAACAACAACAACAACTAAAAAAAATTAAAAATTAAAAAATTTTTTCTTTCTCATTAAGGTGGTTTTTCGGATGTTCAACATGGTATGATGATGAATCCACAAAGTGGTAATGGTCCACCTCAAACAGGATATCGTGGTCCACGTGATCAAGGTGGTTTTCAAGGTCCACCATATAATCCTAATAATAATAATTATCCAACTGGTCTAAATGATAATTATAATCAAGGTCCACCACAACCACCTGTACCTCGTCCATTGATAACTGGAAATGATTCGAATTATAATCCATCTCAAACTCAAACAAATCAAGTTACTATTCCAAATCATTTAGCTAGTTGTATTATAGGACATCGTGGAACAAAAATTGCACAAATACGTCAAACATCTGGAGCTATTATTCGTATTGATGATCCAGCACCAGGTTCAAATGATCGAATTATAACAATTCAAGGTACACCGACTCAAATAAGTCAGGCACAATATTTTCTACAAATGGCTGTTAAAGAATCAGGTCTATGGGCTGGAAGTTAAATTCAAACGACTTGTATATTGAAAAACAACATACCTATCGAATCACACAAAAAGAAAACATTAAACCAAGAAACTCTCTTTTGTCATTGTTGTTGTTTTTAGTTTTTCTGCTTACTGCCTCTGTTATTGTTCTTCTTCTTGTATTCCTATTCTTACATTTTTTGTTCTTTATCTTCCTGTTTACTGGTAAAACGTTCCACAAAAAAGAAACAAAACCAAACAAATAAAATATCTACTTGTTGTTATTTTCTTACAATAGTAAAACGAAAAAAAACTATTTAAATTTTTTCATGAAAGAAACATAATCTCATAGTCATTTTGTATTTTTTTGTTTAATGATCATTTGACAGACTATCGTTTACTGTAAATCATTTGATCTGAAAGAAGAAAAAAAGATATGTTCGTTTCATATTCAATATCTTTTCGGCTTAATACCTTTAATATGTTTGAAAATTGAGATTAGCAAAAGGAACAATGCAATCAATTTGAGGTCAATGATTTCAAGTGTTTATACGAGATTTATTCATGATAATGTTATTCATATTCGTGTACAACCATAAATAGAAAACGATTGATATTCATAATCTGAAATATATTGACATATATCATGTTCGAAAAAATAAGAAATAAAATGAAATATCGAAGTTTTTAAATAATATTGATTATTTATTCAGTTCGACGAATATCATCATGAACTAGAACAATAAAAAAATACTGCTTTTGTTAGTTGGAAAATTTCATGGAGTATTACGCGAACTTTTCATTTGTCATATAGTTGTGGACCTAGAATTATGATAAATTGAGACGATTATAGTCACAGAATGTGTATTTTTAAGTCAGATGAAAGACTGTATCAGTTCATTTTAAGCGTTTTCTGTTGAGAAAAATAATTCAGATTGAAGGAGCAATCGATCCCCTCTAAATCTGTGTAAACTTTTCCTATTCCAGGAGCTTGAAAAACAATCTCATGGCAAAATCTAATCAACAATGAAAATCAATAAGCAAGGAATATTTTTGTTTAACCAAGTCTCATTTCGAAAGAGACCAAAATTTTGCATACAATTGAATTCATAATTTCTTCCCTACTGAAAATTCTGTACAAACAACCATCAATCTATTTTAATTCCATTGAAAACAAGAACGATGCAAAAAATCTTGATAAAATAAAATAGCAAAAAAAAGGAAACAAATTCAAAATTAAACCAAATATGGATAGATCATGTCCGATCAAATAATGCTAGATATATTTTGTTAAATGATAGATGATATCACGCCAAAAAAAAAACAAACAAAACGAACGGATATACATCAAACGTACAGTTTGGTTTTTTTTTCAAATATTTTTAATGTTAGCTTGAATGTACGTATGAAAGAAATATATAGCACGCACGTCTACAAAAAAACGAAAACCAAACAAACAAGAGAAAAAAAACCATAATTTGTTTTTTTTTTAATGTATTCCTATCTAAGCATACGTTAATACAAGTATCATAAAGAGTGAATGTGTGCAAAACAAACGAATAAATCAATGTTTTAGTATAATGTATATATATATATATGGATAGATAGATATATAGATAGAAACACAACACCCGTTAAAGTAATGTTGGAAGCTAAACGAATCTTTATGCACTGATCATACACAAGCTAGGAAAGAAAAGGAAAAAAAGCGCGATGGAGCATCTTCAATGTTATGCTTATTATTGTTGTTGTTGTTAATTTTTGAAAATTACTATTTCATAATGATACAAGAATAAAAAGCAAATAACCTACTACCTCTCTTTCCATTTTGAAGAAGATAAAGAGGCCTTATTTCATACAAAAAAAAGAATAATAGAGGAGTTGCAGATCACTAGTTATAACAGACAATAAATGTTCAATAACAACAAACAAATAGACACACCGTTATTACACATCGAAAAAAAACAACAAACGATAATGTTAGGTGAGATGCACTAGAGACCGCCATTATAATGTCTATATACATTACAGAAGACGAAACACAAAATATATATATATATATATGAAAACCTAACGATCGTGGATAAATGAGAGTAGACAAAAAAAAAATTTTTTTTTTTTCTTTTTTCTTAACCAAGCCAAACAGGATGAAAACATGGCGGTAGTGGAATCATAGTAGCAGCTTGAAATAAAAATTATACGAAAATATTATTTTCCGTTTCTTTTTTTTTTTAATTTAAATTAAGCATATACCTGCAAAAATCACGACCCATTTTAAACCAAAAAGTGGTTGACAGTAAATATGATGTTGTGCTTGCTGATGCTGTGTTGTTTGTGCCTGCTGTGTATTCGCAGTACAAATACCTTTTTGATTTTTAGAAAAAAAAAAAGAGAGAGAAAGATAGAGAATGAGTCGTGATTTTTTGCTAGGAATAATTGTTATAGCAAAGAGCGCAAATATAATACATAAAAAAAGAAATTCACTTACGAAACACGCCTGGTGGAATAGGTCGATAAATAGCTGGTGGAAAAGGATGAAATGCAGCTGGTGCTGCATTTGTTGGATCTGGAAAAAGAACTCGATGTGTTGGATGACCGGGTGGTGGCGCTAATGGAAGAAAAGTCGTATGGAAGATTGGAGAATATTTTGTTTGATGTCTTAATATGGCTTGTTTTTGAGCATACATTATTTGATACAATTTATGCCAATTTTTTTCATTTGAGCTATTCTCTGCTGTATTTGTTACTGATGTTATTGCTATAAAGAATATTATTTATGATATATTCAGTAATGAATAAAAATTATATTCGTACCTAATTTATCAAAATCTCGTATACATAAATCATGCCAAAAAAGATTATCATTTAAAGTATTATGAATATCGCGACATGTCGATTGAAGTGCAAGTAAAGACTTGATTGAAAGATATTTTCCTAAACGAAGCTAAAAAACACGAGACAAATAAGAAATTCATAGATCTATGGGAAGAGAAACGAAAAAAAAAAAAACTCATTGTTATCAATCGATTTACCTTTATTTCATTTGGTAATCCGATTAATGTTGCACTTGAACGCTGTCCCGATTCTACAAATATTTAATTTGAATTAAAATATTTTTTATTTTTTCAAATAAAAAAAATATTTCACCTTCTAGTAATTTACATAATAAACGATTTGCTAGATTATCTTTGAATAATCGTGATAAATCACGCAGATGATGATAAGGAAAGACTGCATTTAAAGCTGCTGCTAAAAGAAAATTATATATTATTTATTTTCGAATATAGACGAATAAATAATCAATAATAAGGATTACAGTGAGATTTTCTTATTTTGAAATCTATCTTTAACCTCTTTACTCTAAAGTATTTGGCACTGTTCATTGAACAAAAATGTTCTGTTAACTGTTTAAATTTTGAAACAAAATTCTAAAACTTCTTTTTATTTAATTTCTAATCAAGATGAAGTCGTTTTTTATGCATGTCTATGTAATAAATTGTTTTTACATGATTATTCTGTGTTTCTTTTTCATACCTTCTTTTTGTGTATGTAAATAATTTCCAATATTAAATGATAATTTTCCACAAGCTTGTGAAATTGAATTAACAACACCTAAATCGAACAAAACAAAAAAATAAACTAATCAAATAAATTAAAAAAATTCTACCATCAATTGTTACTAATGAATCTGTTTTCATAATTGCTAATGAACATCTAATACATTCTTTTTCACATAATTTATGTCGATAACGAATAACATAAAATGTTGATGATTTTCGTGCAATTCTTATGTCATAATTATTTTCTGCATCCTAAATTAAAGTTTTTTTTTCATTTAAAAATTGTTTTCTAGTTATTTCAGTTTTTTTTTTTACCATTTGAAAGCCACTTTCAAGCATTAAAGCATGTATTACTATAATCATATAATCAAAATCACTTTCTGGTTGAGAACATTCCACAAGACGATGTATTAATTTTGGATATGTTTGTAAATCTCGTACTTCATCAAGTGTTAATGGTTGATCAATAGATGATATTGATAATGATGATAAATTATTATTATTTATTTCATTTAATATATATATTGTATCACCATTAACAAGACCAGATTGAGACATTGTTTGATTTTCAACTAAGAAATCTTTACCATTAAGTGATAAATGAAAGTTTGACTTTCTTAATAATGGAAATTTTTTGTTTATTGTATTTTTTAAATCATTTATAGATGAATTTTCATTAATATCATCGAATGTTATTGAAGATGTTTGATTATGAAATTTAACACGAAATTTCATTATTCGAATAGAATAAAGAAAAAAAACTAAATGAACTTATCGTTTTCAGACAGCAGACAGCGCTCTCTTTATTCTTCCCTATTGAAACAAGTCAGGGGAATGAATTCACATGATCGTCATATAAAATCTACCAATCAAATAATATGTCGCTGTGTATATATATGACAATTCTTTGTTACTTATTTGTTTGTTTATTTGTTTACTTTTTTATCGTTTTCTTTCATTCAGAAGTTAATCATTATTTAATACAACAATATGAGTGATCGTGGTGTAAGTACTGAAAAGTTTTTTAATAAAGGAAAAAGAAACATATTCTTTGTTTTAATATTTAGTATTCAAGAGAACGAGATAATGGACGATCACGTCGACGATCGCCTGTTTCACCGCGAGCAAGTCGATCTCCATCACCAAGACGATAGTATGTTATTCTTTTAATTCATAACCTACTTAGGCTAAACTATATCATTTCTATTATGTACTTTATTAAAAATTAAAATAAAAGTGCAATAACAGTGCCCCCACACCCACTTCAGACATACCCTGAGACTATCGTTAGCAACGAATTTTTAAATTATCTGGAAGGGCTCGACTTTCATATGGGGCCACTAATATACAGTTTGGACTTGAGAAAGTTGAAGAATGTATAAAATAACAAAAAAATTAATTTATCAAAAAACAATTTAATTAAATGTTTTCGCAATAGTCTGAGTTGAAGTGTAGATTTATAGAATACTCTAATCTTTGATGATGTTTAAATAAAAAAGACAATATTTTAATTATTGAAATCATATACTAAGCTGCGGATCCACGTTTTTATAGACCCGGTTTCTTTGCATCAATATTTGGCACCTTGTGTATACATGAAAAAGTGAAGTATAAAGATTTTAGCTATGTATTCAGTACTCTTCAAAGAAAGCCCACGTAAAGTTAATTTTTACTGTTCATTTTTCAGTCACGCGATGCTTCATAAATTAACAGTTTTCACTTAGTTGAAAAGAGCCTTATGTTAACAAAGAAAAAGAAATTGAGCAGTTAATTGATAAGCAAAAAAATCTTCAACTGGGTGAAATAGTTTCAGTTTCACATATGTAAATGAGATCAAGCAAGTAGCGAGATACGGGTTCACATTTTTGTGAGCCCGAGCCTGCAGCTCCACAAAAACTATGGCTCCCTGTTTGTACAATGAGTCATAAGATTTGTTTTTGTAAAATAAATTTAGCGTGAGGTGAAAACAGAAAAGATTGCATTGAGTGTTTATCTTGTAAGATCCACAAATTACGAACGTGAATCATTTTTATGGAGGATAATAGAAATTTATGGTTTATGTTCTCGAGAAAAACTTATATTTCTTATTCATAAATTCAGTTAAATTACAGCAGAAATATTTGTTGTAAAAATCTATGAATCTTTTTTTATTGAATAGTTCTCGCTCACCATCACGTCAACGATCAAGACGTAGTCCAACAAGTCCAAAAGGTGGTCGTCGTCAACCAAATGAAGTTCATCGTGAAAATCCAATACCAAGTGCAGTACTTGGAGTTTTTGGTTTATCACAATATACAACGGAACGTGATTTAAAAGGTATTTTACAAATTATTTACAACTGGTTTTTTATATGTTTTATTTTGATTTAGAACTATTTCATAAATTTGGTCGAATAAAAGATGTACAAGTTGTAATTGATAAAAAAACAAATAAATCTCGTGGATTTGGTTTTGTTTATTTTGAGGAAACTGAAAGTGCAACACGAGTAAAAACAAAAAAAGAATTGTTTTTTATTAAAATTTTATGATGGTTTTCTTTCTAGGCTAAAGAAGCTCTTAATTCTGTTGAACTTGATCATCATCGTTTACGTATTGATTATTCGGTGACAAAACGTGCTCATACACCAAGTAAGTTAATTTATAGACTTTTTTTGAGATTTAAAATTTCTTTTTGTTATTAATATTAAAGCACCTGGTATTTATATGGGTGTTCGTACAACATCATATCATCGATCAAATGGACATAGTTATCGTCGTTCACCATCACCCGATCGAAGATCAAATCGACGACATCGTCATCATAATAATCGATCTCGGTTTGTTAATCTAAAATTGAGTACAGATTACTAATAAATGTATTAATCTTAAATCATTTAGATCACGTTCTCGTAGTCGAAGTCGATCACGATCTCGACGTGGTAAGAATTGAAAAATAAATGAATTTTTGTCTGTTTTTATAAATTTATTTTATTTAGGTGGTGATCGTCGACGTCGAAGTCCAGGCTATGGATATGATTAAATAGGAAAATATATAAATGGCATTCATTCCCTGCTGACGAATCTCATCGGGGTGAGTGTCTAGTCAACATTGTTTTTTGCTATGAAAGTAGAAAAAAAAATGTTTAAACTAACTCTATACTCATCCAACATGATTTCTTTGTCTTTTTTTTTTCTTTGTGTATGTGTATTCTGCGCTACACTTCATTTTTTTTCTCTTGTCTATTTCATTATGTTTTCCTTTTTTGTTCTTGCACGATAAGGTTCTCAAATTGATTGTTTTGTTTTTTTTCTTCATTCTATGTGTATCAAGAAAAAAGAAAATTATGTAAACATGCATAAACAAGAAAGAAGAGTTGTATTATGAAGAAAGGAAGATTTGTTTGAAGATTGTTCCTGAGAAGAAAAAAAAAAGAAAAATGTTTTATATTTCTAAAGAAAATTTACGGAAAAACGGTATGATGAATACAGAGAAGTAAATGAAGAAAAATATGTTCAAAAAGGAAGATGAAATTTTAAAGAAGAAGAATGGATGAAGGAGATATAACGTGAGTTATAATTATTTCTATTTATTATTATTTTATTATTCTCTGTTTTTTGAATGAATTGAAATAAATACAAATAAACGATTTTTGGCCTATAGCAGAGATACTAAAAATAATTTTTGTTCGCTTTTTTTTCTTGAATAAAAAATATTTATGCGCAATATAATATACAAAAAGAAAGAATTGATGTATCGATATTCGCAAAACTTGTAACATTCTTCAAGATATTTCAGAAATCAGTGAGCTTGTATAACAATATGACTAGATAATCTCTATATTGGAATGTTATATCTATGGTTTATCAATGATAATGAATCAAGAAGTCAATACTATTTTCATACATACACTCGTTTATGATTTGATATAAATATTTAAAACTCTTTTGCTATAAGATAATTATTGAATGCAAGTTCATAGTTGAATAAAGATATGAATTCTATATTAATTTCAAATGATGCAATAGAAATACTCTATCGATGAATTAGATAATTGAGCTGATCCTGATAAATAAATATTTCTTGATTTTTGAGAATGATTAAAAAACAAATATATGAAATAAAACACTCAATAAATCAGCATTAACAAGATTAATTTTAATGAATAGAGATATATCTTATATCAGGTAAGTCATTGCGAGTTACATGATAGAAATTATCAAGACTTCAAAATTAGTTATTAAACCATCAGAGAATAGATTGTTGAAATTTTTCTCCATTGAAATTCAAGCATTACTAAACAAGACAAAAAAATGACATGACGGAGAATAAAAGAGAAAACAAAAAGGTAATAATTATATTTACATTGTTGATTGTTCGTGACTATCAATCAGTTATGTGAAGTGTCGACACATTTTCAAAATCAAATCAATACATTTCTCTCTTGTTTCATAACAAACTATTCACTAACAATGACAACAGCACAATATAGTGCATTGTTTCCACATGTCGCACCACGCTGTAGAGAACTTCTTCATATATTCGTGCATGGTGCAACTAATTTACCTAATAAAATAGGTGGTCGTAACTCTCAATACTATGTTACAGCGTAATCATATGAATCTTGATTATTTTTGTATCTGTTTATTTATATGTACAGACAAACTCTAACAACTATGGCGGGACATGAAGATGCAGAACTAATAAATGCAACAAATTATATTGAGGGTGGTTCACCTCAATGGAATGAAATGATTTATGCAGATATATCAGAAGATAAAATTCAATCGGAGGGTAAAATAAAATTTGTTTATTCAGTTTTCAAAACTATTAATGAATGAAAGATTTTGAGAAAAAAAAATAGACATTCTTATCAGATTTGCTATCATAATGTAAATTAAATATTTTATTTATAGAAATTATTTTTTTCATTATTGATCAAATTAGTGATAAAAAAATTGTTGAATATCATTTACTATGGAGATGGTTAGTACCATTCTATGAATACCATTTAAATTTACAAAAGACATTAGCACAAACATCTAAAACAATTTGTTTGTACATTTCAATAATGAAGAAACAAAGTTCTTTATCAAAAGAAAATATTCGATATTTTGGTTTAGAAGCATTATTAAATGGATTTGATGTAGCGGTTACAAATAATCAATCAATCTATGCTGTTGCTCGAATTGTACCTGATATTAAATCTTATAAGTATGTATTGAGTTTTTTTTACTATCAAAGATAAACTTATATATAAAAACTATTATCGGATATGTTAAAAATTGCAATATTTTTTGTTTGACATATAATTCTGTTCAGAAACATGACAGAACGTTCTTTTTTCCCCTAAAGATGCTCTATTGCATGCTCTAGTCAGATTATAAGATTCAATCTTTAGAGCTATTTTTCGAAATTTTAATAGCTTTTTAATACTGAACACGTGTATTATCATGTTATTTCCTACAAGGAGAAATAAAAGAAGATTGAAAGTTTCAATTTTGTACATTAATTTTAGCTATACAGTTTCAAATCAATGTAAAGATCTAGTCTGACCTTTAAAGCATCCTAATTATTACTCATTCTCAAGTCAAATGATTNCATTTTTATTTTCTAACGAAGAATATGATAGAAGGAGGCACAGAAAAGAAAGAAAGAAAGAAAGAAAAATAATAATCATATCAAGAAAAAATGGCTTGACTTGGCTTCTGTTTTTTGATTATACAGAAACTGTCTATCATCTGTTAGAAAATAGGAGACATCTGTACATATTAAAATGATCGATATTAATTTGATGAATAAAAGCAAGAATAAATTAATAATCAAGCAATAACATTTGTAGAAAAAAGAAAAGTGAATTTCTCTGTCACAAATATTCTATTTATAAAATAAAATATTGAGCACGTATTAAATTCTAATTAAAGTAATATAATACTAAGAGAAAAAGATTATTTTCAAAAAGAAAGACAGTCAATATAGTTGGCCTTGAAACTATAGAAAAAGATTACTTAGGGTTTAAGAATGATCTATTTTCCAATTCAATGAATACCATGAACATGTTCTTTTAGATAAAAATTAGATCTTATTTTTCTATCTATTTATTTTAGGTATTCGAAGATGCATTAGAAAGTTTTGATGATGACGATGATAATCATGAAAAACCATATCTAAATAAGTTTGTTGATTCCGAAAATATTTATTCTATTTTCGTGTTTCTAAATGTTTAGTAGACCATCATTACCAAAAACACATGAAGAATTCACAAATGATCTAGCTCAATCATTACTCGAATGTCAACAAATTACTCAACTTATATTTGAAAATCGTCTTAATGAAGCACTTAGAAAAACTAAAGAACAGTATGTATATACATATCATCAATCTAAATTATTACAATATGCATATATATTCTTTCTTCAATAGGGAAAATCGTTCTTTATATCATAGTTTATTGCATAGTTCAATAAGTTTTATGCAAGCTGGAATGACATTTAATCAAGTAAAAAAAAAAATATTAATAGTATCTTTTATAGATATTATTCATTTATTAATATTTAGGATGATATTGAAGCAACAATTCAAGCATTACGTCATACAACAAATATGGCGAAAAAATATGAACCATATCGACCATGGATAACATTTAGTCTAACATCGAAACCTGTCATGACTGAAGGTGAGTTATGAAGAATTTAATTGCTTTTTTATCGGTGATTTAATTATTATTCGATTAAATTCATTTAATTTTATTTGTTCTAACGGAATAATTGGTGTTAAACGAAAAAGTTCTTCAATTTGTTGATCAAATTTTTTCTTCAATCGATTTCGATTTGAAATTTTTGACATATTTTCATTAAAATTTTGAGCGGAATTTTTTATTTCCTTCGAAATTAAAAAAATTCTTGAACGTCGTTGATAATGATAAACAAATAATACAATTATTGTACAACATGCAACAAATATCGTACCAAAAGATATACATATCAATACTTTTCGATTGCAATAATCAATAGGAAAATGATTCATCGAATATGATCATCATTGATCAATAGAATAGGATTATCAAATTTAAGATAAGAAATATAATTAGGATATTTTTTTAGAACTTCTTTTTTGTTTTTTGAATTTAATAATAATAAATTCGCGCATTAATTTTTTTTTTTTTGTATAACTTAGAGGAATTACATGCTAAATTAGTTTATGCCGAAGCATTACTTATTCGAGCATTATTAACATTTATTCAAGATCAAGGATTATTTAGTTTTATAAGTGGTGCCTTAAAAATTAAAGAATGTCATGATCTATTTGCGTAAGTTTTTAGATCAATAAATATTATTTCCGAAGCAATTTCAACTTTTTAGGAAATTAGCAAAAAATAATGATCCGTCCAGATTTTCATCGACGATATCACACGAACATTTTGATAGTGGAGTTCGAATGGGTAATGGTGCATTTAATTTGGTATTGAAAAAACAAAATTCAAATTCGTTTTATAAGATTTCTATTATAATACTAATATTTAGATGATTGCTAATCTACCACAACGAATAATACGTTGTCTGGAATTTGCTGGTTTTTCAGGGGACAGAGTAAGATATTGTTACATATGTGAAGATTTGAACAGAAGAAATTCTTTTAGGACTTTGGCCTTAAAGAACTTGAGACAAGTGCAATGAGTAATGGTTTACGAGCACCATTATCAGCTTTATTGCTTCTTGGTTATCATACATTTGCTGCACATATATTTGGTAACTTCAAAAAGAAAAATAATAAAAGAAAAATTATTCTTTACCACAACAGAAAACTTTTCTTTTTAGGAAATAGTGATGGTGATCTTGAAAAATCACATATGTTAATTGAACATTATTTAAAAAGAAATTCAAATGTAAGTCAAATTTTTTTTTGTCGAGATGTCTTATTTCCTCGATACAATCAATTATTTCAAGAAAAAAATATTTCATTTGGTATGTGTAGAAATTATATATAGAGAGAGAGAGACAGATTGAAAAACTAAGGAATGCGTTATAATGCAAATACGTTTGGACACTTCAATGCTTTTATTTAATTTATCGATAGATAAAATAAGTTTTAAATAGATATTCGTCTTGTTTCTTGTTGATGAATTGGAAACGAGTCAATATTATTTCGTATCTTAGTTTGACATTCTTGATTAATAACATCAGTTGAATATCTACCACATGGCAAATGAACAGGAAAACAAAGTGGAATCGGTATAGGCAATGGAATAAAACTTGGTAGAATACATGTATAATTTGGTAATAATTCTTTTGTTAGCATTGAAAATAGAGTTGAGGATGATGTTCTGAAAGGTAATGACGAAGATAGTTGTTGAATAGAAGGAACAGTACCTAATGAATATTGGAAATGATTACGATCTATGAGAGCTGATAGAGGAAAATGAGATGATGAAGAAGTAAAATTTATGGGAATATTAATTGATGTTTTTTCATGTGAAGAAGACGATGATTGATGACGTTTTAATGATGGTAAAGGAGATAACTTTCGAGATACTTCATTCGTATTTATTTTCTTTATTTTTGATGAGAAAATTTTTTGTTGGTGATTACGTTTATTTTCACTTATTGTCGGTTTTGATATTTTCTGTGATATTGCATGATTTGTAGACTAAAAAACTTAGTTCGTCTTTATAAGAACATAATTTTTTTTTCGGTTTACTTTGATTTTAAATGTTGAACGAATTTTTAATAATTTTTTATCCTAAAAACTAAATTCTAATCAAATAGAATAAAAGAAAATAAATTCGAACTTTATTTTTTTTAAATGAAGCACGACGATATTGATTAAAACAAACTTCACTACACAATTTCTTCGAATCACCATCATCATTCTGTAATGTAAAAGATATACTACCAAATTTATGACACCAAATACACATTGATGCTACATAATAATCAATAAAAAAACAATTTTTTTGTCTAAATCAAAGTATTTACATTCTTGTTCTTGATTAACAAGTAAATTTGTCATAGAATCATTCGTTGAGTTAGTTTTTAATTTTTTTATTTGATTATGATCATGAAGATCAAGTAATTTATTAATTTTTTTCGTAGAATAATTCTATAGACACAACAAGGAATAAAAATGAACTCAAAAACAAAAGTCTCTTACCTGAATTTCGTTAGGTTCAGATTTAATTTCTGTATTTGTTTTCATATTTTAAAACAGTTTGATTACAGAATTTCTTATTTGTCTATCTGTCAAGCAATAATACGATGAATGATAGAAGAAGGAAAGAGGTCAGAATAGAGTTAGATTTCTCTAGCATTCAATTTCGATATCTGATTTCTTCTTTACGTTTGCAATGTTGTCCTATCGAATTACTATTTTCATTCATTCGATGATGGAGTCCAGTAATGGTTATTGCTTAGGCTCCTGTTGATGCTTTTGCTTAGTATTTCTTTTCTTCTCCTTTATATCTTGTATATGATTCTTTTTTCTATTGAATTATACTCAAATTACCTTTTGATTTTTTACACTTTAGTAGATCAATTTCGTTGTATATGTCTTTATCATTGAAAGATGAACATTTTTTTAGTAAGAAAAAAAAAGTGAAATAGAAAAAATAAAGCCATGTCAGATATCAATTGATATCTATATTCAATAGTTACAATCATTTTTTTTTTAGGAAAAAGAGTATTGTTGATTATATTTTGTGAGAAAATCATTGATGCCGAGCACAGTTTTTTTTATTTGTCAAGCAATAAAGTGTGATCATATTGCAAGTATACAAAGCTCAAATCAAGTCTGAAACTCGAGAGGTTTAATGACAGTGTTGTCTTGGTGTAATCGATAGTAATTGTTTGAATTGGAATCTATACTGCTATATCTTTAGGGCTTTTTCTTGCATTTTTTTTGTTAGAAATTAATTAGAAAAACAATTTAAAAATGTGTTTCTTTTTAGTCTTATATGTTTCTTGTTTTTCGAGCAAGACTTCAAACACTTCATTGTCGACTTGATGAAGTAATGGAATTAATAAATAAATTTTAAAGAAGATGAATTTATTGTCTCTTTTTATTAAAGGCAATTCGAACATATGAATATGCAATTCGTTGTCAAAGTGATTGGAAAAATCTTCATCATGTACGGATTTTCCCTTAATAATTTAATTAGAATAATAGATTTCGATTTTTATAGATTGCCTACTGGGAAATACTTTGGTGTCATGTGTAAGTTCTATTATAATTTATTCAATATATCTAATTGTATTTGTTTTTCTGATGTTATACAGACTACAACTTCAATGGAAAGAAGCATCTAATATGGCTCAAATTCTTCTTAAAGAAAATAATTGGAGTAAAGCAACATCTTGTTATCTTTTAGCAACATTTCAATTTGAAGATAATAATGCTCTTGCAACAGATGAGATAATTCAATTATATAAGTAAAAAACAACAAACTTCATTTTTTTTTATTTCAATTTAATGTAAATATTATTCATATTAGACGTGTACCAGAATTAAAAATTCGTCTGGCAGGTAAATCAATTCCATTAGAAAAATATGCAATAAAACAATGTGAACATTTTCTTGTACAAAAATGGCTTTTCTTACCGGCATTGGTAAATAAGGACATCTAGAATTACTTTTAACTATTAAATAATTTTTCATAAAAATTTTCCGAAAAAAACAATGTTTTCAATTTCAAATTAATAAACTTTTTTTCCCTAGGAATTAGTTTATCTTATGAATGGTTTTTATATACTTGCTCATGATTATAACAAATTACAAGAAGTTCTTAATATTGTTAATAATGCATTAAAAGATCTTGAACTTAATCATCAAAGTAATTCATTTAACTAATATTCTATAAAAAATAATTTATTTACTTGTTTTTTATCAAATAGATGATCAATTCTATGCTGATAGTTATGGTTCTGGCCTATTACTTCGTGGTGTGCTTCTTTATTTTCTTCATCGATATGATGAAGCTCATCAAGATTTTGATGAAATAATTACTATGTTAGTTTTTCTTAGTTTTATAACGAAAAACAAATAATTGAAAATCTTTTATTTTTGTTTTTAAGGTCAAAACAATTTGACGAAAAATCTCTATTACCACCGAATGCAGTATTCGAAAAAGCAATGATCTATCTTGATTTAAAACAAAAACAAAAAGCGAATGAATATTTACAAAAGTCACTGTAAGAAGTTTTTTTTTTATGGGTCATAAGTTGTTGTTTTTTTTTTTAATCTTATTAGAAATGATTATAAAGATTATCAACTAGAGTCTCGTCTTCATTTTCGTATAAATGCAGCAATGCAGACAATGAAACAAATGGATAATGATTCAAATAAAAAAACTATTTTCAATAATAAAAAAAGTAATGACACATATTTGTGATATTTGGTTTTTAGTGGTTTGTTTTTGTTTTCTTTCTTCGTGATTATGTTTCCAAATTTATATTGTTTGTTTTTTTTTCTGGTCATTCTGTCCGGTGCGTGAAATGTTTATTTATTAATAAAAATATATATTTATGCTTTCTAGTTTTTTTAATTCCAATTCTTTTATGTATAATAATACCTAAATATTTGGATTTCGAGGAATGTGAGCATTTCGTGTTGAAATCATGCAGTTTGATAATAAACTATTAATGATATTTAATGTTACACGAACATTTTTGAAGTCTATGAATCAAGAAGATACTGTAATTCAAATGAAAATTCATTTTAAGACATGCTGAAGAACTACATTTTTGTTTATTGATTCGCTTGTTTTGTTCAATTGCGCACTTAAAATAAAATTGAATACATAAGAATCAATGTGTCTGTCATTGCAGAAACAGAGAATTGTATTTTTATGAAAAATATTTTATATGTACATTAGGATTATACTTGAACACGACTCGTTGAACATATACCATACGCATAACGTTTATTTCATATGAAGATACAATGAAATTCAAATGTTAGTGCAACCTATACGAACAGTTAATGAATAATGAGAATGACTTCAGTTATATATCCGCTTCTATGAGTAATGAGTTAATATTATCATAGAAATTTGTTTTATCAAGATCATCTGTCTTATTTTTTATGTATCATCTAATATTGATATCATGAAAACAAATTAGTTTCTTTTTAAAGTATTTATTCATCTAATAAAACGGAACTTTAAATTGATTACTGAAGCTTTTTTTTCATATAAGAACTTCTTATCTGTTTAAAACTTTATAAAGAATTCAATACTCTGTGTTGTATTATATATGTATGACAAACAATATAATCGAATATCATGCATAGATTAAATAACGGATATTAGATATAGTAAAAACTGTGTCTATCGAATATCATTTTGGAATTGGATATGTTCCACAGCTTTTATATGAATATTAAATTTCGTTTTCTTTTTCTTTTTTTCTGAGTATATTTATTGTTCGTTTTATAAAAATTAATGAGTTTATTTTAAATTTTTAGATTTTTATTTATTTAATTTATCTATTTCATTTTCGATCATTGATCGACAAATGTTAGTTTAAAATAACAATCAAATATTGATTTCCTTTTTATTTTGAAAACTAGAAACAAAAAACTTTAGCTATGATATTTGAACAAGTACTTAATTTTTTTTTAACATTACTTGAATGTTCAAAGTTTGATTTAATCTATTTGGCATGGTTATGGACTTTATTTAAACCATTATGTCTTTTATTATTATTACTATTTATTTTACCAGCAGCTACACTTTTATTTGTATATGGTTCATCATTATTTTGTTTGATATATAAACATTGGAATCGGTTAAAAGTAGGTGAGGTTTTCTATTGATGAATGATTAAATAATGTTTGTTTTCTTTCTAATTGCTTAAAATACTGCATATTCAGATGATCTTTGGCATGGTGCATTGAATTCATTGGCTATCTTATGGGAATTACAAGGAAGTATATGGCATGGTAAGATAGGCTCTACAACTATCAGGCAATATCAATTGGTTACAATGCTGAAAAATAAAATCGGCAAAAATATGTCTTAGCATTATGAAGAAATAATTCAGAAACGTTCAGAAAATAACTAACAACCTATTCAAAGACGAGAAACATTAGAGACGAGTATAAATACGAATGTTTAGCAAACTCCTCTTATTGAGTAAGTAGTAGCTACTTTAAAAATTTCTCATAATCGTCTATAACTTGTCTTTATTGTTGAACTTTTGTGTGCTGTCATTTTTTCTATTCGACAATGAATATAGTTTTTGTCGTCTCGTAACATTTTGATGAATTGCTGTGACATAAACTTTATCTTTAACAGTATAATTCATAAAAAATTTGAAAATGTGTTTTCCATACTGTTGTTTAATAGCTATATCCTTGATCACCTACCTACTTGACTGGTCGTTCTGTTAAAGTATTAGCCATGCATTAGAGTAATGCAATCCACGGGTTGGATCTTCGCACTCGTACTCAGATCTGACATCAGCACGAAAAGTTGTGTACCCGCAATACTCACTCTAACCCACTCTAGTGACGTTACCAAAGTTGAGCTAACTTGGATTATATCCAAGACCGTAGGACACTGCCTTACCATTCACGATCTCCTGGTTACGCTACTACTTCAATCCGACTGGAACAGATCAGTTGAAAAATGTTTTATAGATATGCCTTCCAGCTCTGATAAAACTTGCTGAGAGCAAGTTTGCTTTTTCGTATCAAAATAATTAAGTAGTGTTGTTTCAAGAGCTATTAGTTTTACTTCTTTAATTGAAGTATATTTTATTTCTTGAAAAAGCACAATCAAAAATCAGTTAGTTGAGCTAAATTTATATATATTTGTCTTAATTTATAGGTTATGAAGTCGAAGGATTAGAGCACATTCCTACAAAAGGGCCAGTTCTTATCGTTTTTTATCATGGAGCATTACCAATTGATTTTTATTATTTATTTGCTAAAACTTGGCTTTATCGTAATCGACGTGTACATGTTGTTGCTGATAAATTTGTATTTAGAATACCTGGTATGATATTTATTTATCTAGTAAAATATATTTTAAAATAAAAAATTTCCTTAAGGTCTTGGTACTCTTATTGAAGCAATAGGAATTCAACCATCAACACCAGGAATATGCAAATCAATGCTTGAAGAAGGTCACGTACTTGCTATTTCACCTGGTAATTCAAAATATTCGAAAGAATTATCATGAATATTGTTTTTTGTTTGAGGTGGTGTTCGTGAAGCTCTTTTCAGTGATCATAATTATCGTTTAATATGGAAGGAAAGACGAGGCTTTGCAAAAGTTGCAATTGAATCTAAAGCTGTAAATAAAAACTGTTTTTGTTTTGTGGCAATTATTTTAAATAATTAATTCTTTTTCTTTTCAGACAATCATTCCAATGTTTACAAAAAATTGTCGAGAAGCTGTACGTACTTTGACATTTGGTCGTCGTAAGTTATTCTCATAATTATAATAAAATATTTCGATTATCTTTTATTAGGTTTTTTAAGATATATTTATGAAAAAACTCGATTACCAATTGTTCCAATTTATGGAATGTTTCCAGTTAAAATTATGTAAATATTAATTGAAGTTTACATATGCATAAATATTTATTTGTTTAGTACTTATCTTGGAGAACCTATTCCATATGATCCTGATGTAACAGCAGAAATTCTTGCTATCCGAGTAAATATTAATTTATGAAATAAAGAAATATTTTTTAATTCTTTTTGAGGTGAAAAAAGAAATTGAAAAATTGATAGAAATTCACCAACGACGACCGGGTAGTATAACGCAAGCTATTCTCGATCGATTTAGTTGTTTTTCAATGAAATGAATGAAAACATAGAATGAGTGAATCGAACACAACGTTTATTAAAAAAAGTTTAGTTTTTTTTTGATGAATTTTTTTCTTTTCTATGCTTATGTGAAGTAAGGTGACTACTACCGGTGATGACTTTTCCTTGTTTGTTTGTTATTTGCGTTGTGTTAATCAAGCAATTTGCAATATCTTTTCATTTATTGTTGCATGAATAATCCTCTGTTCGAGATGAAAAGATGATTGGTTCATTATTTTGTTCTTTATTCGTTTAATAAAACACAAAAACTTCGCCAACTAATTGTTTTCTTTTTATTTATTGGCTTTGAACTGGCAGAAAATATATTGATTAATCTATTAAACTGCATAGTTTTTGAAATTGAAACACGTGAATATAAAATATTCTTTTTATGCATGATTTCTATGGGACAAAAATCATATTTATGTTTTTAATTTTTTTTATGAAGTTATATAATTCTTTAATTTCTAACTACAAAGAATGAATATCAATAGCTAATTTTGGATGTGCAAAGGGTATAAGCCATAGTGTAACTAAATAAGATATAAGTGTTGCTATAAAATAAATATAAAAGAATAAACGATCAATGACAAGACCAATAGCAAGCCATTGAAGACGAAAATAAAATGTACTATTTGTATTTGTTGAAATATTATTTCGTTCACAATTTTTTTTAATAAGTAAATCTATTATATTTTGATCGAAAGCTTTGTATTGATCTTTTTGTTGATTATGATAATAAAGAATATTTTCAATTAAACTACCTGAATTGTTTTCATCCGATTCAATAAGACATAATATTGGTTTTTTTGGATTGTTTTTATGTTTTGATGAAATTAGCACCGAATGTTTATTATTAGGATGTTTTGAGAATTTTTGGTCTTGTTGTTGTTTTCGTATCCATAAAGAATTATTTGTTGTTACTGTTGAATGTGAACGAGTATAATATGATGAATTTAATCGTTCATGTGTATATAATAATACTTGTTGTAAAAGTAAATTTTCAACAATATTTTCATAATTAGTGTGAAGTTCATTTTGATTTGCTGATGACGGTAATGAATTTAGTTCACATGAAAGGCCATAGGATGTTGATGATTTTTCCTAAAAAAAAACAAACAAAATATATTTTATAATTCTAATAAATTATTACACAAAGATGATAAGTATTTATTAGAAAACATTTCTTTCTCATCTTTATTTGATTCGATGCATGTTGTGTTGATGATTAAATCTGACAATAAATGGCAAGTATCTTTTTTTTTTCATCATATTATGATTGAATACAAACCACATGTCATATATATATCACTTGTTCTCTAAAGCAGTTTTATTAAATAATAAATTAATCATTTACGAATATGAAAACATTTATATTTGAACCTTTTATTCAACATGAAATATAAACAAAAATTTTTCATTTTGTTAGTTTTTTTTATTCGAAGTCAATTCGTGTTAATAAATTGAATGATTTTCTAGCTATCAATACATGAAAAACAAACGGCTCTTAAAATCTACGAAATTTCTATATAAACATGCTAATGAATAAAGTCTATATGTACTTTTAGCGAGCTCTAGGAAGTACTGGTGTCCGTGGGCGAATAGGTATTATTATTTCGTCTTCCAAAACACTCTTATCTACACAAAGTGCCATTGCTCGACCAGCAAAAATAGCTGATAATACACTAGTTATAACATTTATTAATGCAACTGTTAATTGTGTACCAGCAAGACCAAATGAAACTGATTCAAATGCTGTACGATTACTTGGTTTATCCATTCCATTTGTTTGATAAAATGAAACAATAAATGAAAAATAAACAATTAAATAAACAGCAAATAATGCTGATACAACACTCATTGTAAAAAATCCAAAAATTGATGTATAAGTTCCTCTGAAACCAGCTAATATACCGACCATGCCAGTTAAAAATGTAAAAAGACCAAATAGATTAGATGGATATGTCCATGGCCACCAATGATTATAATAATTTGTTATGTCATAGAGGCCAGATATTATAGAATCGTTTAAATTTACACTTATTGCACCATTATAGACACGTGGGAATTCAAGAAATTGTGTGAACATACCAATAATTACTAAGAAAAATCCGAAAAGAAGACCATACGAACCCCAATTATCCCATGATGAATTTTGAGTTATTCTTACATTGGCATACATTCTAATATAATCAATATACTGTTTTTTTTGTTTAATAGCAGACGCTCCAACGACGACAAACGTAAATAGAAAAATGTTCCTTAATTGATTTCGAATTAACGCTCCACTGGTTTCTTTTTCTTTATTTCCTTTCTTTTTTTCACACATAAAAAAACGACACCTAATATTCGAAACCTATTTGTTTATTTATTTATTCTTTCTTATAACTCTTATATAGGCAAAATACACTCTCTTACTTTCTGATCAAGTACTGTTTTAATCTTGTCATGCATACGGAGAATTGATGACAGATGTGTAAGTGCAAAATTAATTAACCATTGTGGTGGACAATGTTTTTGATTTGTGCACATTGCTGCTTGTTGATATAGATTAGCGACGATCACGGCCATTATTACAGATATTGACTAGGGAAATTTTTTTAAATAAATATATTTCTATTTGTATATCATAACTTACTGTTAAACTCATAACAATTGTTAAATAGATTCCTAAGAATAAAAAAAGAAACTGAATACGTTTATATTTTAATATGAAATGGATATTTACCTATGATAGGTACTGTATCCGATGTAGCTGGAACTTTTTCAGCAACCATTAGCATAAAAACAGAAAATGCAACAAAACAAGTTAAACCAAGAGTAACTTTTTCACCGGATGATGTCGGTAACCTATAAATAATTTTAATTAAGTATTCTATTGAACTAAAAAAATAAAGCAAATATTTTTTTACGCACCAAAAAGACATACAAGTCAAACATGAAAGCATGGCACATGGAATTATCACATTGAATATATAATACAATGGACGACGACGAATATGAACACCATAAACTAATTCTCCATATGTTTTATTATTCTTTGTTCTCAAATAAAAATAAATTTCAAACATAAAGTCATTTAATATCTATCAAATCCTATGTAAACTATACAAGAATCAAAAGTTATACTTTTTCTAAATAGAAAGAAAAAAACGATCGGATCAAACTTCTTTTCTCTTTGGATTTTTGTATCAGAACAAATGAACGTCTCAATATGTTTTCAATGTCTCTATCAATTTTACTAGTTACAGACTAAGTTTCGTCTTAAAAGACTCAGCATTGAATCCTCTGCAAATGTGTGTCATTACCAATTTTCAAGTACTTGTGTTAATCCGTTCTCACATTGAAATATGGAGAAGTGACAGTAGCCGTTTGTAGGCTATAAAAAAATCTCGCACGAAGTAAATTTTACTTTTTTAGGTTTTTACAAAAAAAAAACGTATTTTGCATCGCAGTGTTTCATATTCTTGAAAAATATATGTAACTCAGCCATAAATTCTTTTTTTCAAAGTAAAATTTGTTTTTATTTAAAAGCTGCTGAGGAAGAATATCCCTACCTTGCGGCTATTCGGCAACAGATTCACTAGCCTGACATCTTCCCTACAAATAATACTAGTTGTAGCTCTAGACAAAATATCAGTGAGTCATGCTATAGAAATCTATTTGATTTCGAATAAATGCTTTTTACTTTCGATTAGAATCAAGTAAAAAAGATCCGATATTGCAATTTTAGACCTGTTGTTAAAACACTAGATTCTCTGTCAGTATTTTAGGTCGATGTATTCGATCCCATGTACCATTGAATAAAAGACACTTGATTATGTCTGAGATCATACTTTGAAGTATTTAGGCATTTTTTTCGTTATCTTCTAAGACGAACCTTAGTTCATGACTATTAAAATTGACAGAGACTTTGAGACAACACTAAGAGATTTATTTTTTCTGACGCATCCTCTTTATATTAATAATAGTTAAATGATTGAGATTCTATATTTTCTAATATTCATTCAACCCAAAAAACAAATATTCTAATTAATATATGAATCATTCGTGTTTCTCTAAATTAGTGTCTTGCAACTAGTTCAAATCTCGATCTTTCAAAATATTTTTATTTTTTCAAGCTGTCAGTTTATATAAAATCATAGAATTGAAAACCTGAGCAATTTATTGTAACTTAGAGAAAATCACATAAGTGGAAAACGATATTCTTTTACTAAACGAATTCATTTTTGATGAAAATTCATCTACAAATGATGAGGAACCCTATGATGACGTAACTGAATACATCGAGAGAAAAATAAATAATAAAAAAAGTGAACATATATTATCATGGTGGAAAAACTACTCATGTATATATCTCCAATTATGACATTTTGGTATCAACACTACGTTCTATCCTAGTGTCATCAGCAACAAGCAAATATATGCATAATGAAATCGATCGGATTTTAGAAGCAGAAAGACACCAAGTGTATTCCTGAATCACTTGTTTTTTTGTGAAACTTGAGATGATCTCTTTTTTTCGTTGATATCGACGGAAGAATATAAAATAAAAGTGTGAAAATCGTAGTGTGACAGCGAAAGTATCTGTCGGACGCCGGTTAGCTTGGATGGTGTACCAAGTACATCTATCCAAGGTTCGGTTCGGTTCGCTTTGAGTACACAAAAAAAAATGCCGGTGCAGATCCGGTTGCGGAAAGTTTTATCCCTGCAAGATGCTACTTTAAATAAAAACTTTCAAACATTTACCGCCATAGAAGACCTTCTTTAATGTCAAGTATAGCCCAACCACTATTTCGTATACTTTCTGATTGTTGTTGATCATTGACATTTGGAACAAGTACATAATTAATTGTTGATATATCATATATCCATGATGCAAATTTTAGACCACATATTTGTCGATCAAATGGAAAATATTGAATATTTACTTTACACGTTGTACGCAATTTCATTAATACAGGAAATACAACTTCACCTGTATGATAAACCATAACATAAGGCCCTAAGAAGTGAAACATTGAAAAAAAAAGTAATCTAAAATAAGTCTTATATAATACCATTGATAACACCTTGTGTCGGTATATCACTTGAAATATCAAATGCTGCATTATAGATATAACTATCAGGTAACCAAATACGATGTGATGGTAAACGTATACCACGTATACCATCATATTCTGATTGATTCCAACCAAGATGTTCATCTTTCCATTTTTGCTCAATGCGCACATTCGTTGTTAATACTTGAGTTTTTTCTTCCTAAGAAATCAAATACAAAACGAAAAGAAAGTTTTTACAATAAAGTATTCATAATAAATTTTACAAGTTCAAATAATTGAGTAAGTTCCATTCGAAATGATATATTTACTATTGCTTGAGCATTAATCACTGGTCTTACACTTGGCTCATAATATTGTAATAATTTTCTCATAAGATGTTGCTCAGTCGTACATTCTATTAATATTAAATGGATTAAATATCTAATCAGAAGAAAAGAAAATCGATACTTACCGACATGAGAAATATTCAACATGAACAAAAATAATAATAATAGTACGAAAGTTTCACTCATATAATTACATTTGATGTAAAATTTTCTTGATTGAAAAGAATCTTATATTGTTCTATTCGTTAGCGAACAATAGTATCGTATCTGAAAACAACTAAGAAACTTCTTTCTTCTTTTTTTCTCTTGTCATCTCTCTGTTGTTTTCTAGTTACTAAGAAAGAACGAGTATTTGTCGTTGTTTTTTTTTCTTTTTCCAATTCCGAGAATGATCATCATTTGTCATTTAGTATTAAACTACGATTCGTCGATTCTATTATATTTCTTCTTCTTTTTCTTGCTTTTCTTAATCAATACTCAGTGAAAATTGAAAAGACGAAGATATGAACATTTTTTTTAGCTCGCGGGAAAATTTCAATGAAGTGGAAATAAGAATTAGTAAGATTTATCAAATGCATTATTACCAATCTTGTTTATTGTCGTTTTGTTATAACGAAGAGAAAAAGAAAAAAAAAAGACTGAATAACTTGTCGTTTTTTTTCAATCATTTGCTTTTCTTAACACTCGATGATGACGCGTAATATGCATGACACTTTCATGAAATATATTGAAGAGTACTTCTCGATGATGATTATATAAGGCAAAGAAATGATGACAGAGACGTAAAGAAGAGAATATTACTCGACTTATTTTGAATAGAAAATGCAAAAACGGAATAAGTAAATCTACATTATCTTCAGTTTGTTTTCATTCAGCATGCTTTGCAATTTATCAGTAGTAATACTAACGGCAATATATGAATATCTAAATATGAAATAAAGATGATCTACTCGTTGTAACAATTTGTTTGATTGAATTAAACCGATATTATTCTAAAAATTTGATATAAGTAATTAATGACTTCGAATGATTATCATTTTCGATACAGGTTTCAGAAACAATTTGTTTTTCTGAAACCTAGATTTATGGAAATAAATCTTATACGAAGAACTAATTAAAGCAAAGAATTTATTAATCTTTACATTTATGCTAATAATCTCAGCCATACATATCTATGCCATAAAGTTGTCTGACCATAGAGATATATGCACTGTCGAGTTTTTATGGTCCTGATAAAGTTTTATTTGTTGATTTTGGTCCCACACATTTCTCGTCATAGTCGACATGTAGTTTTTAAAAGTGAATATTTCTGTTTTGTTTACGATAAGTTTCAAACATCATATGATGTTTGACACGTGAAAAACTTATCTGAATTAAATATATTTGCTACTAGATTGAGCGTACCATGTACACCTCAAGAAAACCGTAATCGATAAATAAACGTTCTGCGGCCAGTGAGAAACTTTGAAAATTTCATGTTTGATGAAGTATGTAGTTATCAAAGGACCATATTGACATTGCACAAACGATTTACTTATATACAGAACTAGACAAAATTCTTCAGGCGGTCTTTTGATTGAGTTGTTGTTCTTCACAGCTGCTTAAAAAGAACTGTATCTATATGAATGAAAAGAACAGAAGACGAAGCACATTCTGATAACTAAAACTAGCGAAAAGTAAAACGGTTATTGTAATATGTCTATTTCTAAGATAGAAAGTAGAGCATCCAGTACTACAGGTTTTTCAAACAATGGAGCCTAAAAACATCGTCAATCTTTTGTGAAGCTTAAAGCTGTCTGCCATCTTTTGCAATGTTTGATACTGTTTCGAATGTGATCTTTGGAAAAAAATATACTTGTTATAATAAAATGATGAAGTGTTCAACACATAGTCTGTCCAGGCAGATGCATTTACGACCAAAATGACATTTAAACATTTCAATATGTAAACTGTGAAAAATGTTTGATTAATCACCAAAAATGTGTTAAAACAGTTTAAGATTAATAACTTTTTCGACACGTTTTCAGTGTTTGGACGCTCAGAATTATTGAACTTTCACCACTTTAACACGCTTTTGATGATTAATCAAAAATTTTTAACGATTGGAATGGTTTTCATGAAAACGCCTGTTAACAATTAACAACCATTTCATGTAAGCGATGAATAAACAAATGTACAGAGTATCACAAAAATTCCTACTCAAAAGGATTTTTTGTATGTGCGAGTGTGGTGTAAGTGCAGTGTGCGTCTGAACTTCGGGTTCTCTCTACGCACAACTACAAACATATTAGAATATCCACGAAAAAGACGGTACCGTATTTTTATCATCTCTCGTGTTATTTCTGGCTTGAGAAACAAAAAATTACGAGAGTGTGGGTGTGGCGTAGCTGTGGGTGGTGTATAGGGTGTAGTTGTGAATGTGGGTAAGGGCGTGAGTGTGAGTATGAGTATGAATCTGTTCCTCTAAGCCGCATCCCACACCCACCCTACACTTAAGCGAGATGGTGTCGGTGTGGGTGCTCATGCCATTCTCAGTCACGGACACCCACATCCGCACCCTTAAATATACCAAACTACGTTAGGTGTTTTGACATCGATTGATGAGAACTAATAAATTATGACACAACATATAAAGCAAGAGTTGATTATAACTTGACTCTTATAACAGCACTGTCAAAGTCGCCTGAGAAATGTGTAGGGCGTGCTAGTCGATGAATATAAATAACCAAAAAAATGTATTTCGCATCTTCGAAGTGACTATCAACGTTAGATTAGAAAGATTTCGTTAAGCGTATTAACCATACAGTTAGGATCTGGAAATTCTAGATCCAACGAACTCTTGCCCAAATTGTTAGAACTTACCATCGCATGGAAAAAATATTGCAATATTTTTTAGTAGAGTAAGCTTGCAAACCAGCAATTAATTTTCTAAAAAGTGTTGATGAAAAGTAAATAAAAATATCAAACAAATACTGAGGTCTCTAAAAAGAAACTTACATATCGAACTGAAAAAGAAAACGATTGTTATAGTTACGTAGACATGGGTGGACTGAAAATATTCTTGTTTCTTCAAAAAAGATACAACTTGAATACTTATTCACGTAGTGATGTCCATCAGGACACTGAATCATATTGAATACTCGGCAATTCTAGTTAACATTCATTGAAAAAATCTCATGCAACATCAAAAATCGATCTCTGCTTTCTATAGATCGATCAAACACAACTTTTTTCTATGGATGTAAACTATAACTAGAAAGGGTAAGATGCCTTGTGTCGTGCTCGAGGTTTTAGAAATAGAAAAGTTTCAAAGTTCTGCATGTAGTTTAAATTCATATTAGAAAATATTCGAATGGAAGGGTTAACATAGAACTCTTTTAGAACATGTTGTGCGACCGAATTTTGTTTGCCTCCAAAATGACGTTTATCAGTTATTCATCAGCTTTTTGACAAAAATACACATCTGAGACAGTGTTATACGAATGAAAAGAGAAAAATATTGCTCAACCTGGGTAATGCAAACAAGAACTAAGGAAAAAAATGAGAATCATGTTTAAGATATTTTATTTGAGCATCAGTGATACACGAAATAAGTCGATGACATATTTTCGAAATGTTCAAAATATTCTTATTCTATAAATAGATATTTAACAGTTCAAAAATGTCAAAATATTCTTGATCAAATGAAAAGATAATTTTTTATTGACATTTAATCAGGAAAATCTTCGAAAAGTTAAATAAGACTCCGTCACTATCTCCTAAGTAATGTCATTCAATCAGAGTTATGTAACATTCATTGACACTTATCTTTTGACTCGATAGATAGTTTATTTTAGACAATGAGATATGTTATTGTAATAAACGATATAGATTAGAAATCTATGGCGAAATTATTGATGAAACAACACTGATATTTAACGAAAGACAATGCCTAGTGATTCTTGTTCAATATCATAAAAGAGAGTTTCTTAAGATGTGAGCGAGTGTGAGTGTGTGGTTGTCGCTGTGGATGTGGCATGAGTATGTAGGTGGTGTCTTTGAGGCTGTGGGTCTTCTTTTCTTTCAAAATCCTAGCTACACCCATACCTTCCCACACCCACGAGGATATTGAAGATTTTCACCATCAAATTTTGTTGCATTCGAGCATGCATATGGCGTCGTGTTTTCGTTATCGCTGGTGTGTTTAATGAAGCATCTCTTGACAGGCGAGTATGTTCAGCAACTGCCTCTCATGATAAATCATACACGACAAAAGCTACAAGGAAGATGTGATCTTACTTGTCTGAATTGGTTGATGCAGGAAATCAGAACTTTCACAATAGCGGAAGCATCTTATTTGAGTGCCATGTAAAGAGAAGCAAAATCGGTAAATGAGGCACAATTGAATAATCAATTAAGACCCGTTCAAGATAATCTTGTAAACTATTGAAAATCCCACTAAAGCAGTGGTTTATTTTGTCGATATTCAACAAGAGAATTTATGGATGCGCCACCCAAAACATTATATGTTACAAAGATATTCGGAGCGTTAAAACTAATTAGCTTTAATGGGATCATTCATTCATCCATTGAACTCTTTTGAGCAAAGAACTTAATAGGTAACAGAAAGCTGGATGCTATGCGTAACACAAATCATCTTTGTCATGCATAAAAGAATTTCGAAATGGAATATTTATTGTTTTACTTGCACAAGCATTTTCTACGTGTTCGATGCACTCATTGGTTAATATTAATATAGCTACTAGTCATGTAAAAAGAAATATGGTAAAAATCAGATTAAAATTGATTAAAACATAATTATCAATTAATGAAAAAATGATTATAAATCGATTACACCCATACGTTTTTCGTTGACTTTTACTTATTTCGTATCCGATTACATTTACAAATTACCGAGAGAAACCAAAATATAATTGGTTATTTTGATTAATTTTGATTATATAATCGAATTATACTTGATGAAAAACATTGATCAAAATTGATGTAAGCCGAACAATATTGATCAAAGATTCTTTATTTACTACGAACAAAAATCAATTAAAATCGATATATTTTTGCACAAATTTTAATCGATAATAATGAAAATGAATAAGATTAATCAATGAAATGTTGACTTTTTCAGTTATTTTTGATTATAATCGCTTACAAAATGATCAAAAATCGATTAAAAGTGTATGATTTTAATTGATTTTAGTCTGACTTTTACCCTAAATATTTTTACATGGGCATAGATCGAGTTGAATTTACATTGAAGCGTCAGCCATGACTGTTGCAAAATCTGTTTCGAAGACGACAGTGGACGATGCTCATATATTGTTTCCATGTTACCTTGCACTCTTTGCGAAATGTGCTTGCGGTTAATGTGTACAACACGAATGTGACCTATAACACAAGCTGAAAAACTTAATATTGTTGTTAAAATATATGCACCGCTGTATATATGAACATAAGACTGTAGCCAATAGAGACAATGCTTGGGAGTATTTGTCCTGCATAGCTAGACCAGGCATTTTGTGCATTTATTACAGATGCATAGATAGGAATGATTGACCATATAAAATTGAGGATTATAAAGACAAAAGTTTGAAGTACAGACAATCGAAAAAGTTGAGCATCGTGCTGGATCGGTGTTGCGGTTGTGAAGTTGCATTAAAAGTAGCCGACTGTGGCACTTGGCTTAGATTCACATGCACAACGTTCTGAGGAGCGATTTGACGACCAACGCGTTCACAAACATTGAAAACCATGAGTACACTGAATACACTCATGATCACCTGGATTCATTTAGAAGAAAACAAGAAGTAAACATTTTATTCAAGTAAACTTGAAAAACCTCATCAATGGCAAAATTGATATCGCGATACTGTATGCAGAATAGAAGAGTATGTAGGCGGAACCAAGCTGTGGGGAACAAGTTGGTAATTGACTTTCATATCCGACGAGAGCATAAATGGTGAATAATGACCATAGAACAAGACCACTAGTAATCAATTGTCGAGCCATACGAGGTGAACTTTGCTGACGAAGCCATGCATTAGAAGAAGTAACCAACCATCGATCAATTGAAATTAAGTACAGGAAATAGCAAGCGAGAGCACTGCTTAAATTATGTGCATATGCCTGAATTTTGCATAGAGGAGCCATGTATTGAAGAATATCATTGTCAGTTCAGGCAGAAATGATTAGTGGTAAGCACAAGACGTACAATAAGACTAAATTACTTAGAGATCAACAGACAAAATACCATGAACAAACATTAATTCGAAGTGAACGACGAGAAAGAATGATCACATTAGTAATATTACCAAAATTGCCAATGATAAAAACGAAAGGCAATTCGTAACGGAACAGTGAAACTCGAAATTGATTTTGCTGAATTTCCAGTGGTGTTGACGTCTTTCTTCTCACCAAAGCAAGAAGTGAATTTCTACTATGTAATATGCGTTATATTAAAGCATCTTTTCTCTACCTGAGGGGTGAAACGCAAATGAGAGTAGCTTATTGTAATACAAATAACTATTTTAAATAAGTGGATCATCTTATGCTATCAGTGCTTGCTAGACAATAGTAGCGTTATTATAAAATACCTATCTAGCCTCTTGGGGATACCGCTATCTTCAATTGAAGACAAGCAGAACGAAAGAATTCTTGTTTTCGTTCTGTCGTATTGAATAAACAGCTGTGAAACGAAATGTTCATTAATATGCCTGTATATCAATCCATATTTCATATACAATAAAATATACATGTATACAGCTGATTTACGATAATAGGACGCAAGAGAGAGTGATTCTTTGATTTTTCTATAAGATCGTAAAGAACGCAAGAATTGTCGGGATCCAGGAGGCTAGTATTCTATAAAGAAAAGCTAGAGAAAAAATAATGTTGACTTCTCCTTTTATTCTCCTCATTCATTCTTGTTCGGCTGGCAGCCGCCAATCCTTTAATGTTCTTCGAGTGGGATGTTGAGCTCTTCAGCTACCCTCTAAGAGGAAAACCCAATCTTGATCAAGTGTTAGTAAATGTGGGCAGTCATTTTAATCAAATGTAAGTTTTCTAGCTCAGCAAATAGAGACTGCCTGTTTTGGATGCTATTATTCTAAGATCAGGCATCAATAATTGTCTCATCCATTCGACATGTTCGCAATAGAACAGATTCGACTGACTTTTGAAGGTGAGGATGACTATTCGACTGTGTGCCAACATGACGCGTTTCGACTTTCTCTTAAAAATTCTCATCAGCTGTTTTTTTTAAAATCTTTAGGAAATGAGATAAAGAGTGAATAATAATTACAGTTATCACTAAGCGTTTCATTCTAACCATAGAGTTCAAAAAATAGTTTTATCTTCTGCATTCTACTCAATTTTTCGATGTAAAGATTTGGAAAAATCCAAGAATATAATAAATGAATCGAAGCAGTAGATAAAGTGCTTTTTCCCTTTTGACCAAGAATGGCATTAAAAAATACCGTAATCTCACTTCTCTTTTTTAAGCGTTAAAGGTGAATGCACTGTCCTTCCTCCTGTACCGCTGACACACGCACGTCGTGTGATCACCTGTGTAATTTTCTCAACTCCAATATCTATTATATTTCTAATTATGTAACGAAGTCATTGTCAAAGTATATCAAAATACAATAAATAAATATAATTATGATGCAAATATGAGCAAAGATGCGAAAGATCCAGTGTGTGATCATGAGAATATACGACAAGTTTATGATCGAATTAAATTCTTCAATGACTACAAAGAACAACAATAACAGAAAATGTTCATTGAAAAGGACTGAAAACAAAATGTATGAAAATCAACATGAATCTGATGACAATCGACAAGTCAAAGATGAAATAGATTATTTGCAGTGAGACTATCAATGCTGAACAAATATAGGACAAAACTAGGTACTATGTATTAATTCTTTTGTTCCAAGAAGAACAATAACATCAAATTCGCGTGGTAATGGCAGGATGGAGAAAAACTTAGCACGTTATCTATCTTCATGACACGAAGAACGAAAGAACGGGAAAAAAATCATAAGCAATAGCTGGCAAGCTTCAATAACGATCAATATGATTCATTTAGTGATATAATATACTTAGGAATACAAAAATAGTGATTCTGAAATGTGGAACGCTCATATATTCTTTAGCTTTTGATTATTTCGGCTTGTCCAAACGTAACGCTGTTACGTTTTTGACACACTGTTCTTCAATTAACTCGGAAGGTTTAACAGCTAGAAAGTTCATTCAAACGCCATCCGACACAGCTTATCAAACTCTATTTNACAATTATGATAGAAATATATGAACTCAAAGTTTTTTATTCTCGTTAATATTTTTACAAAAAGTAAGTTTCAAGCAAATGATAGCGCTATACTACAGTTGGGTTAGGTTTTAACAAGAGTACAATATAGATATTACTTTAGAAGAATGCAAATGCTAGATGTCACTAAAAACAAACTTCATAATTTAAGTTGATCAGAAGAATTTAATATGATAAATAATTTATATTAATGATGTATTTCATAGATTGTTAATACAAACTGTTTCAAAATAAGTTTTATCTGAAGTGCATAAATAGATTTTCAGTTCGATATTGATTTGAATATTCATTCATATTTCATCATAGATTGTATGAAGGAGGATTGAAGAGGAAAATGAATACGCCATGAAAATGGAGAAGAGAGTAAATGGAAATCGAGAGAGAGAACATAGAGAATAAGCGAGTAGTAGAACGAACGGAGAAAATTATTTATAGGAAAATATAAAAGGGTCTAACAGTAAAAATATCTCTCATTCGATTCTAAGGTCAAGTAAGTTCAATATAGTTCATTTCATTTTCTATAACAACAACTTTTCATCGTTATATAAGAAATGGATTATGTTCTTTTTACCCTCATTTAAAATAAGAATGTTTTATTGACCTTTTTGTACATCCTTAATAATATCCAGGGCTGGCCCGATAAGGGGTTTTGGGGGTTGTGACAACCCTCCAATAATCGAAAATTTTCGTTTTTACCCAGCAAAAATGAATTTTTTTTCGTGAGTAGTGTGAGAAAAAAGTTTTATTCGCATTAAAAATATCCGAAACAACCCCCCAATGTTTGCTGACTCGGGCCAGCCCTGATAATATCATTGCATCTATTTGCATTTTTCTTTTCAAAACATTCACTTATCAATTGTATATTCATCATGATAACTTGAAAAAAGAATACATTAATAATGTATTTTGAAAGCCTAATCTATTTAGTGTCTCAAATAAACAATTCAATTTATAGAAATAGATAACAGTATTAATGTCATTTCGAGAGAAGAACTTATTTTATAAACCAAAAATAAAAGTATTCTGTAACCTTCAAGAGATGAAATTTTATCAGTTCGTACGTTTGTTCGAGGTTCGAACTTTGTGAATTTTATTTATAATAATCAAAATAATACTGGACATCTTTTTTTTGAATTGTAAAGATCAATTTAAGAATAATTTGTTTTGAACTGTACGATGATAAAAAAGATTTTCAAATAGTTTAAGCTTAATTTTTGCTCGAGAACATTCATTTTACATTATAAAAGTTGTCGAATGATAAACCTGAATTTTTATCAATCAGACGGACCATAAAATAACAGCACGATAAAAAGAGAAATTTATATATGTTCGTTCTATGTAAAACAATGCACTGATCTCTCCTTTTCTTTATACATAATTGAATGCTTCGAAATTTTATTCATAAAAAAAAATGTTAAGAAATCCTATTTAGAACACATATCATTGATCTTAAGAAAAAATTCGTAAGTTTTTACGAAGTCTACAATGCTTTTCATGTGATCTACTTTAGATAAAATTAAATATATTAGAATTTAGAGTTTTTCTATATCTACATAATAGATATCAGAACTAGCAAGGCCAAGTTTTTTTTCTGATGACAGTCTTGGTCTCCGAGAAAACTATTTCAGAATCTATTTGCATTAAATCTAAAAACAAAAACGTAAAATACTTGTGTTTTTATTAATTCAGCCGACAAATGTTACATTATTTTCTTTTGATTGTCTTTTCTGTATTTCGCTATTAATTGATAACATGCTTCGCTGAAAATCATATAAAATTTAACTGCAATTTTTACTTTCGATTCGAATAATTTTTTCTTGGAGTTCCGATCTCGTACATTCCTAATCAGAAGATACCGAACTGATTAATCGCTTTAAAATCTGAGCTATATGCAGTATTTAGACCCAAATGAAGTTATTACTGCATAGATACTGCAAAACTCTCACTGAAAAAGAAGCTTCCAAGGGTTCTAAAATGTTCAAGTATTCAACAGTTTTAGTAGGCTTCTGCTATTGCGAAAGCTATTAATACAACGAGGATATGGGTATTACTGAAGAGAAGACACACACATTTACACTCACATCATTTGATGATATTATGAACAGAAGAAATATAAATTTGTTAATCTGTAATGATGTTCAAATACCTGTTTCCAGGCAAACTGACGATTACAGAATATATCGTGATTATGATCTCAGACATTGACGAAAAATGAAAATGATTTCTAGACATTATTCTTGTTCATAATTAATTGATATCGGAAGAAAAATTTTTTATATGCAGGCGGTGTCTGACCAAGATGTGAAGCTTAGCTAGAAAATCTAACTTGTTGGCAACTACTGTAAAAGTTCAATAAGATAAAGGGTTAAACTGTTTTCAGGGTATGTATAACTCATTTCGTTCTACTTAATGCACGTAGTCTTGATTCAAAAACAATTTATTAGTTGAAAGACTTTCGTTGTTAGAAGAAAAAACTTCAGGTTTTGTTTTGAATTCAATGATATTAGTTTCAAATAGTATTTCTTGACATTATTTTTTTTATGAATAATGACTTTGAATATTTTTCTATCATTAATAAATAAATCATCTCATTTGATTTACATAGATTCGACATATTCAAATTTTTTATCATATTGTTATTTATGGTCTAGTCTATTCTACTAAAATTTCTGCATAGTTGACAGTTTCATGTATGAAAAGAAGTAAAATGTAACATTTGCTCGTGTTAAAAATAAATACGATATAGATAGAATAAGCAGAAACATTCATTATATAGGTCAACTAATGGTGAGAAGTAGATGGGTTCATAATGCATTGTAGATCTTTTTATCTTTACCTGAAGATCAGAGTTTGAAATATTTTTCATACGAAACTTCTGATTCATATTCGAAAAAAAAAAACAGATGTTCTAGTATATATATCCAATATTTAAAAAAAAAGTTTTTTTGTTATGTTTATTCTTAGCAAAAAAAAAATATACAATCACATTTTTTTGTTCGTTATGTCATAACACTCTATTTTAGATAATATATAAAAGTTGATTCAGAAAAAAATACATTTTCTGTTAAAAATGGTATATATTGCGGATAAATCAAAATCATCACGTACATCAATGCCATATGTACCAACACCATTAGATTTACCGACTCCTCTTGCTGATAAAACATCATCGGCAACTTTAGAAAATCAATCAAATACGAATAACGAACAAGAAGAAGAAGAAGATTTTATTAAAAATAATTATGTTGCACGAACATTATTGAATGAACCTGAATTACCACCTATAACTTGGTCAAATTGGTACACACAAGTTAATTGGCCTCAAGCTACATTATTATGTCTTGAACCATTAGTTGCTTTATATGGTCTTTTTACGACATCATTTATGTGGCAAACAGTTGTTTTTACTATAATATGGTATTTTCTTACTGGTTTTGGCATAACAGCTGGTTATCATCGTTTATTTTCTCATCGTTCTTATGAAGCTAAATTACCATTACGATATTTCTTACTCGTACTAGGTGCAGGTTCAGTTCAAGGTTCTGCTCAATGGTGGTCACGTGGTCATCGAGCACATCATCGTTATACAGATACAGATCTTGATCCATATAGTGCACATAAAGGAATGTTTTATTCTCATATTGGTTGGTTATTATTTAAACCACGTCGAAAACCTGGTGTTGCTGATATTAGTGATCTTACACATGATAAAAGTGTACAATGGCAACATCGTAATTATATTAGTTTAGCTTTTTTTATGTCATTTGTTTTTCCAACTCTTGTTTGTGGACTTGGATGGGGTGATTATCGTGGTGGTTATTTTTTTGCTGGTGTACTTCGTCTTGTTTTTGTTCATCATTCAACATTTTGTGTTAATTCATTAGCACATTATTTAGGCGATGCACCATTTGATGATAGACGTACACCACGTGATCATTTTGTTACAGCACTTGTTACACTTGGAGAAGGTTATCATAATTTTCATCATGAATTTCCATCTGATTATCGTAATGCACTTAAATGGTTTCAATATGATCCAACAAAATGTTTAATAGCATTTTTTAAATTAATTGGACTTGCAAGTAATCTTAAAGAATTTCCTAAAAATGAAATTCGTAAAGGTCGTTATACAATGGCACGTAAGGCATTGGATCAATTTGGACGTAGTATAATTTGGCCAAAAGGAAATTCCGATTTACCGATTATTTCATTTGAAGAATATCAAGAATTTTCGAAAAAAAATGATGATCGTGTACTTGTTTTAATTGCTGGTTTTATTCATGATGTTAGTAATTTTATTGATTCACATCCGGGTGGTCGAGCAATAATTAAAAGTTATGTTGGCAAGGATGCTACCGTGGCATTTTATGGTGGTATACATGATCATAATACAGCAGCACATAATATGCTTGCTATGATGCGAGTTGCTGTTTGTAAATATGATGGTGAAGTAGAACATATTAAGAAAAGATTAGGACACGTTCAAACTCCGACTCCAATATTTGCCTAAGTTTTTTTTTCTGTTGTTAAATCATAAAGCATTTTAAATTTCTCTGATAAAGATCTTGATCAAAAAATAAATAAATAATAGCGTAACCGTGAATTTATTCTTTTAAAAATAGCGGTATATTAAACATAAAAAAAAAAAAAAAGATCAATAAAAGTCTAAAGTCGTGAATGAATTAAATTCTTGATGCCAAAATCATGATCAGCATTATTATCACTTCGAATATCAACATGAACGAATAGAGTTGAATGAGTTTCATCATTATTATTAGCTCTTAAATAAATATGACGATAGTCTAGATAAAAGAAAAATAAATGAATCATGAAAAATGAAATAGTATTATCATTTGTTTCGTATCTATAACTTTATACGATATTTTACAATTCGGAAAAAAAAACAAAGTGATGCACGCGGATGGTATTGTTTGCAAGATTAACTAGAAAAAGAAATTGTTGTCTTGTTTCTTGGTATAGCAAAACATATTTGTAATTCTCATCAATTGAATTGTTAGAAAAAGACTTTTTTTTTCGTATCAGCTAGATGAAAATTGATCAAAAATCATCCTTCTCTATTTGGGAGTAAAATATGAGTTGAAAAATTCGAAATCACTAATGGGAACTTCGTGAGACGTTTCCAGAAAAATGCTGCAAATCTTTGCCATTTTAGACAAAAATTGGTCAACTTTTCAACCAGAACTGTTTTTTTGACCACATCTCTCTTTAACTAGACAAGATCAGTGCCAATAAAAATTAAAAATACTTTTACCAGAAAACTGGTTGGATATCTATGAATTAAACCTTTTTGTAAAGTAGAAAACTTGTCTGTTATCTCTTACCTGGTTGTATCATTTCCACTGGTGCACTAAAATAAACAATTCTATCGTCGCCCGATATAGGATCATAATCAATAACAGAAAAATATACAAGACACATTTGTGGAAATCTTATACGAAATTCAAATGTTTCATCCCATATTGGATCAAAACCATTATTCTTAATAACTTGTGTTTTTTGTATTTTTTCATCACAAGGTAAACCATGTGTTGATATTCTTACATATGGATCAGGTATATCTTTTGATTTTACACTTGATCGAGGTAAAAATTGTCCACTTATTATTGTTATTGTTAAAATTTTAGGATTATCAAAATCAATTGGACAGTTCCATGGATTAAATTTTGTTTCTTGTGCATTGATTAAATAATCTGGTTTAAGTATATAACCACAACAACCATTATCACGAAATTTTCCATAATATAATGCCATTAGATCATCATCAGTTTGATAATTTAAAGCAACCAATTGTACACCAAAATTCCAAGGATGTATAGGATCTAGATTACTTGAATCTTGTCTTAAGCCATCAGGATATACACGAAGAAGACGCCATGTTGTTTGTAGAATTAAATCAAGTGGATCTTTTTCTGCATGTTTCAAAAAAGTGTTTTCAGCCAAAGATGATGAATGAAATGATGTATCTTTTAAAATATAAATTTCGAGTTTTACGAGTGAAATAACAAAAAACAACAATTAGATAGCTTACAATTTGCTTCAGCATAATTATTTTCTTGATAAGAAACATTCATAAAATAGACAAATAGGTCAGATAATTTCGATTGAACATCCTACAATATTAAGACAGTATATATAATATTGATTATTGTTTTTATTAGTCACTATCCGATTTAATATATATTCTCAGTAAAATTCATAGAGTATTGAAATTCATGTTTCCTTTATTCTAAAATAATGATTTGTGTGTAATTTTTTTATTACGCAAAATACCCACATACTATGAACATAGAAAATTACATAATCAAACTGTTGAAAATGATCGTTTATCTTTAATTTTTTCTAGTTTTGTTTCAATGTNAAAAACTAAATCGATTGATGTATGTTTCGAAAAGTTTCGTTACCTTTAATTTTTTGGTGAAAATTTCAGCCAGATCTTCTCCGAAAACTGAAAAAACTGAAGTCAATGGAAAAGGTTAAATCATATATCAATCGATTCAGTTTTTCGTACTGATTCCGAATATGATAAGATTATTGCAGGAAAGCTTAGTTTTTATGGAGAAATACGGGCCAAATTCAATCTATTTAAGCCAAAATTCAGAAAAACAGGTTTTTCTCAACAAAGAAAAGAAAAAAACGCGATACATACTTTTGTAACTGGTGGTATGATGAGTTAAATGTGATAAAATATTCGACTTCATTTCTTACGTAAAAAAACTAGACAGGCTTACAAAATCGACCTACACGTATTGCACTGGGCGCGCTTCGAAGCGCCATCATCAAAAAATTTTCAAGATTGGATTCGATGTAACAACTTGTCTTTACTCAGTTTTTGATGCTGAATCTGAAAAAAAATATCTTTAGAAGCTGGAAAAAAGAATGAAGCAGAAAACTTTGCATATCTTGAAAAAAATATTTTTCGAAAAAATACGACGTCCTTCAAGTTTTTCGTATTTTTCGACGTGAAAAAAGCAGTTATTGATGCTAAAAAGTGGTTTTTCGTGATCAGCGGCCTACGCTCTATCCAGTGATGTAAAAAAAGGAGAAAAAAAAATTAACTTGAAGTTTGAATTGCCTGCACCTTAAAATGTCTTTATTTTTTGAAAGTTTAAATATATTTGAGGTGCCTTCGCTTTTAGACGAACATGATCTTTTTTGTTACTCTTAAAAAGATTTCTGGGTGGACTAAAAATTGTAAAAAAATGAACTTTCTGCCAAATTTGTACCCCCCCCCCCCCCCCCTCCCCCCGCTCCTAGAAACAATCGACAACCCTGGTCTAATGTGACACTATTTTGCTATTTATTAATTTTAGAGTCTCTCAACTAGGATGAAATAACAGTAGCAGTTCTGCAGGTTATGGTACGATTTCAATAGAGAAGTGTAGAGATTTTTCAGAGTATAGTAGAGTTAGGATAGAAGTTTTATAGAGTTAGGGCAGAGTAATGTTAAGCAAATGTTTCTTAGTCAAGGTATAGGGCACGAAAAATAGCTTATTCTACATTTCTCTAGTCTGAAGAGACATGAATCAAACTTCCGAAATACATCAGTTTGCATAATAAAACTCTCAATTCGAAAGGAAACTTGTAGTATTCAATCTAAAATTTCCTACTAAATAAATTAGAGAGCTCCTAAGAACGACTCCGATACAGATTTTCAATTTCAAAATATACATTTATCTTATTTTAATAAATATTTACATATTTACATTTTAAGTTTATTTAAACATTTAATAAAAATAAATTTCAATGTTTTCTCAATTATTTATTTTTTCGTTTATAAGTCTTCTTTAACAATGCATATGACTCATATAGACATCTGTCTTTGATATTTTCTATTACTCATTATTGAGACCATTGAGAAGAGAACTGTTTAGGATGATGATTCAATAAAATTGAATCCTTGAGTCATCAGTTTCTCAACTGATCGATGGCGTAAATCAGAACGGACGAGACATATTTTGTGATTAAGATTTTTTTTTTGCTTTTATTTGTATGCATGGCTACAGCGACACGTCGCCCTTTACCAACACTCAAAGTAAAACAATTACATCCTCCACGTTTATCATCATCAGAAAAATCAGCAACAAATAAAACAAAAACCGGAAGAGATCTTGATCCAATTGAAAAACGCCTAATTAGTATTCGTCTTCATCTTTTACACAATACAATTCGACGAACACAAACACCCAGTGAACCATCATTAGTTTTTGATTCATTTCTTTATTTAGGTGGTATAAAATCTCTTGGTAATAGAGTAAGTTTTATCTTTTTTGTTATTTTTCGTATATATTTTTTTCTCTTATTGATAATCAGGTTCGTCTTACACGTCTCAAAATAACTCACATACTTTCCATTGTTTTTATTCCACCAGCAAAAAATTTAATTCCATCACATATCAAACATCTGTTTTTAAAAGCTGATGATAATATTGCATTTGATATAAGACAATATTTTGAAAAAGCATGTGAATTTATTGAAGAAGCACGGCAATCAAAAGGTTGTGTACTTGTTCATTGTGTATGTGGTGTATCACGTTCAACAACATTATGTTGTGCTTATTTAATGAAACATCATTCGATGAGTGTTGAACAAGCATTAGTACAAATACGTTCACGTCGTCATATAATTCAACCAAATAATGGTTTTCTTCGACAACTAGTTTTATATGACGAACAATTACAAATCGAACATAATAATAATGATAAAACAACACTGAATATCATTATTGAACAGTTTGAGAATATTTAATATATATATATATATATTCTTTTATTTATGTGTGAACAGCACGGCTTTTACTCAGTTTTTTAGTTTCACGATTTTATTTTTTAGATTTTATTTTTTTTTAATAATGGCTTCAGCATCATCCAATGATTATAATGAAAAAACAAAATCAACTAATAATAATATTCGATCAGGTTTTCTTGGTAAAACTGGTACTGATGAAGCACCACTAGATAGAACATATTATAATATTCTTAATGTATCACCAAATGCAAATGCATCGGAAATCAAACGAGCGTATTATGCACTTTCACTTCAATATCATCCAGATCGTACACAAAATCTTGATGATTTTACAAGACGTGAATATGCTGAACGATTTAAATTAATATCTCAAGCATATTGTAAGATAATAATAAAAAAAAACAGATTAATTATTTTCAAAATTATGTTTACTTTTCTTAGCGATTCTCAGTGATCCAGAAAAACGAACACTTTATAATAGGTAGGAATCATGTTTGTCACATGAACACGTTGTCTTATGAAGAGAGTCCTACAAATAATAAATCGCTTTTGAGTCGAGAATGTTACACTATCTAAAATCAAATGAGTTAGGAATATCCTGCAGAGAAGTCCAGGCTCTTTGGTTTATCGCTACGAAGATACTCCACATTTACGGTATTTTTTAAATGAATGTCATGTTAACAGAAAAACTGATTTTTGAATTTTGACTTGAAGCTTTGCATAGAAATGTTCCTTACCGAGGATAATTTCTCGAGAATAATTTAGATCTTATTATTGTTCCTATCTTAAGATACAGCTATGGTAAAAAGCGTATCGTTTACGTCGTTCATATATAGTTGCAGATTCGATGCTCTTATTTTAGAATATGAGCAAATCAAAAGACCTGGAATTTTCACAATAAGCTACTTTCGTTCATGCATGTCTCGATGTAAAGTTTCAAGTCTAAATTCCAAAATCAGTTTTTCCGAGAAAATCTACGGCATATATTTTAAACAATATCGTAAAAGTGCAGTATCTCTTCAACAATAAGCTAAGAGTTCGAACGCTTTTTCAGGGTATTTAAATCTCATTTGGATCTTTATGATGCATACAGTTCTGACTCAAAAACGATTAATTACTTGGATGACATCATCCATCCCTTTCGATATATTCTTCGGTCTTTCTGAGCAGAAAGCACCCAAGAATGAGCCGACATGATCTCTAATGGACTTCAGAAGGCGTTTCGTGACCATCATCGCCTTCTAATTTCTTTCCCAAAATCTTGTATCCGCTATTGAGATTTCTCTCATTAAAAGCCGATTCAAATAAAATGTAAATAACTCTTATTGTTTACGTGCAGACAGATCTTCTAGTTTTTCTTTTGTTATTGAATGAATTTAGCTTACGTCACGAATAGATTTTAGAAATTTTATGAAATTAATTGGTAAATTGTTTAAAATTTACTCTTTTATTTAGATATGGTAAAGATGAACGTCTTGTATCACAAGGTAATGATGGAATATCATTGGAAGATTTTGATGCTGAAGAATTCTTTCGTTATATGTTTGGTGGTGAAGAATTTATTGATATCATTGGTGATTTTGAATTAGCTAAATCATTTAAATATGCTATTAGTGAAATATTCAACGAGAATGAACAAACAACTGATCAACAAAATAGACGCTTAGCTTATACTGAAGAACGTGCAAAAGCACATGAAGAACGTATTAAAAAATTATCAACTAATCTAATTTTGAAATTATCTATTTATACTGATATATTTCTATCTGAAAGTAATGATATTCAATCAACACAAGCATTAAATGTATTTATTGAAAAAATTCGTTCCGATATTCCAAATTTATTACAAGCACCACATGGTGAACAATTATTACATTCTATTGGTTATATTTATTCAACAAAAGCACGTTTTTGGCTAAGTAAAATGGATTCACAAGAAGGTCATTTAGGTAAACGTATATTAGGTTACGGTAAAAATGTACAAACATTATGGAGAGATCGCGCGCATGTTATTAAAGAAACTGTTAAAACAGTTAAATGTGCTGTTCAATGGCATCAATCAATGTCAAAATTAGCTAATGTCACTGATGAAGAATCCAATGATTCTCAATATCCATTTCAACACCATTCAGGCCATTTAGAGTATAGTGGATTTACTCCATCAGAACCTACTATTTCGACTTCATCAATAAATTCGAATGCAAATATGACGCCACCGATGAAACACAAACAAAAAACTAAATCATCAACACGATCAATCGTACCATTAACAGATGAAGAAAAGCGTCAACTTGAAACTGATACAGCTACAAAATCAATGGAAGCACTTTGGCGTGCAACAAAACTTGAAATTGAATCTATTCAACGTGATGTTTGTGATCAAATACTTAATGAATTATCATGTCCACGTGAAATTCGACGACGTCGATGTAAAGCTCTTTCAAAAATGGGTGAATTATGGCAACAAGCATCATTGTTAAATGCAGCATAAATTTTTTTTTCGAATATTTATGAGAATTTAAGATAAAAAAGAATTCCTTCCATTCTTATTTTCGGTTTTTTTATAAGAATTTTTTATGAAAACTTTACAAGAAAGAAAAATATATTTATTTTTTTTAAATATTTTAATCTAGATGCCTTTTAAATGCAGCATCTATCATTAAATAATTTTATTGATTATTCATCATTTGATGATTCAATGAATTTGGATGAATTTATTTCCAATAGAAATGATAATCCAATAACATTAACAAAATTATTTGCACTTTTAAGAACATGGAATAATACTGTACATAAAAATTTTACTAAACTTATTTTTTTGGTATGTAAAAAAGAAAACGAATAGAACAAAAGAAATTATTTTGTTATTTAGATATTGGAAAATGAGATAAATATTAATGAATATGATGTTATAACAGGAATGAGCCTACTCCATTTTACATGTAAATTTGGAGCAAAACAATTAGGTCATGAAAAAGAAGCCGTACAAGTTATGAATTTACTTATTGAAAAAGGTATTCATTTTTATATAATCTTTTGCCTCTCGCTTCATTGGCAAATGAAATTGTTGCAGTTTTTTTTTTAAACATTGCAGAACGCTTGAAGTTAAAATATTCCATACACATCGTATGTAGAGAATTCCCTAAGCTACTAATTGGCAAAAAAATTAATGTATCATTGTACTGTTGCAAAGATAAACGACATTCAAAAGAGACAACTATGAAATTATTTAACAAAACAGGACCTCGTTTTTTTTTACACACGAGAAATATATATCTTGATGATGTACTGTGTAATAAATATCGACGAAAATTGGTGCTATTGAATAAAATGTCTTCGGAAACTTTTCACATAAATTAGTTGAACACGAGATTGTACAATAGAAAATAGCAATCAGATGTTACCATTAGGAGTTGATGATAGGAAGAAAAATTAAGACATTTATAGTCTAAACTTAATATTTGTTAATATGTACTTATCTATAAGTAAACAGATTGCCGTTATTTATAAATACAAGCATCATTTGTTGCTTTATAAATGTTTGATGTAGATGTCGATGCTGGACAAGAAGAGATCCACATGATACTCACACCTTAATTGTTTTAAATCTCACCATATTCGTAATTGAAAAATAATGACTCCAAAATTATATACTTCCATTGATGGTTTAATTTCTTCGAGAAAAAACAGATGCGATGTGCATAGAAAATTGTTTCTAAAGCACATACGTTGTAAAAAAGACCTATTGATGTACTGTTTTTATCTTTTTCTCGTATTGTGGAATCGAAAAAATAGAATTTTTCATATCTGTATCCGTAGAAAAATAGCGATTTTGGCATTGTTTTAAGTTTTTATCTTGAAACAACTTTAACTCAATATGATCCTAGAGTACTGAATTCTGTAAAAAACTTATCAGTGCAGCCCTCTTGAAGCTGAAATATGGAACTAACATGTGTTATTTAACCTCATTGTACTAATATAAGATAAATCAAGTGAAAAATTCTTAATAGATTGTAATTATTTTCCAAAGATAATCGATTGCGACGGAAACGATCTGTCTTATGCATTTCGAACAATTTCTTTTAAATACCGTTCTACTTTTGGTTTGTTTCGTTACTAATCGCTCATTGTTTTTCATTATCGTATTCCGTTTTTCTTAATTTATTATTATAAAGATTGAGTTAACTAGCAAACAAGGCTCTTCTGTATACCGAATATGTCCATAGTAGATCTCATCATACTATTATATATCTTGATAAGTTCAGAAAGACTAACATTGATTATTTCCCAAAGTAATAACTTGGTTAATTCAGGCTTTTTATGTTTATCATATGATAACTAGAGTACTATCTAGATATCTGATCCGTCGGTTACGATACTCTAATGACAATTGCGGCAAATCAATGCATTACAGTCCATCGTCCTAGACATATTGAATAAAAATGTTTATCTGCAAAAATATTAAAAAAACTGCACTATTTAGAACATTCACAAATGGATTCCAGTCATTCAGATATTGAGAAAGGCTTTGGAATGTACTGGAACAGTCTAAGTTCTGTTGTTAATGCCATTCAGCGCTTTTTATCGTTGGACGGAAATGCATTCATATTACAATAAACAAAATATCATCTATGCGTTTTCACTAAAGAGTTAGTTTCTATGGAAATTGGCATCCGTAAAAAAATGGCTGTTTCAAACATAACTTTTAAACATAGACAAGTTGTAAAACCTATCATACAAAAGTAAATAGCACACTCAGTAGAGCAAACTGAGCCATCAAGAATTGTTTTTGCATTTTTAATTCGATAAGTTTCAATCGAAGTACAAAAATTTACCATAGTAATATTCTATGCAACTGCTATTTTGAAATAATTTGATGATAATTGTTCAATCTTACCCTAGACAGAAATTCTGAACATAAATTCAGGAAAGAGCGAAAAAATTTGATACGAACCAATTGGATCTGGCTCTCACCCAACTGTCTTTAAGCGATCGAAAAGTTATTTTCTCAAAAGTTTTAATTATGAGATGAATTTAATTTTATGGTTCAACATTATATTTTATTGTTTGTCTTTTTCTAAAATAAAATTTTCAATTTATAGGTATTAATCTCTCTGCCCAATGTTTATGGGTACAAATGAATTGTCTTCATTATTGTGCTTTCTTTGATTCGCCATCAGTATGTGAGCTTCTTTTAAAACAATCTCAAGTTTTATCATGTAAGAATGATTAATTGTTATTTTTAATAAGAATAATTTTTCTTTATTTTTTCTAGTGTTAAATCAACCATGTTCTTCATTTAAAAATGAATCTCCACTTCATCTGGCATGTACAGCTTTATCTCAATCAACGGCTCAAATTCTTGTACAAACTGGAGCTAATAAACAAACACTTGATGATGAGCAACGAACTCCTGCTGGTTAAAGCTTTATATTTTATATTCAAGAAAATAAGATCATTTTATTTCATTAGATTGCATTCCAAAAACGAATACGAAAGAACAACAAGAAATTGCTGATGTATTACGAGCTCTTCTCCAAAATCCAGGAAATGTACAACAACAACAACAACAATCACTGCTAATTGATTCAATAATATCTAGTAAGAAATAATCTATGTGACTAATGAAAAAATATACCCAACTGTCAGACATGGTTCGAGCCTAAATGTTGGCTATGAATAGAACTCCATTAATGTACAACATGGGTAAAGTTTCTGTGACCCGATCCGAGTCGGACACTAGGCTCAGTGAGACTAAGAAAACTCTAAAATGGCTGAAGTCTGTCGCGTGCTTGCACGGGGATATGGTTGCTACATAGATGTAGGAAAATGGGACTTTTTTCTCTTTATTCCGAGATATTGAGATCTGCAATTTTTACCATAGAATTTATTTTTTGATACACGTAACTGAATCATATTCATTCAACAATGGTTCGGTCGATTTCTAGATAACACGTCTATTTAGATCCATCATGTAATATATTAGTGTTTCTTATACAAAGTGATAGGGAGAAAAACAGTCACTAATCGATTGAGTTCTTTTGTCTCATTTCATTATTCTTCGATTTATCATTGTGTGTCTCCATAATCAAGTATAACATCTGTCTCCATCGCATTTAATGAACATGATATATGATTTTGAATTCTTATGTAAAGATTTTTGATAAGCTCTACTGATATAGAATGTTGAACGGATCGAAAATGAGTCTCCGAAAAACGTCGACCGTCTAGAATGGATTATGTTATAGTACCAAGACTTGAATGAACCCTATCTCGAGATTGATTGAGCCTACTAAAATGAATATGACTCTGCTTTTTATATCAAACGAAAATTCTATGCTAAAAATTGCAAACTTTGACTTCTTAAAATAAATCCTATTTTTTTACACCTATGTGACAAACCATTTTCTCCGTCTAGATATCTCATGGGCGCGAAGTCTTATAGAGTTTTCTAAATGTTCCAGAGTCTTACTCATAGCCAAAATATGGACTCGAATGGCATCCGATAGTCGGGTATATTCTCTTGTAAGAAAAAAAATTAATATTTTCAATTATTCAATTTTATTTAGATTCAGACAATCAGATTACGACACAATTTCAAATAGGTGAACGAGTTCGATTAGCAAATAATAAAGTATAAGAATCTTTTTTTATTCATTAGTTTATTTATATATGATTATTGAAATAGACTGGAACAATAAAATATTTTGGTAGTGTTCCATTTGGTGTTAACCTTTGGTACGGTATAGAACTTGATGAATCAATTGGTAAACATGATGGTTGTATAGGAGGAATACGTTATTTTACATGTCCACCAAATAGAGGTAATTAATTCAATAATGAAATTTCTTATCATACTGCTATTCATCAGGTATCTTTGTACAACCATCATCATTACAAAAATTAACACCAGTACCTCAATCACCTGAACGTGAGCGTCGATTTCGTCCAATTAATTTTCCTACGGTCGATACTAGTAGTATTACAAGTCGTGTTGATACTGGTAATTACTTCATTGTTAAAACCTAGACTGGTGGAAAAAACTTTAAAACGATATATATTTGGGCTGTTTTTTCTATAACGTCAAACAATTAGCTCAAATCACCATCTAGATTTGAGCTAATTGCTTAGCATTACAGAAAAAAAGAATTAAAAATACGTTTGTTTATAAACGTTTTTCTTCCACTTTATCATTTATATTGTACTAAAGGTTTAAAACGAGATAATTCGGCAGACGGTCGAACAACAGAACAATATCATATAGATGATCGAATATTTCTTTCGAAAAATCGATGTGGAACTATAAAATATGTTGGACCAACATCATTGGGATCTGGTAAAATAATGAATGAAATAGATAAATATTGATTGCATTTGATAATTTAAGGAGTATGGTATGGTGTTGAATTGGATTTACCGGATGGTTTACATGATGGATTTTTAAGTGTTGATGGACAACGTTATTTTCAATGTAAACCACAACATGGTGTATTTGTTCGAATTCAAAATTTGAAAAAGTATATTAATTTGATACGAAAATGTCATTTTAATTGTATTAAATTGTATAGATTACATAACAATGATCGACTAACCCATTCATTATCGAATTCATTAGATCATCAAATAAAACGCAATTCAAGAATGACAACTTCAGAATATGATCCAGCAAGTAAGTGTTTGAATAGATTTAATCTTCAAAAGTCTTTACGATATAAAATAGCTTAAAATTAATGAATATTAACACTTTACCATCTGGTACTAATCCACAAGGGTCGATGTTGAATCAACCACGGGAGTAGCTTATGCAGGTGATGATAATAACACTGATATGACTAATTTTGAGTAAAGTCATTTAACTGGAGACGAGGAATGGGTCGGATCTAGGACAGTTGCACAGACGGCTGTTTTCAGATTTAAATTAGTACTTTTATTCCTTGAATATTGTGTCGATATGGTTAGTTTTAATTTTATTTTTCTAATATGGAATCGTTGATTCTGTTAGTATTATTAAGATCTTTGTCATATGGAAGACTACAACAAAAACTGCAGATTTCTATCCTTTATCGATGAGAAATTATTTACAAATGATCGTGAAATACTTTTTGACTTGCTAAAATCATTTTTCACATTACTCATTATGAATATGTAACTAAGTCAGGTGACCGAACAATTCGTCGCGGATGTCAATGTAAGTAAGATTCTTTCAAGTACCCTCAGCCATTTGTTTGCAATGCTTCTTCAGGATATTTTAAGACTAACATGTCCATATGATAAATTATCCTGGTATCCTAAATAGAATTAAAACAAAACAGATTTTTCAACTTAAAAAGAATTAATTTTTTACGAGACTACACAATATTCGAAAACTATTTCGATTCGATGCTTTACTATTTCGAATTGATATTTTTTTATGAAGAAGTCAAAATAGAGAAGTAATCGGTTAGTAGCTTCTAGATTTGGTTTATAAGTATAAATAGAAATATGTTGCTTCTAGATGAAATATAGAAAATATCCGATAACAGTGTAAGATTTGTACAAGAATAAAATCAGACGTATTCAAACTAACGAACATGAAATACTCATAAAGAATAATTTTTCTTGTTATAAAAAACGAGTCTTCTATATATTGAAGCGTAAACCTGAAAATTCAAGAAAACCGTGTCTTCTCCGTGCTTAAGGTCCACTAAAAATGTTTTTATTTTTTTTTTCTAGTAATGGCTTCAAATATTGTTGAAGATGATCCAATTAGTAGATCTATGGACTCTAAGTAGATTAAATTCTATCTTTTGAAAAGTCTAATGACTTCGAGTTTTTGTTTTTATCTTTAGTGTGCACAGTATTACATTTCATATAGGTGACAAAGTATATTGTCATAATCACCTTGGTAAATCATTTTTTTCTAATATGTTACTGCTTTATATAAGTAGGTATATTTTATATAGCTATTGTACGTTTTATTGGTAGAACAGCATTTGCTGACGGTATTTGGATCGGTATTGAATTTGTTTCAAGGTCACTTGGTAAAAATGATGGAACTGTTAATGGACAAGTTTATTTTCAATGTAAACAAAATCATGGTTTATTTATTCGACCAAATCGCTTAACATTAACAAAAAAATAATATGTCCACCGTTGTTTGCTTTTTTTTCTTCAGGAATTTGATAACTGTGATTTTGTTTTTGTTTATACACTGTGATAAATTTGTAGTTTACTTTTAGTTTAATAATATTCTATTAGTTCTATAGGTATGTTTTTGTTTTTTGTAGAATAAAAAAAAAATGGCAAAAACACCCACAAGAAATGTTTCAGCGGCTTTATTGGAGCAAACATCAGAAAGTGATGATCGATGTAAGAATTTATGAAAAAAAACTATTTTTTGTAATTTTTTGCATTATTTTATTTGAAGTTGATGATTATTCATCAGAAAATCCACTTGATTTTACAGCTGGTAGTATTCGTCCAAATGAACATGCTTTTTTTTCTGATGTAACAACAATGAAAGAATTAGAAAACGATCTTACGGATTTATTACAACGATTTCGTGAAGGAACATTGCTTGCATTTAGTATGGACTATGTTGTTTTTTTGTTCATCTATATTTATTATATTTAATTAAACAAAAAAAACGAATAGGCCCACAATTTACATGTACAAAAATGGATACGATTCGAGAAACTCAAGAACAATTGGCAAGATTACATTTTTCTTTAGACAAAGATTTATCAACAATAAAGTATGAAGAAATTTTTTTTAAATAATTTTATTTAAAAATAAAACATTGTTTCTATTCTAGTATTGAATCGGATGAATGTCAAAAGAAAGCAAATGAAAATATGTCATGTCTTATGCAAAAAGTAAATAAGATGAATAGAAGAATAAATAAAATACTAACGAGGGAAGGCTTTCAACTGTTCATTTGCTTTTGGCTCCAGACTATGTGTATTATGTAGGTCTAAATGAATTTTAAATATCGCGAAAAGAATTCGTGCTATTAGGTTATTGCTATGGAGATACTGCACATCTACGGTATGTTTTAAATAAATGCTGTGGTCTTCCTCAGAATTTTCTTCTACTCGGAAATAAGAACGATAAATCTACCGGTTTATATGATTGATGTAAAAGATACATTATTATCATAGTTATATTTTAGAATCAGAACAGCGACAAGACTTGAAACATTCATAAAAATTTATTCTCGTTACGATCTGTCTCTATGCATAGTATCAAGTCAAAATTCGAAAATCAGTTGTTCCTGAGAGGGATCACAGTATTTATTTAAAAAATATCGTAAAAGTGTAGTATTTCCACAGTAACAGGCCTAGGGCACCAATTCTTTTTAGGATATTCGTTGTACATTTGGATGTACTAGGGTTCTGCGGGACAGTCTCGAAGAATTTCGTTTGTTCAATCCCGCGAGATAATGAGAATTGTTTCGCAAATTTTTAAGGACGGAACAAACAGGATTAGGAATAATACAGAAAAAAACCATTGTTCCAAAGTTTTTTAATTCTTTTATCAAAACATGTCGTACATTTTAATCTTTTTTCTAGCAAATATCTTAATATTTTAATAAAAAACTGACAAAGAGCTAGACTGTCACTCTATCAAAGTTCGCATAGAAAAAAGACTGACTATACAAGTTCGAAAAGTGTCACAACGCAATCTCATACAGCATCTGTTATTTCTAAAACTTGACTCAGCTGAACAAGTTAAGAGAAAATGAATCTGAACCAACTATAACCATATAAAGAAACTATTGCATATAGCATCGAAAATATCAGTAGTATTTTTTAGATTGAGTCATGTCAGTTCATATAAGAATAATCTCAGTTGTTACAATTTTTCGCATTTTTATAGCTCCAGAACCGAATCGAGTTTTTGAGAAATGAGTTTCAGATGCATACTTGTTGTACTCTCACGGTCTTGGCAAACGTTTTCTCATTTCGAAATGATAAATAGGTGTGGAGAACGAGTAATTGACTTGAATCGTCATTAAAATGTCGAGAAGAAGAACTTGTCATGGCAACAGGGTGCGTGAAAAGCAATAAGTTGGCTACTGCATCTTGTACTGTCAGCCGCCTTTCAATCAACAGAACGAACTAGATTCGAGACACGGAAAATATTTATTCCACAGGAACCTAGAATCTACGTAATACATATAATCTTGACTCAAAAGCGATTGTACAGTTTAAGAACTTTTCTCATCAACATCTTTCTGTAAGCGCTCAGTATTACGTACAAATTATCAGTAAATAAAGCAAACTATCAGCATAAAATTTAATGTTCGGTAACTATGATGTTTGTTCAGTGAATTAAAGATTTGTTTAATGTTAAAATTAAAGTATCTTCAACTTATTCAGTCTACTCATCTAAAAACTCGTTCATACGTTATACGAATAGTACTTGTATCAATAAGCATTTTTTATTTTTTCAATGAAAACGTTTTTATTTACAGTAACATCTCTACAATTTAAACATCGCCGGGATCGACGAAGATCATTCGGTATAGTAGGATGTTTATAGAGAGGTTTAAGCAAAAATAAATCAAAATAATGAGTTTTATCACTTTCTGGCCTCCTTTAAAGTGCTTTTTTATTATTTGATTAAATAGTTTTTGATAGCTACCACATTGAACTTTTACACTAGACGGATTGCAAACACTAGCTAAAATCATGATTCACTTTATTCTTCAATATTTTCCTTTAAGAATATTTTACCCAGTACCGATGGACACTTGAAAGTTATTTCTTAATTTACGATGAAATAAACTACGTTGTTTATCTTTGATTAAAATAACTTATCTGGTCTAAATCAAGAACATTGTGAGATACCATATTTCTTTTTCTTTTTCACTTTTGTTGAATTAAATCATAGAGTCAATTAATTTCTTGATAATTATCTTCACAGCTTTAATCATATAATTTATTTAAATAGCACTTTATACTAATGTTCACATTTAGAATCTAGGACTGTTCGCTGAGGCAGATTTGATTGTAACTAAAAGTATGATTCTCTCCATTGACAGGGGTATGAGAGTAAATGGTCCCATCAATCTCAACTATATCCGCAGCAACATCTCACGCCAACACTCATACGATGAATATAACGAGCCATCGGAAGTTTGAAATGTACATCTTTTTTTTTTTCGTTCTGTTACAATTTTGAGGCTCTCGACAGCCAACAGAATTGAAGCACTTAAATACTGTATTCTATCTAGTAAGCATTCTCAACTCCTTAGGCGCATTTTAACTGGTCGAAGTCTATCGAAGTTCTGACTAATCGAAGAAATCAAACATATTGGACGAATATTTTTTAGCGTTCCAATAAAATCAAACCTGGCACAATAACAATTTCGACTACTGAATTTAATTTTAATGAAATGAAACTTCTGCAAAAAGCTTTTTTTTCTTTGAGATGTCATATTTATCAAATGAGTTCTTTGTATATTAGCTGAAATTCAAGTAAAACTATTCCTGTGACTGGAAACGTGCAAAGGTTTTGTTTTTCTTAAATAAAATTAAAATAACAAACACAATCTTCAAAGTATTATCTTATTATCAATTGTAAAAGATACCTTTCATAGAAGAATAATAGCTCATATTTAGATGGGTTGAATTGACCCAGTATCAAGTCCTCGACCTACCGAAAAGTGACTATCTAAGAGTTCTTTATAAAATTTGACACTCATCGAATGACCGACCCGTTGGTAAAAAATATCTACTTAGCATTCGTTATAAAATACTGAGCAACTAAATACAAATCAAATAAAGATATTTTTTATTTGAATATAATATTTTTCTTCTTTTCTTTTTTACAGTTACAAAAACTAACTGAAGAAATGTAAGTAAAGCTTTTTTTGTGAAAACGAAGTTCTTATAGATTTTTTTATCATTATTTTATAGTGAAAAATTACCTCAAATGCCTTCTGATCATCCAGTTAAAAGTGGAACTGAATAAATATTCTTTTTTCTTCTTTTTTGAAATAAAATTCATAACAGAAAAATCATTTCATTAGCATAAATCATAAGCTTTTATCAACATGAATCATAAGTTTTCATCAGCTTTCTAGAACATGACTTGTTATTACACAATCAAATGAAACCCTTGCATAAGAAGCTAGGCAAAAAAAGCACATGTATTTAAAGAGTAACGAAAAGAAATTCAATAATAATATTGAAAATAATATCTATTCACCATGATTTCATATCCAGAAACTGAACAATTCCGAGGTGTAATCACGAAAGTCCTTCGATATACTCGTCGGCGTGAAGAAGATCGAGATAAAGAATTACCTGTTATGAAATTTATTGGTACTGTTAAATTACATGGAACTAATTCAGCTATTGGTTATCAAAAAGATTCAGGACATTGGTGTCAATCACGAAATAATATAATTACACCACAAAAAGATAATGCTGGTTTTGCACAATTTATTGATCCATTAGCAGATGAATTGTTTAATGATTATGTTCTTCCTCAAAGTTCTATAATTCGAGAACAATATGAACAAGGTCGTAAAATTATAATTTTTGGTGAATGGTGTGGTGGAAATATTCAAAAGAATGTTGCTATATGTGGTCTGACGAAAATGTTTGTCATATTTAAAATACGAATTATTGAAGAAAACATAACAACAATTGAAGATGAAAATGAAGATGATATACGAGTTGATAAGAATACTTTTTGGATTGGACCAAAAGACTGGTCAAATATAAAATGGCATGAAAAATTGATTTATAATATTTATGATTTTCCTACTTATGAAATTGATATTGATTTTAATTTTCCAAAACTTTCACAAAATAAACTTATTGACATTACTGAAGCAGTTGAACGTCAATGTCCTGTTGGAGAATATTTCAATAAAGTAGGTATTGGTGAAGGTGTTGTATGGACTGAATGGACATTAACAGGAGGACATTTAACATTTAAAGTAAAAGGTGAACAACATTCAGTCAGTAAAGTTAAAACATTAGCACCAGTAGATACAGAAAAATTAGCAAGTATTCAAGAATTTATTGATTACGCATGTACAGAAAATCGCATGCTTCAAGGACTTGATTATTTACGTGAACAACAATTAACAATTGAAATGAAAACTATTGGAACATTTCTTAAATGGCTTCTCCACGATATTATCAAAGAAGAAAAAGATACTATGGAAAAATCAAATATTGATCCTAAAGATATTGGACGCGCAGTACAAAGTAAAGCAAAAACATGGTTTCAAGAACATTTATCTTGATTTTTATTCAATTTTATAATAAATATTCTATAACTATTTCTACCGTGAATAGATTACAAAAAAACAACCTACTAATAGGATATGCACAGCTTTGTAGAGAAAGACTTCCTATATATAATGGTGTGCGTATTATCAGATTCTGCTACATACCATTGATATTTAAATGGATAGCGTCACATTCTACCGTATCTGGAACGATGGTGGCGCTATCTATCGACATGTCTACAGTACGTGCGTGCAGTAGAACTTGATTATGTGCGTATCATTAGATAGCGAAACTGTTTCTCTACAAGTTTTACATAGATTCTTTTCTGTAATCAAAAATCAGCGAAAAACTTATAGTCACATTTAGTTTTATTGAATTCATTCTCTCAAATCAAATCTAAGACAAAAAATTGCATTGCTTATTCATACATTTATTCTAGTTTATGCATAAATCAAGCAAGATTTCGAACAAAAGAATTACCTCATAGAAATGCTTTTTCAAATTAAAGCTAGAATGAAAGTTAATCTTTTAATTAATCATTTATACGAAATTTTCAAAAAAGAATACTCATTTGGTTATTTGAGAACCGCATTGGAAAAGCCTTAAAGTCTGGTTTTATTTGTTTCTGTCTCGAAAAAAAAATATATCAAGTGAAAGAGAGCAAGTTACTGCACATTTAGCTTGATGTAAAACTGTAAAATCTGGTGCTAAAACAAACAATTTCATCTGCTATCAAAATGAATAAAAAAAAGTTGAATTCTCTTTTTCATTTGAATATTTGAAGAAAGTTTTGTTTGTACAAAGTTTGAAGCCAAAACTCTTACGTAACCTGAGAAAGATGAAAACTTAGTAAAATTTCTAAATGCCAAGAAAGAAGGTATAGAAAACCGAACTATTGTACACTTTTCTATTACTCTCTAGTACTCATCAAATAAGCATAGCTTCGATCGAAAAGCGATTTGACATTTGGGGAGTTTTTCTCGTGACATATTCTTGTTGTTGTTTATAAGCAGAATCTACATATTATTATTCTGATTATATACATATCTCATTCAACTGAATAACAAATTTAATATTACTCATTAAAAAAGTAGGCGCGCTTAGATTAATGCTTCATCCATATGATGAAATGGATGATGTAACAAGCATTGTCGGTATCATAATTACATCTATTGTTCTTCTTATTACAATTTTGACTGGAATTTTATACTATCTCATCGTATATCGTTATCATAAGCAACAAAAACAAGCAGTTAGTGATACTGATATCTCTACAGTAACAGAAGAAATAAAAGTTTCAACGACATCATTCTGAAAACCAATATAATCAAAACTTCATGCTTTGTTTTTAAATAAAAGATTCATTATGATTGAAAATAAAATATTAGCACATATAAGTTTATTTGCTCTTGTACTATAACTTAGTATCTAATGAAAATCATAATTCTATATTTTTCTCGGATACTGATACGTTTTCAAGTGATATAAAAAAAAAATAATTGCATAATAACCTTTCTTGTTGGTACAATCACTGGCATAGTATGGTGAATTATCATTGATATATTAGTTTATTCAACCGAACATGTATTTGTTCGAGTTTACATTCTACCTAGGATAGCTATAACATTGTTGCTTATTATTCTTCATTTCATTCCTAAATACAGCAATACAAATGGATAATGAAATAACAAATATATTTAATGGTACTCTAAGTTTATATTGTTATGCTTCAACAAAATGTGTCCGAGTGTTGTGTTTTCTTGCTTTTCTTATTATCCTTTTAGCTGTTATTAGTAGTAATCTGGATATTTATTGCAAATTATGCTACTTCAAATGAAATAGATAAAAAATCATGTTATGTACAATGGTTTGGAATTGGTAATATATGGTATTTACAATATTGCTTGCTGTTGCTGCTTTATTAAGTCGATTTGAAAGAAAAAAAAAATCGATTTAATGACATCATAAATATAAAAAAAAACGATCACTGACGACATCTGAACATATTTTTTTTTTCTTGTTTTTCTTCTTTTTTTAGCGAATACTGTTTGACACACATATTTAAACTTGTAAACAGTTTAATATACATTAAAAAAAAATACGTTTAATAGACTAGACATATGAATTATTTATGTCAATTTAAAACATGACTTCAGGAAATTTAATGAAAAATGCACATTCAAAAATCGTACTTGATTATTCATTTTGTAATTCAAGTAATATATGGAATTATGTTGGTATTATAACAATTATTCTTTTTCTAATTATTTTAATATCATATTTAAAACATCGACAACGTCAAAAATCATTACGTCATTATAAAACAAATTATAATTGGTTTTATATATTTATTTTAATTTTACTTGCGTTAATTTTTGTTGTGCCATGCATGTGTTGGTTACTAACATTTGTTGAAATTTTAGTTACATTTATACGTTATGGTCATATTCCAGCATCACCATTACCAATACTTTCATTACCAATACGGTTTTTAGCATTTGTTTATGTGAAAATTATTTCAGCTATATATATGTATTTAACAGCACCAGGAACATTTATTTTTCTTTTATTCTTTATTATTTTAACATGTATTAAGTTTGTAGTTCTTATAACTGTGCGTTTCGGTTTACTAGGAGTTTTTCTTTGTTCATGGATTGGTTTTGCTATACCATTGTATGCATTGAGTGAAGTTGGAAATATTGATTCATGGATTGACTTAGCATTTAATAGTCAATTACCATTGTTTATTATCTATAAATTTTTACCACTTCTTCTTGCTATACAATCACTGATTTTATGGATATTTCTATTCATTGTATTTCTTATTGGGTTTTATATTAAGTTTGGTTTAACATTGTTATTTGTTTGTAAATGTTTACTTATTATTGTCCTTGTACGTTTTACATATGTGATAGGAAAAGGCTTTATTGTACTTGTTCTTTTTACATCGGTGACACCAAATACTAGTAGAAATAGTGATGATGTTCAATGAAAAAAAAAACGAAAAATAAACTATGAAACAAAGTTAGATGAATAGATATAATCAAGTCTATATGAAGAAAGTAGCATTTCATTTTTGATATTTACAAGAATGCTTGTCCTAGTTTGATGATAGAAGCCGATAGGAAATCAATACTAACTTATACTTGAAATTTGACAATTCTATTTTTAAGCTTAAAGAGAAAACAAACTTTGTATGCATCAAAATTGACATCAAACTCTCATCATGTGATGTAATATATTAATAAATTGAAAGAGATATTGTTATACCTATGTTGTTTAAGACAAAAGCAGATTTTCTTTCAAAAAATCATACATTCAGTTTATATTGTAGAATTAGGATGATTACTTCTGGAGGAAACGATTTTTGAGAGATGTAAGAGTGCGAATAAATTTTTTCGAAGGAAAATATCGAGTGAAATTTACCGTTTACAGATCTTAGCAACTGGTGGTGTTAAAGGTTATTGAGTACAAATTTTCCTTTAACGGCCGATGACAAGAAGCACCAGATTTCTTTCTCGCCACACTTTAGCAACGAACAAGAGCAATGAATAGCATTAACAACAAGCTGGTTTAGACCTCTCTAACATATTCTAAAGTCTTTCTTGAAATTTAAACGGTTGGTATATGGTTTTGAATGTTCTACATAGCTCAGTGTCACACTTTTACGTGGATAAAAGATTCTATTGATAAGAACTGATAAAACATGAGATAAGAGTATAGTCATTTCTGCTAGAATAATCCAAATCACCTCACCTAGATTGGCTTAGTGATCTGAATTACTCGAAGTGGGGTAATTGGGATCAGGTCGACACTGCTTTCGGCAATTTTCCTCATACTTTTTTTTCAGTAAATTGTTTTTTGAAAAATTCTTTCGTCATTGAATAGAGGACACTTCAATCTACTAGTAGTTATGATACAAAAGTCATTACTTCATGGCAACAAATTATTGAGAATGAGAAAAAACAAAACTAAATGAAATTTTTATTTTTTAATCCGAATTATCCCAGAGAACTCTATTACTATCTATATGAATTATGGATATATAGTGATTATTTTCTTTACTTGTCGATCAGCGCAACATCATACACTAAGCTTCTTAAAATCACAACTACATCATACAACTCAACTCATGAGTTCAGCTGAATTCAATTGAGAAAAAATTTCCCGAAGTTAAACTGAGATGAGTTGAGGTGTCTATCTCTATGCAAAAGGTATTTATTAGATAGAGAAGATTGTATGAATTGTTTGTACATTGAAATAAAAGAGTGTAGAAACTAAGAATAGATTCAATAGTGGGAGTCTCTATATCTGTTAGCTTGATATTTTTGTTTTTCGAAAACTACTCGCAACAATAATGTAAGTGTTTTGATAGCCGTTAGAACTGATCATAAATGCATATGAATGTTGAATGTCAAATAGTAACCTAATACTTTACTCATCTTTTGTAAACAACTCAGATAAAAAGTATAGATATCTAACTAAAGGTTCCTTCCTCGCACACGTGAGATTAACATTGATCACAGGTCTTTCTCACTGTTTTCAAACAACCAAGTGATATAAAAGAAAATCGAAAAGTCAACAATTATTACTAAACATTTATATGGATTCGCCTGTCCAATTCAATAAAACTTCGCAATGAGCAGATAGTGAAGTGGCACGCACAGAAGTTTTCGCTTTAGCTATTATTTCGCTTGATAATATCAAAATAGCTACTACATTTATACGACAGAACAATCAATGCTACAAACATAGATCTCCTCAATAACCAAATTGATCCATATTGCATAAAGCTTCTTAGAGCGGTTCCAAAGGGGCTCAAATGTGAAATTCATACGTGTTCTTCAGCTCAATTATGCTAATACAAAATACGTCAAATAAAAAATCTCTGAAAGATGAGTGTTCTTTTCCAATGATAAATTGACTATCAGCAAACACTATATTCTTTTTATTTCGCAATTTCGAACAGAAATTTCTTTTTCTTGACTGGCCCTCGTTTTTTACGTGTCTTGTTGGTATTTGCTTGGTATTGATTGTCGTTTTTTTTAATTTCATTTTTATGACTTATTATTATTAGTCTAAATATTGGTTTCATGGACAAATGAACCTACTGTACACATCCATTATGTCTACAGTAGATTTTAGCAATCTGTTGTGTATCTCGATGAACTCAGAAATGCTGTTATTGATTATTTCCAAAAATTAGAATTTAATTAGTTTACGCATTTGTGTTAACTATATGACAGTTGTTGATATCTTCATGTAATCGTTTATCTGCGAAAAAAAAATCAGAAACTGCATTATTTAGAATATTGAAAAATGTATTCTGGTCATTTAAATCCCAAATAATACACTTGAATGTTTTAGAACCTTCTAAGCCTTGTTATTACTATCGTTCAGTACACCTTTAATCTCGGTTGCTTAGGTCTCTAATGGAGGAGAAAGGAAAACCGTAAAACTTCTATTTCAAACTTACACTCACTATTTTCTTTGAAAATATATGTGAGTTCCACAAAAGATCTTTAGTTGATAGAGCATTCATTGATACTAAGCATACCGTCTAGACAAAACACTCTTCTTTGAACTTCAAAATAACAAACCAAGAATAATCATGCAAAGTAAATCTTTTATCTGTTCGATCAAGAATCTCACATGCGATCCTCATCTTTAAAAAAGGCTTTCGCTTCAAGATTCTCAACTCTCTATGATAGAAGAGAGGCTCTATACTGCTTTCTTTCACGGAAGATTTGCAAATTCAAACTTGTTGTGCTTAGCGTTAAAGAACGACAACATTGCTTAACAAACAATTAAAACCGGATAAGAACATACATGCTCCGAAGCAAATTTCATTAAAAAAAGGCCACTCTTTTCCATCCCACCAGTCTCCTTTGAGTCGAAACATAATTTCTATCACACTTCCTGTACCTAAAAATCGTCTCTCGAGAAAAAGTGGAACGTCACTTCGTTGGCACTGGTATGTTTTTATCACTCTTTGCGAAATTATCTCTCGACAGTCTTTTTGATCTTGTTCTTTTAGTTGCTTCATACCGCCTTTATTTCTTCATTCTTATTTTCATTCTAATTTTGTTCATTACACATACCTAGACTTCTAGAGCTGAATTCGTTGTTTTAGGATCAGCATGGTCACATGGCCAAAAAGTGCTAGAAATAAAGTTGTCCATATAAATGTCATGTCAAACTCATTGGTGGATCTATACGCAATGTTTTTATTCATAATTACGAATGACTCGAATAGGCGTATTGATATAAGATAAATTCATCGTTTAACAAAATGTTCACATTAACAAGACATTATTATGATGAATACTGTCAAATATAATATTCATTATCATTAAAAATATATTCGTATAATTTTTTTTGCAAATTTCACAGTGCGATAGAACTTAACCAACAGATATTCGATAAACTTCATCAACAGATTAATTTCGATGACGTTTTAATCCTGTATAATAAATAAAAGAATGAAATGATATGAAAATATCTTTGATTAAAATCGAATAAATGTCTTATTTAAGTTCTAAAGTCTTCCTTAGAATTAAATAAGATCAAAAATGATGTTTTTAAAGATTATTTAGGAAAACTATTTTCTTTTTCAATACACAACGAATAGTTTGTAAGTTATTTTCGAAATCAATTAAATTAATCTAAAAAATGCTTTACAGTTCCAGTTGCATAAAACTCTCATTATCTCTTCTACAGAATAGACGAATTCAATACGAATATTAATTGATGAAGAAAAAAAACACAAATCTAATTATCTGTTCAATGTAAATTTGACAAAAATGAAATCATTCATTATTAATTAATTAAATACCAATGTGAGTTATATAATCAATAATTTCTTTCATCGATCGGAAAAAAAGGCATTTCATCAGCTAAATCCTCTAAGGTTTGTCAAACAGTGCAATAAATACATATTTTACACAATTTTGTAACATACTCAGAAAGGTTTTTAGTTAAAAACCAGTTCGATTTTTCTTATATGTACCGATATCCTAATGCAAATACTTCTAGACAAATATTGATAATCTACTGATACTGTAAAGTGCAACGACTACACATTGAAACTCAACACTCATGACTAATAAAAGCAGTACTCGTGTCACAATCCGACTACGGCAATCGACTAGAGTGCGTTTATGCATGTGGCTGTGGACCTAGGTTTGAGTTTGAGCACTGGTGGATGTGACTGTGTGTAACGATCTTCTCATCACTCGCACTCACACCTGCAATCAATTGGATGGGCTCCATTACTCATCTATCGACTTTATTGACTGTTTGAATAAGATTCAATTGAATTGGTGACATCGGCGAGAGATATAAAACATTTCTACGTATAGATCAATATTTGACTCGATGAATACAAAATATAGTTTTATTTCACAATCAACAAAGACACATATTCTATCAAAGTTGACTTGATTTCACTTTGTATATAATGCTTTAACAAGAAGTTTAATTATCATTACAACAAAACATTCCCTATATAATGAGCTTATTCATCACTTATTAAAAAAAAAAAGATTTTTTTTTCTTTCGTTTAATCAATATAAATGATTTTCAACAATCAAAGATTATTCCTTCGTAAGAAATTAAATATCTTATTCAAGAGATAGGGTAATAGGAACATTCTTGCAATTAATCTAAAATAATAATATAAGTGATGGAAAATAATGAGAAATGGAAAATGAGTTAAAGATATCTGACTACCTATAAGAAAAGACAAAAACAGAACAAGTTCAGAAATCATCAATTTTAACATGTACAAATATTGTTCCATGAATATAATCTCCATTTTTTGCTTTTAATTTAATATGTCTATAACCTAATTGAAGTGCATTAAATGGTATACAAGCTTGTCCAATAAATGATGAACGACCATATCGATCATTATCACGTACTTGAAAAATAACAAGACATAATTCTGGACAATAAATATCTGCTGTTATTTTATAATCCCATATTGGATTTAAGCCATTGTTACGTATTGATGGTGTACGATGTTCTGTATAATCACATTCGATACCATATGTACGAACTTTGACATATGGATCCGATATATCAGGATCATCAATTGAATTATTTTCTTTTGGTAAATGTTGTCCACTAATAAGATGAATTTGTAAACGTTTTCCTTTTTCATAAAATTTTTCTTTTGGATCATACGATGAGCCATTTCCTAATAAACATGATGGTTTTAAAAGATAACCACATCCACCATTATCACTAAAAAATCCATGTTGAAGACACATCGATTCATCGTTTGCTTGATAATTAAGGGCAACCATTTGAATTCCTAAATGAAATTTAAAAACAAAAATCTCTTTTCAATATTGAAGCCAACAAAAAAAACATGCTTTCCTACCATAAGTCCAATAAAATAATGGATGTATATTACTTGAATTCTGTCGCACTGTTCCCGGATAAACACGTACTAAATGATGTTGAGTTAATTGAATAAGATCGAGATGATGTGGTGATTCTGTAGCAATTAAATCATCAGCTGTTGATTCTTTTAATGATAGAGAATGATAGCATTTTTCTGTAAAGTACAAGAAAAACTTATTGAATAATATGTTTAAAAAGATTGATTACATACGAGTAGATAGTGTATGCGATATATTAGTAAATGAAACGTTTTGACAATAAATTAATAAACTAGCTAAATCAGGATGATAATCCTAAAAATTTTAGTAAAAGATTAAATAAAAATAAACAAATGAATATATTACATTAATATTTGATTCTATTTCATTATTGATTCGATTCAATTTTGTATTAGTTGCTGTTGTGCCTTTGGAATGGCAACGACTCTATTTTATTCAAATATATATAATGAAATGACAAAACACGAATTTCATCATTATTACTCTAATTATAACTTTATATTTTAATTGTTCAGGTGATGGTAATGTTTGAAAATCTTCTATCAATGGTTTAGATAATAAATGATCTATTAAAATTAAAAAAAAAATTCATTTATGAATATAATAATAAAAAATAAAAGAATTTTTTTTTGCTGTTCACTTTTAAAAATGTCTTTTAAAAGACGTGCTATAACACCTTGCTGTTGATATGAACAATGATTTTCAATATTTAAAAATAATGGATAACTAATTTAAAAGAAAAAGTCAAATTTATTTCTAGAATTAACTTTCATAAACCTACGGTGAAACAGTAAATGCTTGTGTTTCAATAGCAATTAAAATTTCTTGAAGTTTAATTGATGTAGTTAATGTTTTTCCATGATAAACAATCGGTTCCATATTATCACCATCATAACAATCGACTAATTATGAAAAAAAAAAAACTTAAATTGGATAAGACAAAAATAAAAACAATTGTTTACTTTCAACTGCTCGACAACCAGTTCTTAATGCATGTATATAAGTTTCAGCCGTACAATCACCATAAACTTGATTATCTTGAATATAACTATTAAGAAACAAAAAAGAATGACATTTTTTGTCGAATAATTTATTTTGCTTTTGTTTTTATTCACTCACGTATTATGTGATGTTGCAATAAAATAATCAGTAATTGGTCGTGTCATATCATGATATATACGATGAATTTTATCCGGATTCATAATACAGAATTCATCATGAAGTAAAAGTAAACGAAAACCATCAACACCTATTTCTTCACATTGACGTCCTTCAATAGATGGTTCAAATCGAACAATTAATCTTGAACAATCTTCAATTGATAAAGCATTCATATGTTCTTCTTTTTGTAGAAAATCTTTTAATTGTTCAATGGTTAAAAAATTCTTTCTTCCAGCTCCTTGTGATGATGTTGAACTTTCAGGTGTTATGGATGCTGAACGTCGACGAAAACTCGATGTATGATTTTTATTTTTAGAATTTTTTGATTTTCGAAGATTTAATGAATGAGAATGATTATGTGTATTATGATTAAATATTACGTGAGGTAATTTATGGATTACAGTATATTCAGATAAAGTTCCTGCCATTTCTTCATTACTACTATCATTAAATCTAAATGTTACACATTGATTCGATAATATTATCAGTGTAAAAAATATAGACGAAATGCATTTTTGTTTTTGTAAAATTTAAAGGAGAGAACGAGTGAGTAATTTGTGATTTTCAAACAGTCCATTAATTTTTAAACAGATCATTACTTTTAATGATGGAACGTGAAAGCCTAGGTATCTAGCTTTATCGCTGAAAGTATTATATTTTTTATGGTTCAATCAATTATTCAATCAAAACATATAAATATTTTTTTTATGAATTCTATTTTGTGTGAAAACAAATCGAATGGTATTTCATTTAGTAGGTGTTCTACCTTCTAATATTATATAATGTCAGAAAATGAAACTTTTTTTGACAGTGAAGAAAATCAACTTGAATGTTTTTACATATTCACTTAGGAATATCTGCTAAACAAATATCGAATCGAATCTGTTTCGTTTTACCTTTTTTATTTTTACAGAAATACTTACTGACAAATAATTTTTAACAATTCTGGTCGTTGTGAGACATATTTGTAAAAGACTAAAAATTCATCTTTGTCTAAATGTGTTAATTGTTGATTATTTCCTGCACGTATATTAGCTTGATCAAAATACAAATCAATTTCATTATCATTTAATTGAATATTAAGTGTATATAAAAGACGTTGAATTTCATTACGACTTAGCTGTCCTGATTGATCAGAATCAGCTTGTAAAAATAAGTGCCATATCCATTTATCAGTTATTTCACGGTGCGTACGCATATGTGATTGATAACGAGTTATTAAAAATTCTAAACCTTGTATCCATTGTGAACGAATATCTTCACTTTCAGCAAGTAAATCAAGTGATTGACGATTATTATTATAAAGAATTGAAAAAGCTAGATTAGCTTTATCATTGGTAATTTTTCTTTTATCTAAGCATTTTCTCCAAACAGCTGTTGTAAAGCCTGGACGAATTTGATCAATATCTTTAATCATACATGCTTGACTTTTTGATTTATGTTTTGAACCAAAATAATGTATAGCATCTTCCGATAAAACCAAATAATATAAACGTGAATATGTACGAGCATTTGGTTTATATTTAATAAATGTTGTTTGGTGTTTAAGAATATTAACAATATTTGTTTGTTGAGTGGAGATTATATTTGATGGATCATTATCCATTATTCTAATAATAAAATTAAATTAAAAAAGTTAACTTAATTAAAAAATTTTAAATTAAACTCAAACCTTTTCCACTGTGTTTCATCCATATTTCAATAGGTTTCTTTTCTTTCAACAGTGAAGAAACAATATGAATGCACTCTTTTTTTTTCTATACAACTTTGGTTTTTTGTTCTGTTTTTATTTATTTATTATTCAATGAAGTAGGCGAATGAGTATCGTTCTTCAGTCTCGTTTTTTTTTAACTCACTTTTACGTACACTACTACAGAAGCGACGTAAAAACAAGGTTGACGAAGAATAAAATGAGAAAAGGAAAAAAAATTCAGCAAATACTGTAATAGATGGAGAAGAATAGAAAAAAGGACAAGTTCCAAAGCAATTACTTTTATTCAAAGATTATTTTCTTCTCTTGTTAAAAAAAAAACATCCAATATGCATCTATATGATTATATTTTATACAAATTAAACATTGTTGATTAAACTTCTCTTAACTAATATGAATATTTTCATCAAATATAAAAATTTTTTTTTTTGTTGATTTTATAATGACAAACATAAAAAGTAAATTGTCCTTGTAATTGTGACTAGAAAAAAACATGGCTTGTATTTCATAGCAAACAAATTTCATCTAAATATTTACATGATAAATAACCTTAGAGAATATTTAATATAAAACTCACATTGTTCAAGTATGACACTGAAAGAAAAAAGGTTTATTTTTATTAATCCAAATTATTTAAGGATTTATTAATAGAAATTAAATAAAAGTCAAATGACCTTTGACGTTAACAACGATACAATATAGTGCTACTAAAATAATAGGAAAAAAAATCGACATTTGAACTATATTAGATAGTTAAATAAAACATTTCTATTGAAAAATCATCACTCAAGTAAACATTAAGAAAGATTTTCGAATGAAACGATATACGTTGCTTATTTATTCAAATATCAAATAAAGCTTTTCTATTTCAATGAACGATTAAATGACATTCGATACGTTTCAAAAATGTTTCTCTGTTACTTTTTTTTTTTTTTATCGTATTCATGTTCAATTCGTCTTACAAACGAATTCTTTATAAATCATTGCTGCGTAAATCATAATCTATAAATAAAAAACGACGTATTGTTTTAATATTGAATGCCTGAGAGTAAGCTATTATTGTTTATTTATTTCTTATTACGTACAAAAGAAAAGTCTGTCAACAGGACATTATTTCAAATGATGTTTAATGTTGAATAAAAAATGTCCATAGAAACGAACTTTTTTTTTTTATTAGAATTAAAATGAAACAAAAATAGATCGAGAGGTAAAAGTTAAACAAGTAATTTTAAAAATGATCTTTTTAATGAATCAAGGAATTTAATGTTTAGTTGAAATCTTTTACTCGAGTAGAAAAATCTTGCAAAGTTCGTATGAAATCTTACGAAATCTTGTAAAATCTAATATGATCTTATAGGACCATAATTTTAGGCTTTTCTTGTGCAAATAATTCTTATAACGATAGTTTTATACAAGTAAATACGTTCTAATTTACACGCTATGCCTTTGATAATTGAAAATACATTTTCTGTATAGTGGTGTTTATTTGTTTTAGAAGTGACATCACAGATTATATTAATGATTCGATTATATACAAGTATGTTTTCTTCCATTCAAATTACTTACATCTTTATTGTAGATCATTTTAACAATCATATTCAATCGAAGCAAAATTCGTTTTAACTTACTTATCTAGGCTTATTTCAAGAGCAATAATCGATGGGGTATATGAAGTAATAAAAGATAAAAGTTTATTTAAACTGAATATTTCTTCAGGATAGGTGAGAAAGGATAGATGGATGGATGAATGAAGCTTTCTCCCCATCCCATTCTACCTATAATGACAACTGACTACGAAAATATAGAACAAAATTTGATATAAAACGTTGTAGAACATCTTGGAAAATCATCTATAAATCTTATAAGATTTAAAATTAATGTCATACTAGAATCGTACATTACAATTTTATCAGAAATAATGGATTTAAGATTACAATGAGGTCATATAGATACAATGTAGTTGTATTGTTTGATCTGAGTAGATATTTGAAATTTTTTGTGTTGAATAAATAAATAGGCTAAGAACATATTTTATATCGGAATAAAAAATGAATACGTTATTCATAAATAACATATTCTATCTGTTGTTAATTATTGAAAAGAAAAACTTTAACAATAGTAAAAATTCTTATCGATATATTAGCATAAACTAAAGAATTTATCATTACATGTGGCGGCTTTTTTTCTTCGATATTCAGTGATTAAAAAAATGTGCACGCATATCATTTGTTTGTTTGTTTTTTCAGATCGGCTTTCTATAGTATTATAATGAGTAATGATCTCTAATTAGTGCATGCAAGTGTCTTTTTAATTTACCGATACAGGAAATGTTTTTTAGTACTATATTCTTTAATGAGAGGAGAATAGTGATGCATGAGTGAATGGTGCTTTTCTTAGTTATATGAAATAAATCAAAACATAACTAATACTATCAAATATCAAATTAAAATATAGTATGTTGTTACCAATTGACTTCATTTGGTCTACTATTTCATTGGTTTCATTTTTCTATTTGTTAATATTCAATTTGTAAAAAACTGAATAATATAATTCATTTGCGAACATTATTGTTTGTTATTTAGATAACCCTCAATGACTCCAGTTATCGTTGTGTCATCATAATTGCATTGAGCTTTGTCTTCTATGTGATGAGATCTTCTTTCGAGAATCTCTTTATTCTGTATATGTCATAATCATACAAGTGCATATACCAAAATAAATAAATACCCACATACTTTTCCCTATCATCCGCTTTTGCTCGTTCTTCTTTGATTGTTGAACCTGAAACTTCTTGACATTTTTGAATAGACTACAATAATCAGTGCTAATACTATTGTTTATTTTGATAAAATAGAGCATACTAAAAAAATAAAATAAAATGAATATTATACTTTATTTAAAATATGGAATGTATAAAAGAATTAGAACGAATTGAAAAAAAAACGAAGACGGTAGATCATGAATAAAAGACTGAAATGATAATCATGGAATAAACATGAGAACAATTTGTTTTAGCTGATATGAACATTGAATATTGTTTTTTGATTAATTGATTCATGCTGGTTGCAATATAATTTCTAGACAAAATAATATATTTTGAAATGTCAATGATTCTTCATAATGTATCGAAGATTCTAAATGAACTATTCAAACGTATAAATTGATGTCAAGATGAAAATATTTTTACGTTATCGTCGGTACGAATTCGATGAGTCTGATGCTGATGGTCATGAAATGGTTAACAAAGGAACGAAGAAAAGCAGTTACCGTTTGATTCATTAGATCAAATCTTAGACAATAATCAATTAAGTCATTATTGAAAAAACCTTAGTAGCTTCTGCCATTTATTGCAGTCTCGATATTCGATGATTGTCAGCGAGTTGGCTGGTTGTCTGCGAGATAAAAAAAAGTGATGCGCCATTTTATAGCTGTACTCTCATATATATCCGTCGAATGTATTTAAAAAGTAAGAAAAAAAAATCGATTTTTTTTTTCTTTTAAAACCTACTCAACTATGTCCATAAATTTGCTTTGGAGCAATAACCAATGTAAATATGGCTTTTTGGTTTGTAAAGACATCAATAACCCTGGCATACATCCATTTATTAGTGGGTCATTAATGAATGTACTGTCCGTTTGAAGCATTGTTTGTCGATTAATCGTGCCAATCTACCTGACATCCTGCATACAGCTGTAAATAAAAAAAAAACAATTTGCACGTCATCTAATTATTTATCTTCTCTGGTTTTGCAATTATTAAAGTTTCGAAATGATCACTCATGTTCTTTTTATTTTTATTGTGCTACATCATACATTAATCAAATCTTGCATTTACATAGAATAATTCCGTAGTGCTGTATCGAATACATAGAAAAACTATTATGCATATAGCTTACATGACTATTCATTCGGAATTATCTGTGTAAAACATCTATTCCTGTACAACGATTCGTGTACAATTGTAACTTTGTCTGCTACTTGAAAAAGCTTTAAATTTAAAATATATAGAATTCTTTTCAATTTCAACAAAAGCCAATTGAAGAACAGCCACAATATCTACAGGCATAAAGTATAACAAACTGTTACGATGAGAATAAATATCTAATGTCGTTTGGCCTGAGAACGAAAAGAAAACTTCAATGAATATTCATCTGTTATAGAATGATATTTTCAATTATAAGAAGTATAGTTAATAATAACTTCATTGCAAGATCAACAAAAAAAAATTGTTTTCTTCTCTCTTACTCTAATGAATTATAGACATTCCAATTATAGAATGCAAATATGATGTGTGTATCAAAGGTAAACATATTTTTAGATTAAAAAAAAATATCGTAGTTCAGTCATACTGTTTCATCTGAGTAGATACCAGACTTCGAAATCGGGCCAGTTTTTGATGAACTGGCTGAGTCTAACTTAAAATAATGCTATTAAAAGTGTATTTCTTTTACAAAAAAATATTTCTACACGATGAAATTGCAAGATCACTGTAATTATTTATTAGAAGATTATAAAAAGTTTATTATCATAGTCATCATGAGTTGCATAAAGTCAGATAATTTTAATACTTGAAGAAAACAGCATGAGAGATAAGTCAAATTACTTATTGAACCGAACGCCTAAGACGTGTTCGTATGTCCTTCAACTTCTTGAAGACTCTCGTTTATTAATAGAAGCTCTCAAGAGTAAAATACCCTCTGAATTAATTCAAAGAGGCAGATCGGTTTCTATTTTTAGTCACACTATTGATTTTAGTATATAGTTAACGCTCATGTCACTTAATTCAGTCAACAATGCCCTTGGCTTTGTGCGTGAATGAAGAATTTCATCGAACCGAAATGCTTTGCTTTTATTTATTAGCTAAATAAAACTTCCAAATTTTTCCCATCACAAAGATTCGTGATTGCTGCCAGTTTCAAGGTACAAAACTCATGTAAGAAATTCTAACAAAAATTCCGAATAAAATCAGATTTTTTTGGTTTTCCTGCGTGAGTAATTTTTCTTGAAAAAAGAAATACAGTTTGAGTCAGGCGACATATTTCGAACTCTTTGAGATACCAAACTTGATTATAACTTGTTCGAGTGTTTAACACAAAAAAAAAAACAACATTCAACAACAGCTAGTTGTACTAATCTTGTTTAATTTTGTAACAAAAAAAAAACATAGTGTACACATAGAAAAAAAAATATTATCCTTTTATTGTCATCACTAATTTTTGTTTCAATTCAGATAAACATTGATTTTGATCATTTCTATTTTTAAAAATAAAATTATTTGTTAAACAGAAAATCATAAAATAAATACATACGAAGTATTTTGAAGAAAAATTGAAAGAAGACTTTTTGTTGATTTTGGTAATTGTTGATTAATATCAATAAGTGTTTGATAAATTTTATCACGTTGATTTATTGTACGACGTTGACGTCCCGTTTGTTCGTCCTAAATAAAAATCAACACAATTTCCGTTAACAAAAAAAACAACAGAAATGCTCTTTTTCTTACTTTAACAAAGCCTAACGAGACAAGTAAACGTTCGTTAAAATTACGCTCATTTGTAGTTGTAAATGTCAAGGCTTTTAAAATATTTCCTATCAATTAGAAAAAAAAGAACTTTCATTGTAAATAAATAAAGTATTTAATGTTTACTAGCAATTGAAGAACTATCATTGTGTGAGAGAGAATTATCATTCCATATATCTTCAAGTAATTTAATAGCACGTTCAATCGATTGTTCATCATTCTAGAAAAATGTTTTACAGTTTTTTTTTTAATATTTATTTCTTGAATGTTTGTTTTTTTGCTCACTTTTATATGTTCTTTAACTTTATCAATACTATTAAATGTTGTCCATTTATTATCTTTAGTCTGAAATAAGTCAAAATCATTAAAACAAAATAAACAAATTAATGTCAATTACGCTAGCTGTTGGTTGTAAACCAAAATTAAATGGTGAGCCAGCAGTAAAATCAAATTTTGCTATCCTATCAGATAGGCCACTAACAGTTTCGGATTTCGATGAAATCGATGGTGGAGCACCAAATTGAAAACCAATTTGCTTTTGAGTAGAATTTGTACCAGAAAAGAACGGTAGAGGTTCGTTTTTCTGTTGTTCCTCTTCTACTTCTTGATAATCTTCATCATTATCTGCTTCATCATCACCTTCATTTTCATCGTCTTGTTCTTCATCTTCGTCACTACCTTCATCATCACTAATCAAAAACAATAATATATATATATATATATGAATCCATTTAATACAAAAACTAATAACAGTGTTTACGATTCTCAGATATATAGCAACTTATTTCAGTTAGGAAACATAGATAGAGGATGTCCAAGAAACGAAACAAAGGATGGATCAGTCAGAAATGGACAGAGAAGAAGAATAAATTAAATATGAACGAATGTCGATTGCTCGTTACGAATTTTCTCGAAATTCTGATATTGAATGAGTTTTAACAGTGTTTTCTAAGTGTTTCATATAGGAATCCGTTAGTATCTCATTTATAGATAAATGAAGTCTATGAAACTTAAAATGCACCTTTTAACTTTATTGTTTCATATGCTGACTTAACACAACAGATTCGACACTTGAATTTTGTCAAACACTTCCGAAAAGCTGTCAAATCAGATAGGATTTCAAACATTACTTCTTGCCATAAACTTACTTAATGAACTGTGATTTCACAGGAAAAAAGACGGTGCAACCGAATTACTGACAAGAGAATACCTCGAACTCATACACACCGTTTGCTTTCATATAGAGATTCCAAGGACATCGTAGTTACACTAGCAAAAGTCTAAAGCATTCGTCACCATGAGTCTTTGGAAACAAGTTATGATCGTTTTACTGAATTTTCTATCCAGCTTTAGGTGTATGCTGAAACATCAAACAACAGAATTTCAACGTAAAGTTTTATCCAGAGATAGATTTAATGATCTATAGAATATCTTGAATGTTTCAGCCGAACAGAATGTTCCTGTATCGAGACTAGGTTTTCGTGACATGTCTATGGTCAATGATTAGCTTTCGTAAATTCAATATTTCAACAAAAGAATATTTCTGTTGACTGAAATTTTCAGGACACTCTACTAGTCATGTAACCCATTCGTCGGAAAGCTTTTACGTCGAAATCCTGATTTGGGATTTTTCGGTATCTGCCTAAAATTAGATCGAAAATTTGGCAAAACAATCGTAACGTAACTCTCAGAGATTCATAGGAACAAACCATTTTACGCTTCTACTGGTCTTACAAAGACGTCCTTGTGGATCCTATAATAGGTCAAACATCGAATATTAGTTCGAATGCTTTCTCGTCAGCTCTTTCTGAAAAAAGCTTAATACAGGACGTTCAGGAAAGGAAGGGATTAATAAGAGAGGTTTTGGGGCGGGCGTTTTTCATGGATACTCTCATTTTGATCGTCTTTTATGCTAGACTTTATAGGATTTAATGAGTAAATAAAAGATAAGCTCTGTCAGTTATGTATTTTTCAACCTTTTACGATCAGATAAAAGAACTAGAAACACTATCATTTATGTTTTTTTGGCATTGATCTAGAAGTAAAATGATTTCAAGTATATCATCAGCATACAAGGATTAAAAACTACGGCTTGCTTGAACCTTCTAATTCAATATTTAGAAATTGAAAGGGAATATAATCGAGTACAAAAGTGAACTCGTTTTTCTCAACATTTCTTTGAAGGCTGTCACAACTTGTTTCTTTTTGATTCGATGAATACTTAGTTTCAAAATTTCTAAAATTCTATCTCTAAACCTATATCAGAGTTAAATTTACCTAAATGCCATTTGATGAATGAAATTTTTATTTTCAAGTACATTACGAATTTCATCGATTCCATCAAAACCAAAGCAATTTCCTATATTATATTAATCAATTAAAATTAAAAACACTAAGACAATACTCACCATTTAAATCTAATACTTTCAATGATGGCATATTTTTAACAACTCGTGCAACTTCAAGACCACCCTCAGTATGCATATCATTACATCCGAGATATAATTCCTTTAAGAACAAAAAAAAAAAGCTTTTTATTATAAAACAAAAAGAAGAAAACAATATTTCAATACTTGAAGATTTTTATGTGAAACAATAGCACGAGCAACAGTAATAGCACCTTTAGTACGAATAAGTGAAGATTCAAGATTAATTATTTCTAATTTAGGTAATTTTTCAATAGCTGATGCTAATTTAGCTGCTGATGTTGTTATTGTATTATCATTAAGATCAATTATACGTAAATTTCGATTTCTTACAAAAGCTGTAGTCAATGCTTCAATACCCGGTGGTCGAATACCATTTTGTGGCATACGAATCACTTCTAACGTACCAATAATCTAATTTAAAAAAAAAAGAACAATTAGTTTTTATTTTGAAGATAAACAATAAAATATAAAATTACTTCAAATGCTTTTGCTAATGCTTGTGCACCTTCAATCTCAAGACGATTTCGACCAGCAATAAATTGTTTTAATGCGAAACGTCTTCCACCAGATGCAACACTATTCTTATGACACGCAATTAAAGCTTCAGCTAATAACTTTAAAAATCATAATTAATCTTATTAAGTGTTTCTTTTCTAATAAAAGAATAAGTAATTTACTTTTCCACCCATACTACCCATACCACAATTATTTAAACGAAGTTCTTCAAGTGTATAACATGCTGATGATGAAAGAAATGTTTCAAGACCTTTAACACCAATAGGACCAAAAGCATTATCACTTAAATTTATTTCAACTATATGAGATCCATTTGTTAAAAGACCTTGTGTTAATTTAATCTATTTGAAAGTAAAAAGAAAAAGATACTTTATTAAATAAAAAAGACAAAGTATTACTAATGATGGTGGCACTTCAGTTTTAAGTCGTGTTGTAAATAAATCATTCCATATTAAACGCTAAAAATCAATCCAATCAAAAAAAAATCATTGAAAGAATATTAGATAATTTACTTCAATTTCATTATGTTTTTCTAAAGCTTTTCCAATCGCCGTAGCTGCTTCTTCATTTATTGTATTACCTTCAAGACGTAATGCTTTTAATGGTTTATACTTTTCAATTTCGTTACATAATTCTTTGACTAAATTTCATATTTGAAAAAACAAAGAAAACATTACTTAAGTTTTTTAATGAATTAAATATGATTACCATCAGAAGCACAATTGCCTTTTAAGCCTCGATTTGCCCAAGATAATTCATATTCAGTTGATTTAATACTTTTTGAAAGATTATCTGTCATGTTAGATTTGAATAAAGAGAATATATAACGAAAAAAATGAATAATATCTGAAAAGATTTCAATGAATTGATAATATTAAAAAAGCTTTTGTAATCTAAGCTACTATGTTCTCTTTGTTTGCGATAATTGTAAGCAAAAGCCAATAAGAATATTTAACAAATCGATAGAGACCGCTCTTCAATAATCTATATATGCATAGTTTATATTTCTGTAAAACAAAGAAATTTGATAGAGTAACAACACGCATAGAAAATAAATCGTTTTAAAAAATTTCAATGAAAAATTACTTGATTTCAAAAGCTACTGTCATTTCGATCGGCATAAATTTTTGAATAGAGAAAATGTTTGAACTTAGTAGGAATGCTGCAATTTGTAGAGGACGTAAGTTTTTTGTTGAATGAAGATTTTTGTTATAAGAAAATCTAGTTCAATGCGTTGATGACATGAGTATTTATTCAATGAAGACTTTTGATCTTAAAGGATAGAATGAAATAAATAGAGATATAAAGCTGTACATAGTAGAAACAATAATATGATACTATTTTCTATAAATAGTAATTATCAAGTGTTATACGAGATAAAATTATATGTATATAATAACTGTAATTGAAAATAATCGAAGTTTTAAATTATTATTATCTGTTTCTGTTATTGATGAAGTAACATTCATAATACACAATCAATGGTTACGGGTTTGGACTTAGCAAAGAAGAGCTTTAAATCAAATTCAATGCGAGATTTCAAAAAGGTTCTATTGTAATTTATCGTGCTAACTTAATATTTATTGCTAGTGTAAGATGAATGGATGGGGATGTATGTGTGTGACAAGAAGACGTTCAGCAACACTCATATTTGAAAGTCGTCCGTTTCTGAATATCATTTGCTGTATTTTGGTTTTTTATGTATAAATGCTCTTGCATTTCGACTAGTTTCTGTCTACTTGGTGCTTGATTCCATGTTATAATAATAATTAGATGGTGTGTTCAAGTTCCAAAACCAAACTCATGACATTTATAGTAACAATTATATCTAGTGCACTTTATGAATTGCAATTAGTTAAAAGTAAAACTGAAGATACAAGTTTTATTAAAATTGTTATCAGTAAATTTTTAAGAATTTAAAAAATGAAAATTTGAAATTTAAGATTATTTCTTATTTGGGTAATTTTAATTACAAAACTAATTGAAATTGATTTTAAGAGAATTTGACTTTCGATTTTATGTTCGCAAATGAGAAGATGCGGAAAGTTTCTATGATTAATGTAAACAGACTTTTATTTGTTAATGTATTGCTAAATAATAGATGTTTATCGTAAATTGAAAAAATGATTATTTTGTTCAATATTAATAATTTAACAAGCAAAGTTTTCTATCTGTTTTATTTCATAACAAAAAAAGTTTCTTCATAGCATTATTTGTTTTTTTTTTTTTGAGGTTTTTTATTAGGAGACTTTGAATATTTAATTTAATAGACTGCTGATTTCTAAATATTACTTTTATTATTGAATCTAATTTTAATGAAATGACTATGAATAGATATTTAATGTTCTTAAGTATTCGAATGTTTATTGATAATTCAGCAATGTTTTGGAGAAAATATTCAAATGCAAATTGACATTTATTATTCTTATTTTGTATATTTCATAGTTACAACGATAATATTGTTCATCTATATTTATTATAGAAGAATATTTAATTTACTAGTTTATAAGAAACTGTATCCGTATTGTGATCCGATCATTTTCTTAGACTAAAATCATTTTATTTTTAAAACAAAATTTTATTTTAATAGACAATCGAGTTCAGTCTCTCTTTATTATATATAACTCGAATGTTTATGTTAATATTGATTATATGTGCATTATTTAATTCTTATATAGCACACTGTAAAGATTTCACTTTTGAAGGTTCACAAACAGATTTACTTTTTCGAACGTATGAAAACAAATTAATACTATTTAAAATAGAAAATAGAAGAAAAAAAATCTTTTGTTAAATACAATCATGTTGTGATAGAACGAAACATTATGTGATCTATGCTCTGCATGCATTCTGTGAAGTGCATGAATGAGGTTTGATGATTAATTTGAAAAGTGAAAATGATCAGTTAATATTCCATCAGCAAAACGACAATCTATTTTCAGTATAAAAAAAGATAAATTAATGATTGAAAAAAATAGTGATTACAATCATGATTGATAATAAATATTGAGTCGATAGAAACGTGATAGAAATAGATGGTGTATTTTTTGTAGGCATCCATCTGATGTTGAAGAGAAATCGAGAGAGAAAAGAAACGCCAACAAAAGAAAATAAAAGGAAAAATCTAGGGTAGAATGACTCTTAGTGTTTAACAAGGCATTTTATTTTTCAGAGTACGTCATAACTTACAAAAAACAACAAATGACAATATTTCTAGGTAAACTGAGTAACGATCAAGGGTTCGATAAAGTAAAAATAAAATAAAAGTACAATGGCTTGTAATGACGTATGAAATTTTTATTACACCTATGATTACTAATTATAAGAAAGAATTTTCAGATCTGATTTTGATTATCTGATAACACGAGATAAGTGTCTAATTTTGTATTTCTCTAATTACTTTCAAAATGAATCACAATTCAATTTATGATTCTCTTTTTATTTTTACTATTATTACATTTCACAAAAACTCATATAATTCTTCCATATAAATGCATGAAAAAGAAAAGATCTTTCTTTGTATCATATCTTCAAATTATTATTTTTATTTTTCTGAAATATATGTCAGATGAGACGTATCAAAAACTGCAAGAAAAGTATTCCGAAAGTACATATGTTTGACATCATATTCACAATAAGTCAATAATATATCTGTTTCGCTTGCCTTCAAAAATATACATATTTGTCTTTAAATTACCTTGAAGAAATTAACTACATACCAGATAGAATAAATGTTTCATGATAATTAAAAAATTTGTATCTATTAAATGTTCTTAAAGAAAATCAATTGATAATTTTATGTAATCTCTAATTACATTACACATATTCTTTTCTCAATTATTGATATGTTTTAGATAATCATCATGATTAATTTTGATTAACAAAAAAAGAAAATCGAAAGAATATTTAAGTAATACATGTTTCGTTTGTTAATTTTGTGTCACGCAGAGAGTAGCTGATTTTGTTCGACATATTGGTTGTGTATGGCGTGATCACTCCATTTCTCTTTCTCTCTACTCGTCTATTCCGGAGAAAATTTGATGTGCAGAACAAATAAAGGCGACCGGGTACACTACAACGTTATAGGGGAGAAAAAAGAAATGAAAGCTATCACGAATTCCGACTGCATTTATTAACAAAGGTATCCTTCATACGATTGATGAACATCATTTTCTAGAAAAAAAGAAAAGCAAACTCGGTCGATCATTCTTCTATCAAAATGGTGTATGTTATGGATGAATTAAATAAATCTGGTACGCCTTTATCATACGTGCCAAAACCATTAGATTTACCAATATTAACTAATGAACAAAATGTATCATCAAATAATCAATCATCATCAAAAATTAATGAGGAACAAGAAGAAGAAGAAGAAGATTTTATTAAAAATAATTATGTAGCACGAACATTATTAAATGAAACTTCATTACCACCTATAATATGGTCAAATTGGTATAAAGAAGTTAATTGGCCACAAGCAACATTATTATGTCTTGAACCTTTTATTGCATTATATGGACTTTTTACGACATCTTTTGTATGGCAAACAGCTGTTTTTACTCTTCTATGGTATTTTCTTACTGGTTTTGGTATAACAGCTGGATATCATCGATTATTTGCTCATCGAGCTTATGAAGCAACATTACCTTTACGTTATATTTTACTTACATTAGGTGCTGGTGCTGTTCAAGGATCCGCTCAATGGTGGTCACGTGGCCATCGAGCACATCATCGTTATACAGATACTGATCTTGATCCATATAATGCACATAAAGGCATGTTTTATTCTCATATTGGATGGTTATTATTTAAACCTCGTCGAAAACCAGGTGTAGCCGATGTTACTGATTTAACACATGATTCAAGCGTTCAATGGCAACATCGAAATTATGTAAGTTTAGCATTTTTAATGTCATTTGTTTTACCTACAATTATATGTGGTCTTGGTTGGGGTGATTATCGTGGTGGTTATTTTTTTGCTGGTGTTCTTCGTCTTGTTTTCGTACATCATTCAACATTTTGTGTTAATTCATTAGCACATTATTTAGGTAATGCACCATTTGATGATCGGCATACACCACGTGATCATTTTATAACAGCTCTTATTACACTTGGTGAAGGTTATCATAATTTTCATCATGAATTTCCATCTGATTATCGTAATGCACTTAAATGGTTTCAATATGATCCAACAAAATTATTAATAAAATTTTTAAAAAAAATTGGTCTTGCTAGTAATTTGAAAGAATTTCCTCATAATGAAATACAAAAAGGTCGTTATTCAATGGCATGTAAAGCATTAGATAAATTTGGTCGAACTATATCATGGCCTAAACAAAATTCTGATTTACCTATTATTACATTTGAAGAATATCAAAAATTATCTAAGAGAGATGATGGTCGTGCTTTAATTTTAATTGCTGGTTTTATTCATGATGTTAGTCATTTTATTGATTCACATCCTGGTGGTCGAGCTATAATTAAAAGTTATATTGGCAAAGATGCAACTGTTTCATTTTATGGTGGCATACATGATCATAATACAGCTGCACATAATATACTTGCAATGATGAGAGTTGCTGTTTGTAAATATGGTGGTGAAGTTGAACATATTAAAAGAAGATTAGGACATGCTCAAACTCCGACTCCTATATTTGCTTAAACGTTTTCTTTTTGTCTTGTTTAGTTGTGTTTGTTTCATCGTTAGGTATAACGTAGAAAATTATTATCAAAAAACAAATAAAGAAAAAAGAGAATTGTTTGTTATCCATCACACTTTATGAAAGTTTTAGCAAAAAAAACATAATCTATACTCATATAAATATTACAATCGCGTAGAAAAAATGTTTTCATCATCATTTTCAATGTCAACGTGTACGAATATAGTTGAATGAGTTGAATCATTATTTTTAGTTCGTAAATGAATATGACGATAGCCTATTGAAAAATAAAATGAGAATAAATACGATCCATTGCAAAATATAATTTACTGCGTTATTTTTTTTTTGAATAATTTTCAATAGAAACATCATAGAGACCTGCAGTTTTTACCATTCAAGAGAGAAGATTCGAAGCCATCGAACTATACTAAAATTCCATTGGTCAGTAATTGGACAGTCATGTATGTTCTTGGCGAACATTTTTAAAAATGGCATTCTGAAGCTATTTTCATTTTGAATTTAACTTTTAACAACACTAATCGATAGCAAACGTACTGCTCTTTCGATCTAGGCCAGGGCAGTATTCCTAGTCTGCTTGATTCAAGAGTTACAAGGTTTTTCTGAAACTACACTCTTGCTCTCCTCCCCTCCGACTTCAGCCAATTCAGACGTGATCACCAACAAAAGAAGCTAGGAAGATGTAATTCATCATGCTTTAGTCGATCAGCTCTGCCTAACTACTTTTTCAGGTGATCACAGATCAATTGGCAGAAATCTCGAGTTTCAGAAAAAGTCTCATAACTATCGCATGGCATATGCGGGGAATGTTGATCTTGTGTAGATCGATGTTTAGAATAACTTCAGAATATCATTTTTGAAAACCTTCACCAAGAACTCACCTGATTAGTTGATTACTGATCAATGAAATTTCTATATATTTCTATAGCATCAGATCTTCTCTCTTGAATGGTGAAACCCACAGGTTTCTATGATGTTTCTATGAAAAGTTATTCAAAAAACAGTGCAGTACATAATATTTTGAAATGGATAACAGTTTACTAGAGAAAAAAAGAAAAAAAATTTTTAAACCTGTTTGCATCATTGTTAACGGTAAACAAAAATGTGCAAGTTTATCATCAGATGTAAATGCATCATAATCATAAACAGAAAAATATACGAGTGCCATTTTTGGATATTTTATTCGAAAGGAAATTTTTTCATTCCATATTGGATCTAAACCATTATTTTGAATAACTTTTGTTTTTCGTGTTTGATGATCACAAGGTAAACCATGTATTGATACGAGTACATATGGATCAGGTATATCAAATATTGTTGAATTTGATCGAGATAAAAATTGTGCACTTATTATTGTTAGTGTTAAAACTTGAGGAAAATCAAGATTAAGTTGAGAATCTAATGGACTATAACGTGTTTTGTATGCATTGATTAAATAGTTTGGTTTAAGAATATAACCACAACCACCATTATCAAGAAATTTTCCATAAGACAATGGCATAATATCATCTTCATTTTGAAAATTTAAAGCTGCCATTTGTATACCATAATTCCACGCATATACTGCATTATGATTACTTGAATCTTGTCTAAAACCATCGGGATAAGTTCGAATAATGCGCCACGATGTTTGTAAAATTAAACCAAATGGATCTTCGCGGCAAATTTTTTCAAAACGATTTTCAGCCAATGATGATGAATGCCATGGTGTATCTGTTTAAAACAATCTATACCTTTTTAAACAAAATTTTCATAACTTACAATGATCTTTAGCATAATTATATTCACGATATGAGACATTTTCTAAATAAGGAAATAATCCAGTTGAAACATTGTGAACATTCTAAAATATTAAATATTCAGAAATATATTTCACAATGAATTTTTGAGTTTCAAACAATATTTTCTTTGCTTTTTATTTTGTACTATTCGTTTAGTATGGGTAAGGATGAAAGTCTATAAATATAAATATATATATAGACCTTGGGAGAAAATTATTTGTATATTCTGAAAGTGCTGGGAATTCTCTATTACTCTGAATAGTAATCTGTTGCCTTGTGTTTGTTTATTGGCAAAAAAATTGAGCACATTGGATTTACTCTCACTTTACAAATACCAAAACTCTACATATTTTTGTTAATTTTTAGTATTTTTTTTCAAGTTTATAAGTCTTATGAGAATAAATTTTTACTAAAATTATTATGAACTCTAATAGAGCGTGACATTCTCTATTATCTTATATAGTTTTACCTTATCTGATATTTATAGTCTGATGAATAATGTGAGGATTACATAGGCACAATCATTGACAAAATCTAAAAACCTTAATTTTTAAATTGTTTCTTTGTTCTTCTTTTATTTCAAAACGTTATGAGGATACAGACTTTGTGACTTTACCAGAACATGTAGTTACATTTATAAAAGTCTATTCCATGAGAATACTAAACTCAAAGTAAAAAAAGCTGTCAGCAATATTCTAGCAGACTTAAAATGTGAAACGTGATGGACCTATTGTTGTCAAATACAGTGAGATTGTTTTATTTTATCTATTCTGGAACACGTTTCTTCACCGTCTTTTTACTTAATTCTACAGAAATGCAATAAGTAAAAAGTTGATATATTATAATGAGACATTATTGATACATGGTCTTTGATCAAATATCAATAAAGTTTGTCATGATCTGCAAGGTACGAGGGAAGAGTGCTGCTACAGTGTCTGTGATATTGTACTTAGAATTTTTTCCTCTTCAAAATGATACATAATTCTCTAGAATACGATGATGCATGGAAGAGAAGGCTGCAACATATTTGTCGTGATCAGAAAATTTCGATACCGGAGATGTCTAGGACCAAGTTTTTTCGTTCTGGTGCTTGTACTTTTTCTATCGTCTGCCTCCGTTTAGAGAAAACTGTTGCAGAATCTATTGATCTCATATCTAAAATAATTCTTTAATACGTTTTTTTATTTCTTCGGTCGGCGATAGAGATGTACGAGACCAAGGTTTTTTGGTGCAAGTCTCAGTCGAGTTCCGACAGCTTCTTTTTAAGCGATCTCGATAAAGTGTTTTTTTTTTTTTTTTTTTTTGGGTTCAAATCCTGGAGACTGATAACTAGTCTAGGAGTGGTCCTACACATCCCTACTAAAGACTGAATGCGACTAGAATCGATCAGAAATAATGTGCAATATTCTTCTCCGGCGTCGACCGTTTTATCCTGAATTTTAATGCGTTATTTTGAAGAGAAGTCTGAATCCAAACGGTCAAATTACAATTATTTTCTCATACTTAATAATAACATATTTAAAAATTCTCTGAGAAGACAATGAAAAAATTTAGTTCGTGTAGATTTGATGATTAGAATGTCTTTATTGAAGTTGATTAACTATCCTAATAAACTCATTATGTTCAAACAATTATGAATTATAGAAGTCTCAAATGAAATATATATCAATGATAACTTACATTACTTAATGGATCCGGAGATGTATCATCATCATCATCTAATTGTGCTGTTGCATTTTGTTTACTTAGTTTTGTTTTTTTTCTACTCTAATGAAAATCAACAGAGATTTTTTTATTATGAAGCAAAAAGCCAATTAAACGCTTACACGAATAAGAACTTTGTATTTTAAATCTTCAGGTGATGGTAAAGTTGTTGAATTTTCATTAAGTAAGCGCTCTGTAACTAATCGATCTTAATGACAAGAAAAATATTCTATTAAATATAATTCATATGATTTTCTATTTACCACCAAGAATTTCTCGTAATATTCGAGCCATTTCTTTTTGTTGTTCTATTGAACAGTGATTTTCTATATTTAGAATAACTGGATATCTATAGAATCCACAAAAAAACAAAATTAATTAATAGATTAAAAAAAAAATTTTTTACGGTGATGTTTTAAAAAGATTTGGTTCCATATAACGAATAATTGATTCGAATGAACATGGTTTTACAAGTGTATATCCATGAGTAACTATTGGTTGACCATTAGGACCATCATAACAGTCAAGCTCAACAGCTCGACAACCAGCTAATAATGCTCGATTATAAGCTTCTGGATTGCTATCACCAGATAATTGACTGTAGAATAAATAGCTAAAAATAATTTGTTTATATAAACAATAAATTCAATTTAAGCGAATCTTACGTATTATGTGACGTATTGATATAGTAATCACATAATGGCCTAGATAAGAAAATATTATATTAATTGAAATAATGTATGTTCTCACTTTTATATACCTTGTCATATTTTGATATATCTGACGAGAACATAATGGTTTCACTATATCAAAATCACTGGATAATAACATATTTCGAAAGCCTAAAATAAGACTGTTGATAAAGTTTAATTCTATTTAATTAATTTCAACTTATTATGTTCACAAAAAATCGTTAATCAAAACGAAAACAGTATATTTTTGATAGATATTGATGTCTACTATGTCATTATTACTAAAAAAAACGATTTTCAATTACATAAATTAATTAAACGGCAATAAATAATACTACTTTATATGAAGTTAAAAGCATGAGCAATATTTATTTTTCAAAATATACATAATGCAAAGAAACAAATTCTATTCAGTCTTCGTTTAACGAACTATTAATTTGAAATGAGAATCAGCTTATTGAAATTGAAAGAGAACATTTGAGGAGGCTCCATCGTAAATTTACTTCACTAAGAAAGTGTTTCTATTTGTCACTGAAGATAGAAAAATATTTTGAGTTTTGTATAAAAATTTCGATGCACTACATAAGCCTATTAATACAGGGTGTCCAGTAAGTCACTGAACGAGAAAAAAATTGAATGTCTCTTTCATATTTTGGTCAAATGGGCTGATTTTTTTAACCACTAATAAAGCATAGTTCATAGCTTATATTCATAATAAAAACGTTAAAAAGTACTGCTTCTAAGCATCGTTGTTGCCTTCTAACCTTTCAGAAGCTATAAAACAGAATATATTTATTTCCATGTGAAAAAATGAAGGACCTGTCTAATTTTTCCAATTACTTCTCTACACTTTTGCCGTCTGGTCTCATATTTATACCACAGGTACATGTCTGGTTACTTAGTATATTATCAAAGTTTTAGCCATAAACAGCGAGATTTTGTCAGAAAAATGTAAATGTGTCTCGGGTAGACTTGTCTAGTTGGAATCAATATTTGTTAGAATGCTTGTGCAGCTACCCTTTCCGTTTCAATTCGAATTCCTGGCTGATGGTTATGTGTCTGCAATTCTCTTTTTTAAAGTAGCCCAACTAACAGTTAACCACTATCCAAGCATTCAAATTGAACCAAAAAATGAGAGAAGGATAAGCATTGCAAGAAATTTTGATTTTAATCATACAAGAGTACATGAGATAAATTTTCAGTTTTCTCAACAAATTCTAGCTATTTACGGCTGAAACTTGGAGAATACAATAAGTAACAGGATATGTATCTGCTGTACAAATAAAAATCTAAAATATTAGGTGTGTCATTTATTTTTGGCCATAAGAATAAAGAGATTGCCTTTTATAACGTGTGAAAGGTAAGAAGGCGATAACGATGTTACAAAGCAGTACTTTGTAACGTTTTTATTATGAGTACGAGTTACGAACTATGTTTTATCAGTGGTTAAAAAATCAGCCCATTTGACCAAAATATGAAGGAGATATTCAATTTTTTTCTTGTTCAGTGACTTATTGGACACCCTGTATAATGATACGAGAAATAAATATTTGAAATCTATGTTATCTGCATCTCGGATAAGCTTCTGCTTACCTAAGACTCATGGCTTTGCCGCCTCTGTTACTTCAAAAAGATTGATAAAACAATGACTCTTTAAATCTGATATTTCTTCTTGGTTATATTTGACGAGCATACGTTTTCAACTGATTAATCACTTTTGAATTTGGATACTTTACATAATGTAGAACCCTGTCATATATAAAAACCTTCAAAAAGAGAAGTCTTCTGAGACCTTCTATCGAGTACTTATAGGCATTTTGCTGAAATTTCATCCTTTCGTTTGGTACATATCAATAAACCGAATGATGTTATTTCAGCCTGAGATTTTGCCTAATCTATTTGTCACTAGAATACTTTGAAAATTTCAACTCAAAAGAATATTTTCTTCATAAGATACTAACGTTCTAAGAGAACAAAAAGTTGTAGCATCTTGCAAGGAATATGAGTGATTTTTGGAAGTTTGATATTTCGGAAAAGAAATGCTATTTTGATGTGAAATTTTCAGAACATGCTTATGACAAATAGACTTGTCTGTGGACAAAATCTTAAATCGAAACATTATCATTTGATTTATTGGTATATATATCAAATAGGAAGCTAAAATCTTAGGCAAATGCCTACAATTGTGAATAGAAGTTCTAAAGAGCATAGATCCATGAAAAAATAATTTTATCCCGTTTTACTTTTATGCTGTAGAAACTGGTAAGATTTTCATATTCACTACACTTTAGTCCCTTTAAGCATTTTAGAATATAGGTGCGGGTGCGGGTGCGAGTGCAAGTGCCGTTGAAGTGAGGCTGCTAAAGGGATAACTTGAAGGGACTAAAAGTAAAGCGGGATAAATTTAATTATTGTGGACCCTTCTAAAGAGACTTACCCTTTTTAAAATAAATGATTAATCAAGTTAAAAATTTTCTTGTCAGACAGTATTTCAGATAATTTGAACTGAAACGATGAACTTTACAAAAAATATATAATTATACATACCATCAAGACCTAATTGACCTTTTTCTTTGAATTCATCATCCAATTCGAATTCATCAATTAATTTTTTTACTTGTTCCGGTTTTTCAAGGTGTTTATATATAAGTTTATTTTGACCATTCTCAGTTTTTACATCTATTAATAGTTTTTGCTAAATAAATAAATTAAAGTTAAATTTTAAATTAGTTAAAAAAATAAATTTACATTTTGAACTGTTCGTAAAAATGATAATAATTCGTCTACATTCATATGAATCGTATCCATTGATTCGGTATATCCATTTTTAGTATATCTATATGAACAATAAGAAGTTCGAATAATATAAAATTATTTTACTTTTGCATTATTTCATAGAGGTCTTTGCGTCGAGTTAACAACTGAAAAAAATTAAGAAATTCTTCTGGGCTCAGTAAACCTTCTTGACTTTTATCTGCTTGCTAAAAACAATCGAAAACAATATTTAAACACAAAACAAATTTTTTGTTTTACTTCGAAAAGGCTTTCGAATATACCATTAGGTACTTTAACATTAAGAGAATCAGTTAATAATTTTCGACATTCACGTTTTGACAATGAATTTGATTTATCTTTATCAGCCAAACGAAAATAATTTAAAACCCAACTTAACAAAAGAAAAATTCATTATTTGAATTCATATTAATGCAATAATAATCTACCTTTCTTCTTTAATTAAATCAAGTTGACTTTTTCGTGCATGTTGATTGATTAAACATTGTAAACCTATTATCCATAAATCTCTAATACGTTTATTTGGTGCCATCAAATGAACTTCACTTCGATGATTATTATACATTATTGTAAATGCAAGATTTTCCTGAAAAAAAAATAAGAAGAATTTTTTTATTTGTTATAAAAAGAAATAAAAAAGCATTTTTTCTTAAATATTTACATCAGTATCCTTGATAAAACGCTTTTTTAATAGGTGACCAAATGTTTGATTACCAAAACCAGGTCGAACTTCATTAATATCTTTGATTTGATCTAATTGAAATAGAATAAATTCATCCATTTTCGTAGTAATATTAAACTATATCAGTTCGATTTTTATATTATTTCAAGTAAAATTTTCTATGCATAATTCACAGTATATAAGCATGCTAATTTTCGGTCAAATTTCAGATGATGATCGAAGATTTTTCTCAACTAACTTTATTACACCGACTACCAAATTTATCCAATCAGTAGATGTATTTGTTTGTCTACTTTATTGCTCAACCGCTAGATGAACTCGAATACTTCGGTCTTCGTCACATCATAGTATTTAGTATATTCACAAGGAATTGTAGATCAATTCAACAATTTGTTAATATTGTATTGATAATATAATCTCATCATGACACTTTTTATTCTTCCGAAATTATTCACTGATTTATTTTGATGAACTGCTGAACAGTGTTTAACAATAAAAATTCTCTTCATTACAAATCGTTTGACAAAAACAGCTTGTACTTTGCACGGTGACTGCTTTTTATTCTAGTTTTCTTCCAAGTGTAAGATTGAAAACAATAGTTGTTGGACATGTGTGGAAATTTTTTGATCAACAGAGATACAAAAAATAAATTGACTTCTAGAATATTTGGTCAATACTGATTTCACCGTCAAATTAGGTCATTATGGTTCAGTGATTACGGACTTTGATACAAATCCACAAGGTATAATATTCAAACATCAATATCACTAGCCATNACAGCTATACGATATGGATAAAGTAAATTTTGACAACCTAATGTTCGACCACGACCAAATGAATATTCAAATTGACCTGTTTCACTATCGAAAACTTTTATACAATGAGCATTTGTATCAACAACAGCTAATTTTCCGCATTCAAGCCATCCAACACTATTTGGTTCACGAAATGCATTATTTCCATCACCATATTGTCTTAATGATCGAACCCATTTTAATACTTGACGAAATGAACCATTTTTATAACGAGTTTCTGAATGAGCTAAAACAAAATATAAACAATAAAGAAATTTGTTGAATTATTTATTATTTTTCTTACTATTTTTTTGAGGTTCTTGTGTTGGAGTGAGAAGAACATGATCCAAATCAAGTGAAGACCAAGCTAGAAATAAAATACTTTATTTTATAAAGAGACAAACACCTGTTTTTAATGCTTACTATCCACTGGTTTGATTAAAAAACTATCTGGTGGTGAATATGGAACTAGAATAGAAAGAGTAAAATATTTAGTATTCATTCTTTTTTCTGATTTTTCGAACCGAATAAGACGAAAAACGAGTCAATACTATTTCTAATGCAGTTCAACACACCTTGTTTATGATTACTATTGCTCCAATATCTCTACTAAACTGCTCTACGTTACCAAAGTTCAACATCCCTCATGACTTAATGCGTTCTCTATTGTTTTATTATATTGATACAAAGTAGATAACTCAAGAAGTTCTGTTGAAAAATATAATGGCTGTGCGTATTTATGCAATAACTCAAAGACGGAAAGAACTAGAGAGCTGCGGTTTCCAGCACTTACAAGAGAAATGTTAGGACCAGCAAAGTATATCAAAATTTGATTGATCAGCAATTAGTCAATCAGGTGAGTTCAGAATGGAGATTTTCGAAAAAGATATTCTGAAGCTATTTTACTTTTCATTTAGGCTTTTAATATGACTAGTTAGTTCCATTCGAGAGTTATAAGACTTTTGCTGAGACTTCCGATTTCAACTATTGAGATGTGATTGTCTGGAAAATCAGCTAGCCAGGATTAATTCACCATGGTGTGTTCAATGATGATATTTGTCTTTAGTTGAAACTAATCTAACACTGTTATCTCAATGTTTTCGAAACATCAACTCTATGGTTACATGAAGGCTGATTGTAGAATTTCAGAAATATTAAGATAACAGTATCAGATCATTCCGAGCCTAAAACTAAATACCATTACTTGACTCAGCATATTGAATTGTCCCTAACTAGCTGGTTTTCCGTGTGATCATAGCTCAATTAGTTGAAATCAATGGTCTCATGCAAAGTCTTATAACTCTCAAATGGAACTAATTAGTCCTAATAAAAGTCTAAATTGCAAGTAAAATAGCTTCAGAATATTGTTTCAAAGATCTTCATTCAAAACCTACCTGATTGGCCAATTGCAGATCAATTTTATTTCGATATACTTCGATGGTCCTGAATCTTCTCCCTTAAATGCTGAAAACTGCAGCTCTTTCCGTTCTTGAGCTATTGCAAATATATCCATGACTACTATATTTTTGGATAGATATAAGTAATTCGAAAACGCTCTTTTTTCTATTTGATTCAACCTACAGTCTTTCGTTCATTTAATCATCCCATATTTTTCTTCTCAAAAAACTGTTTATACAAACATTCACAAATAAGAAAAATTTCAAAAACACATTTCTAATGCATTTGAACTCAAAAAAACATATATTCTTTAATTATTGAATATCTTACTTGAATTGAATAGATTACTATCAATAGTTGCTGATCCAAGTGCAAGTCGTGGTTGTTTTACTGCTACACCCAAATCATTACTATATAGTAGAATAAAATAAATTTACATTAACTTTTAAAAATAAATTTCAACGTACACTTCTAGTCCTAAAGCTGATGGCCAAACATTTTCTTTGTCAAGTCCTAATGGTCGTTTTCGTGACATACCAAACGAACTCATTAACATTATAATTGATTACTGCAAAAAGTTCGAACAATTAGGTATCAAAACAAACCCTTGATATATAAACAAATGTTGTTGGTCGTTAAACGATGTTGACGAATGAAAACATATGTTTAGTCGACACTATATATATATATGTACATTAAATAGTCAAAGCATGAGAGAAATCGACAGAAAAGAAAGGCATTTTCTATGTATTTTTTACTTTATAACACATTAACTGTGTACAATGTGATATACAGATGTAATATCGTTGTTTTTTGTTCAACAATATCACGTGAAAAGATGCCTGTTGTCCAAAAAAATACAATAGATTTACTTTGCCGGCTAAAATTTTCATGTAGATTGTTAATAATTTAAAAGGATAAAGAATATTTTATTTGTATATTTTATGTCAGTCAATTACGAATATTTTTTTTTTAAATACATTATTTTTATAAATCTTTTATTATGCAAAGAAAAAAAAACACAGCCTAATTCCAATTGTTTTTTGAGTATTTTATTTTACATTCGCTCAATTAAAGGAATCGCAATAAGTGATAATGTTCGTTGTAGAAGAATTACAATTCGTTCAATCAATTCCAAACGAGCAAACATCATTGGTAACAAGTGACTTTGATTTTCCTATTTCAAAAATAAAAGAAGAAAGCATATGTTGATGTTATGGAAGAAGACGTATCTTATTCCTTACAGTTAATATTCGAACTTTTGAATAATAGGGGCTTAAACGTCGACAAAATAAAATAAATTCTTGAAAAATCTAAATATAAAATCAAATTTTTTAAACTTTTTACCTATGCACAATTCATTTATTTTATGAGATATATTGAAAGTTATTGTTTCGCTTAAAGAATTCAATACAATATTAGATAGGATACTTGAATATGAAGCAGTACGACAGAAAAGGAGCTGGAAAATAAGATAGGGAAAAAAACATTATTGTAACTATACGCTTATATATTTTCATAACGACTTTCGATGTTTGGAAATGATTTAGTGGATTATGTCGAAAAGATATTATTATAGATACAATAATTCAAATAAATAGTGCTAGACTCAAGGGTGATCTCTTCAATCTTGAAAAACATTGCCTTTCTTCAAAGCGGAATTCCAGTGTTTTTATTAATTTTTTTGTTCACTAATTCTAAAATAGTCCAATATTTTTTTTGCCCAATGAATGTTACATAGGGTTCTAATAAAAACATTAAAAAGATTTGGGTTTCTATTGATACTTGGGTAAGCTATCGAAATTTTAATGTCTACTCTCTAGAGACCTCAGGTTTTCGGATTTTTTATCTGAAACTTTATGCATATAGAGAACTCAATTGGAATAGCTTCTAAAAAAAATGCAGAAATTTTGAACAAGTCTCTTTGAGATATGAGACATTCAAAAAATGAATGTCGTATCTACTATCCATGAGAAAATGTATATATCTTGAAAGTCGCATATCTCGAAGCGACTTTGTTCAAAACTTCGGAAGATATTTGATGCTGAGTTCTCGATAAGCCCAAAGTTTCAGATGTAAATTCCAAAATATGAGTTTTTTCGAAAACCTCAGGGATCGAGAAAATAAATATATTAAACATTCGATAGCTTAGTCAGATATTAATAGAAATCCAAATTCGTTTAGAGTTCCTATTAGAACACTATGTAGTATCCATAAATAAAAAAAGTCATTCAAATCGAAAAGTGACATCCAAGAAGCTTCCCTTCCTCGACAAATCCTGTCGACATCGTGCAATCCTTGCTAAGATCATCTCTTCTTTCGATCTTTTATTTTTCGTCAATTTGATGTTACTCATGCAGAAGTTTTATAATCGAGCTGATAGAATTTTCAATTAATAATGATTAGATTATTATTACGATCGAATTGAAACTTGATTTGCACTCTTATTGATCACTATTTTTTTCAATATATCTTAATTAGTATCATAAGATTGTACCTTATCCAGATTAATTTGAATTTTATTTCCATTATCAAGCGTAATAATAAGAAAACGAGATTCAAATGAATCAACCCATTTGAGGAATTCTTGTTCATCCTATTTATATTGAGAATAAGTTATTGTTGTTTTTACAAAATTTAAATACTTTACTTTAGTCATCAATGTATCTCCAAGTGTTTTGTTAAAAAATTCTCGTGTTGGATACAAACCTATAGAATGAAAAACAGCAATTGTTTTTCCTTATTATTTTCAAATAGAATATGTTTTTTTAATAAAATACCATTTTGATATTTTTCATTATAATTATTTAGAATTGACATTAAACGTGCACCTGTATATAACAAAAATAAAGTATCGTGATTTGTTTCAAGATTCGATCGTAAATGAACCTAAAATATACATATCTTATTTCCCAACTAATAAAATTAAAATAAATTTTGTTTACAATTGAATTTGCTTTTCGACACATTAATTGTAATTTAAATACAGCCATTGAAATGAAAGGACTCGCAACAGCACGTTCATTAACAATCTTTGCCAACACTTCTCTCAAACATATGAATTCCAACATATACTATTGAGCTATATCGGATGTGAACAATCATTTTCATCATGATTACTTACTTAATATAATTATCAACAGATAGTTCATCATATTTCATTGATGGTCGATCATCACCAATAACAGCAGGTGCTAATGTTAGAAAATACTATAAGAAAAGTCTTAATATAAACAAAAGAAAAACAATCAATACAAACTTGTTTTAAATGAGAATAATTCATATAAATTATTTTTGATAGAATAACAAATAATTCACATTGATATTGAGATTGAAAATCACATATATGAATAATTTGAATTTCATCTAAAGACAACGTTGAAGATAAAAGGACCGGAAGAGAAAAGATCACAAATCGGCCAACTAAGAGTTTCTACGCAATAGTATCATTTTGTAGAGTTTTAAAAGGCCTTTCGATTGGTATATAAACTAAAGTGTGTTAAACTGAAAATAAGAAAGAACAATTGTCTACAATGTCGCCTACAACTACTTAGCCACCCATATGAGTATAGTGTTTGCCTGAAGTATGACCGAAAAAATTTCTCAAAGAGATGTGATGTTGTCATGGTTCACGTACATACTTGTACAGTTTTCTGTGCTCTTTCGAATGATGTATATGCGGTCTCGAATAACATAAATTAGTATAGGCTAATTAATCCATTTCAGCAAATGAGTAAAAGTCATTTTACTGCGAGTTTTATAGGTCTAATACAATGATTGTGTAATGAGCCGTAACGACCCAAATCATTTTCGTTTTATTTAAAAACATCGCCAAACGATTTAGCACAATTTTTTATTCATGCTTCAGTACTTTCTGCGTAGAAATTCTTAGTGAATCGATTTGTGATCTTATGTGCCCCCATTCTTTATATCGATTTCCATTTACCCTTGTATTTTTCTAATACTTTTCCAAATGTGTATAATTTATCAAATAAACGATTATCATCTGGTATTCGAACTAAACAAAAATGTCATTCTAATCGAATATAAAATTTTTTGTCGTTTACTCGAAATATCTTTTGAAGATTTTAATAGATAATCATTATCAACATGCTCAATATTTACTATTAATCGATTATCATTATCATGAGAAATAAATTTTGAATTTTTAAGAAGATTTTCAATTGTTTGTTGTTGATCATTTGTAGATATTTCAAGAAAATATTGTTCTTCATCATTAATTAAATTTAATTTTTGAATAAGATCAATAAATGAACGATTTAAATCATTATCAAACATCATAAGAAATGAATTTTTTGTTTGGTGAAAAATTTTATTCAACACATTTGACCAAAGAATTATTCTTAGTGATGTAAAAACTTTTTCAATAGGTTTTTCACCTAACCAAATTACAAATAAATAAGTCATCTAAAATAAAAGTAGTTCTTTATCATTATAATTGGATCAACATATCAACACTTTCACGTATAATTTATTGTAGAAGTCTTACAATTGATTAAGACAATCTCACGACATTAACAAAAATATCAAGAGAAAATATTCGTTGTTTTATTATGAAATTTATTATGGAAATCATAACTAAATATGCTAAAAAACAGTTATGAATTATGTATTTTAAGAAGATAATCAAACAATGAGAAGATCAAATTATCTTAATTCATATTTCATAGTTTTAGAGTAATATGATCATTTTTTAAATATTTCTATTTTTATCAGATTTGATATTCGCACATTAACGTTTGATTTTTATTCTTGTCTTATATCATAATATTCTTTTTTTCTTTCTAGACATTTTGTAAGAAAATGAATACAAATGAGTAGTTTCAATAGGATTTGCCATTATGACATTCACACGTTGAGATTCATTTCTTTTGTATTAAGAAAAGCCGCTTTTTTTTAATTTTTTTTTTTTCGTCATTAATATGACGGTGAAATGTTCCAAAATGCTCTATATTCTTGTAAACGATATTTTAATTAAAGATTCATAATGGCATTTTTGAAATCGTATAGAAATCTATTAATAGCTTCAATTAGCACTTCAGTGGTTTCCAACATTTTAAAATATTGCTTTGCATAATTCGTATTAAAATTGATTTGTAGTTTCAACAAGAGAATTTTAGTTAGCTCATTATGTTTCCTTCTCTATGGATAGGTTGTACTATATCAAAACTCTTACATTGACCTGTCTTTTTTTCTTGTGACTATTTAATAAATTCTCCTTCTTGCATTGCACGTTCAGTTTGTCATGAAGTTTCAATTTTTCTGCCTTCTAAGTCACCTAGGAACCAACATGTTCTTTCATCTCGTCTTATACGTGTTGATATTAATATTATTTCACCCCAATCTGTATTTTAAAGAGAAATTTTAACTGGAGAAAATAACTTGATTCAACAAACCATCAGGCATAATTTGTAGTGTTTGCAGAACGTGAACGACTGACAATAGTATAACATAGGGGTGTTTCCATGATTAGTAGTCACCATTGCGTTAATAAATGATAACCCGCTTCGACGGGTAAAGTCATCTTAAAAAGTTGAGATTCTCGAATAAAACTATCGACACGATAGAAAAATTTTACTTTATTTAAATAAAAAAAAAACAAAGATATTCATGTTAAAAAGTACATCATTTCGATTAAATTCTAAATATTTCTACATAACTAATGAGTTAGTTATTTGTTAAGTCGGTTAATACTTTCTTATCTATCGTTACAAATCTTTTAATGCTTAACGAAACAATAGAATAACTAATATTACTTTCATCTATAAGAAAAACTTTTTGAATTTTTTTCATTTTATAATCCATAATTTTAAAAGGAAACATTTTTAAGATATTGAAATATATTTGAATTTTATCTTAAAATCAAGATTTTTGTTTTTGTGTTTTTAACAACAACCACACGGATATATTTGAGAAAGATATTAGTAGCAACAAGATATACATAACATGAACAAGGCAGTACTAAAATCACACACATATTTACAAAAAAAAACACTTGTTGTTTTTTCAATTAGGCAACTAATCGAACGGAAATTAGGAACCTTTTTGTCTTTAAGGAAAGATAAAGGATCAAGGTCACCGGATATTTGAGAGTGTTTCTGTACGTGTGTGTATGTGTGTGTGATGAAAAGAAAGTCTATTGGTAGATTTTTTTTATAAAACAATATTAATAATTGCAGAACACTTGTTAATTTTTATACATTATCAAGTGTAAAAAAAATATGATAGTTATTGAGAAATGGCCGAATGATGAGAATTACTGTTGATTAAAGTAGCTAAATTTGTTGTTTGATCATCAGTCTAAAAGAAACAAAAATCAACATAAAATTCAAATCCATAATTAACGAGAAGTTTATCCGATGAGTTTGTAGAACTAACAAAAGAAGTTCTTCAACTTCTGATAAACTGCTATTGAATCGAGACTATGTACATTATGCACACCCGAATCAACTATGAAAATCCAGAAAAGATTTCGTGTTCTTAGCTTATCGCTGTAAAGATGCTGTATTTTTTAAATTGATATCGTGGTCGCCCGCAGAAAAACTGATTTTCGAATTACGACTTGAATCGTTGCACACAGACAAATCTTAGCGAGTTTCGTTTCTTGTAAAAGTTTCAAGTGTTTTTGATTTGTTTCTATCCTGAAATAAGAACATCGAATCTGCTAATGCATCTAAGTGATATAAACTTTCAAGTCGAAGTTTGAAAATCAATTATTTTGGACCACAATATTTTTTTTTAAATATTGTAAAAAGGCAGTATTTCGACTAGAGGTGTAAGTCGATGCATTGATCGGCAGTTGTGGAGGTTTATATCTCTAATTTTGGTAGTAATAAACTAAAGGTACGACCTCTGTTTACAATATTCATAGCTTATTTGAGTCTACATAATGCACATAATCTCAACTTTTATTAGTTGGAGATCTCTCCTCGTAATTTTTTTTCTCTTTCATATAGAGCATCTCAATGCAAATTTTATTCATTTGATGAGTAATAGAAATGACTAGAATAACATTTGAGGAAGTTATCTTGTAAGTTTAAATAAACTCGTTTTCTAAAAATTAATTGATTATTTCATTTTTTACATACGGAAGTAGTCTGTAGAATATTTTGTGGTTTTTCCCATATTGTAATAACACCATCTTGTGATGATGTAAATAAACAATTTTCACCAAAATAAATTCCATTTAAACGTTCATGGGAAATAAATTCAGTAACAATAGGTTCAATAAGTTGTATATCATCTAATCGTGGACATAAACTTGTACCAAATGTACTTTTTGTTAAATCAAAATTTGTTCGACGTAATGATAAACTATTATTTGTTAATGTTGATAATGATGCTTGACCAGAATCATTTGATACTGTTGCATTTGTTGATATTAGGGATTTAGAACCATTTGACATATGTGGTAATAATGGTATTTTTCTTGTTCCTTTTGATGAACCATTTGAAAGTGTTATTAATGAAGTATCAGGTGTATCATCAATAGATTTGTGAACTTTATTTGAATTACGTGAAAATGCTAAACGTGATGTTAAAGATGAAAATGATGATTTTCTTGTTGTAGATGATGTATTTGTTGATGTTAATGCTGTTGTATCAGATAAATGTGATGAATAACCATTTGACATTGATGATATTAATGGATGAATTAATGAATTGTTTTTAGTACTATTATTATTAGTTAAATGGATTTTATTTATTTTAAGTATATCTTCTGTTATATCCCAAAAACATAAACGATTATCTTGTCCAACTGAACCAATACGATAAAATAATGATGGAATATTTGTATCAAAAATTGATGAATTACTTTTTGTATATGAATTTGATTTCGATATTCTATTATAATAAGTATCATTATCATCATTTAATGATGATGATGAATTTTTTTGTATAAAGGATGAATAATATGTTTTAGCATTCATATATGGATCAAATGATATTGCACTTATCCATGATGTATGACCATATCCACGACATAAAACACGTGGTGAATGTTCTTCAGGATCAATAGAAAATAACGTTATAAAATCATCTTCACCACCAGTTGCAAGATATCTACCATCCGGTGACCAACATACCTTAAATAAAAAATGAAAATTTTATTTGAAAGAATTTTTTCTTAAAGAAAATTCATAAATTATATTCATAATAATGTTGATTAGAAGTTAATATTTTAATAAATGAAAAGAATATAACTTTCATAAGAGATCATTACGATCGTTGGATATGAATTAATTTTCATCGTTTTTATAAATGATGAGGATTAGTTAATAAAATATAAATGAAAACTTTATCATGATATATTGTAATTGATGGGTCATAAACAATGGTACTTTTTGAATTAGAACCTTATTTTTTTTTTGCCAAATAATGCATTCGAGTCAGTCAAATAAAAAAGAGCTATCGAAAATCGTTTTGTAATACTTTTAAAATTCTCAAATTTTCATTATGATATTTCAGTTTTAAAATGTTTGAGATTTGTGTTAAGCTGACAGCCTATGAAGTGGACATGTTTAATAAAACTAATGCTTTATATGATAGATGGATTAAGAAATGACGGTTTATTGATTGTTAACATATCTTAAAATAAATCGCAATAAATTACAACCTGAAATATCATCAGAAAAACTTCAGCGTTTTGAAAGTAATGCTAAAAAATTTCAGAAAATTCTTATACATATAAACAATAATGAAGGTTTTATTGATAAAGATATGCATCGCAAATCTATTGAATAAAAATTCGCATTCAAATCATAGAATATAAATAAGAAATCAGAAAAACCAAAAATAAAACGTAATATACTTTACAGGTCAGTCCAAGGAATAAATAGCGAAGTCTTAGAATTGAATAGAATCCAGAATTCCTATTTACTTCTTGCATCAGTCTCAATCGAGGTTTCAACATATGATACATAGAGGGAATCTTCCCCTCAGCTCCCCCCCCCCTCGCCCCCGCTCACCTCAGGTAATGACAGACGCTACTCAGAGATTACTACAGGCCATGGCAAACATCATAACAAAGTTCTCGCTCTTGGTCACATACATTTTCGATAGACGATCAAACACTGAATGTAAAAAACGCCTCATTATAATATATAAACTACTGCCTTATTGCTGTTCTGAATAATTATGTAAAAGGATGGTGAAGAAATATCTCCGACACTAGATAGAATAAAACAATCTTGCTGTGATTAGTAACAGCAAGTACATCGTGTTGCATTTTTAAATTCCGCCAGGCATTGTACTAACAGTTTTTGTAGTTTCGGTTATAACTTGTAAGATGTAATTATTCTAAGGTTTAAATTTCTACAAAAAGAAAATCTGGATTATGAACTATCTAAAGAAGACGTTCTACTAGGTAAAATTTGTCTTTAAGCAGAATAAAAAATCATAAATCCGAAAGGTTTAGACAAATCGCTTCATAAATCTAAACCGAACAAAGAGACATAAATCCTATTTTTTAACATTCTGTATAGTCTTCAGTCTATACCAAAGAAAAAAAAAGTCGTAACATGAAATGTTTCATGTTACTGTTTTTCTTTTTGATTGAAAGATACATACGCAAAGAAGACCACCAAAATAACTTCTCATATAAGCAACTAATTCTTTTTTTTCATAATTAAATATTCGTAGAAATCCATCTTGTGATACAACAGCTAGTAAAATATGATCAGGAGAAAAAGCAAATTCATTAATACTTCCACTACCAATCGACCAACGTGATACAGGATTACGTGCTTGTTTTGTTTTACTCTATTAAAGAAAAAAAGAAACTGAATAAAATAATTCCATTGATTTGTAATAAAAGACAAACTTTTAAATAAGATATGGAAAAATTCTTTTCATCATCTTTTATTGTTGTATATGTCGGTTGAATAGTTGTATCACGTTGATAATTAAGTTGTTCATCAAATATATACAAATAACCGCTTGAGTATGATACAGCAAAATATGTTTTTGGTGATGATAACCATTTAATACATGTTACTTTTGTTTTATCCAAATAACTCTAAGAAAATAATGTTCTTTTTTTTATTTTGTCCTTCTTTTTTTCTAAACTTACTCCTTCATTAAATACTTTTTGTTCTTTTGTGTATGTATTTATATATTGTATTTGTCCTTTAGAAAAACCAACAAGTATATGCAAAATATTTGTATCAGGCTGTTGCATTATATCATGACATGTTGGTTGATGATTTTGTTTATAAATACGATGATCAATTGGTTCACCAAAATTCGGCTAAAAATTTTTCAAATTCAAAAAAGAAGGTTCTTTTTTGTTGTCAACGATCAAATAGAACAATCGTTCAATAAGCTCTGAATATCTGTTTTCAGACAAAATAATATTTTAAAACCTTAACAAGGAAGTTTTCCAGTTGATTAAATGCTTTTAATCTTAGAACTATATGGACTCAAATGAGATATGAATATCCAAAAAAAGTTCAAGTTTTTAGTTTATTATTTCTCGGATACAGTAGTTTTTAAATAAATGCCCTCAGATAGAGCCTGCAGGGTCAAATCTTTTCAGACTTGGCTGACAGAAAAGTTTTAGATTGAGTTCAAGACTCATCTGACGGCTTTTACCGTCAGAGATACCGACAAAATTGATTTTCAAAGTTTCACTTGAAACTTTTTAAGCATTCAACTTTTAACGAGTTCATTTTGACACTTCCAAAAAGTATCCGAAATCCTTAAATCGTCAGATAGATACAAAAATTTTAAATCAATTGCAAGAAATCAGTGTTTTGAAACTGTCGAACTCCAGATGACAACAGTTTATTTTGAAAGTTTCAAATCTTTCGATTTGCTTCTATCCTGAAATAAGAACATCAAATCTACTGGTGTATATGAGCGATATAAAAGACACATTTTTTTTTATCAGTGTGGTATCTTAGAATTGGAACAACAATCAGATTGAAAGCACATACAAGAAATTATTCACATTAAGAACTGTCTCTATACAAAGTTTCGAATCGAAAATCAATTTTCTTGATGAAGACCACAGTATTCATTAAAAAAATACCGTAAAACTGCAGTATCTCGTCAGCAATAAGCTAAAGACTTGAACTCGTTTTTAGGTTATTTATAGTTCATTTGGGTCTATTTGATGCACATAGTCCCGATTCAAAAGCGACTTATCAATCAGGGAACCTCCCTTGTTAACAATCGAACTTTCTATAATTTGGTTTTTGTATACCGTTGTGTGTTACTTTATTTAGAAAGTGATAAATACGTCTAGTGGTTTAATCAAGGTCAGACATATCCCCCTACCATCAAAAGAAAGAGAAACATAATATTTGTCATCATTGACCCTATATCGTATTCAGTACTCTCAGTATTATAAAGTGCTTTCACTACAACTTCCTATCTTCTTATTCAGTTACTAGATTGATTTTTAGTAACATTAATTAAAATCGAAAAGCTTTGTTTCATGAGAAATGTAATATTAAGTACAAATTTAATGATATTAGAAGATATTAAAGAGTAGTAGACTTTTAGCAATAAAAATTCGTCTAGTTTTTCTTTTTGTTTTATAAAACAAACCTGTGTTGCTTCAGCAAATTCATAAATAATCAATTCTCTTCCAACATTAAATGCTAATATTTCTGTTACAATTAAATTTCCATTTTGTTGATTTATATCAATTTCATTTAATATTGATGAAGGTCTTCTTTCATTTGAATTTTCATTTGATTGATTATCTAGATTAGGTTGTATTGAATCATGATTATTACTAGTATTATTTAATGTTGATGAACGTCTTGAACTCGTTTGACTATTCGAATCAGTAATTGTTTGTATTCGAGTCATCAATGTTATTTTAACCGGTTCATTTAAACATGTATTTGTACCGAATTTTCCAAGGTTATCAATAATTGAAGATATTTTATATGTACCTTCTCGCGCTGTAAATTCTGTTTTAACAATATCACTACGTTGAATTTGATCTTTTGCTATATTCACTTGATTATTACATGAACGTGATGTAACTGATGAAGTTAATGTGTTTATTGGTGTTGAATGGCTAAAATTTGATGTTTCTGTTCGAGCCATTAATATTATTATTGAATGAACCAATTGAAAACGAAAAAATATATTTAATAAGTAAGAACTTCATTCGGTAGAATGATTGAAAGAAAAAATAATCATATATCTCATTTTATTTTTATGATTAATATTTCGGAATACATATATATATACTTTTTTTTCAATATCTTAATCGCCATTTTGTTTTCTTTTCTTGTTCTGTACAATTTGAATTGGTGAATAAAATAACAAATCAGAAAAAAATTAATAAAAAAATATAAATATGATTTAAGAATCTTTATTTTTTAATATTGTTTTGTTTATAAAATAAATAATTGAATAATGACAAAAAACTTTAGGATAGATGTCGAATGAATTGATTGGAGGATTAAAAGACTTTCCATTGGTCGAGGAAAGTGTTTCATTATTATATCTATTTGATTTTTCGAAATTCAGTAGTCATAGTGTAATAGTTATATGTTTCACAAGAGATTTTTTTCATAGGTAGACAATAATGTTTTTAATTAGTTAGAATTGAGATAGAAGATAGTTTTAATGAGTTACGTGTTGATTTCACTTTGCCGAAGGCAATTGCATTCGTGGTTAATCATCAGCGAATAAAAAAAATCCTTGGTTATGATTGTAAAAAGCCTTCAGCTGACACTCGTTTTTTTTTTTCGAAAATATCTTATTTTACCTACGAATATGCTTATATAACTTGATCATCAAATGAGTTAAGCAATATAAATGCTTTTATGAGTATATTCTCGTACACAATGAAATTTACAAGATTCTTTAAAACTATTTAAGATCTTGCAATGAAAGAAAACTTTAGACTCGAATAATGATGTATTTATGAACTTTAAAAATGTTTTTCAGTTTATGAAAATCAATATTTCGAAAATAGATCAACTACTAAACAAGAAAGAAAAGCTTCAAAAAGAAAAGAATGAACTGAATAAATCTTGATTGTATACTATTGATTATTTTAGTGATATCTTACTTGTCTCTATTTGTAATCTCATCGAAAACAATATGTTCTTCCGTAATAGAATAAATTCTTAAGGATAGATAAATTAAATGTGAAATTTTATTTTAGATTAGTATTTTTTTTTGATATAAATTGACAAAATGGCGATGCAAAAACGTGCTAATCTTCGTTTACCACCAGAAATTAATCGAGTTTTATACGTACGAAATCTTCCATATAAAATAACAGCTGAAGAAATGTATGATATTTTTGGTAAATATGGAGCCATTCGACAAATTCGTGTTGGTAATACACCTGATACACGAGGTAAGAAAAGACTTTTTTTTTTCATTGTCTAATAAATATGTGATTGTGTTTTTCTTCTTTTCTTTTCTTTTCATATAAATAGGTACAGCATTTGTTGTTTATGAAGATATATTTGATGCCAAAAATGCATGTGATCATTTATCTGGTTTTAATGTTTGTAATCGTTATTTAGTTGTACTTTATTATCAAGCAACGAAAGCATTTGATAAAATCAATTTAGATAAAGAAAAAGAAAAATTGGCTAAAACCCAAGCTAAATATGGATTAAATACATAAGATCGTTATTATTTATGCACAAAGTGTTGTTTTTTTTTTTGAATATTGTATATTGCACTAATATCTTGAGTGGAAAGAAAACATATAAAATAAATAAATCCAAAAAAAAAAAAAGAATGAATAATAAATAATTTGTTTATTCGTATTCGATAGTTTAATGCAAACATAGGAAGTTGTTCTTTTACTATCAAATATTAATCAGAATGTTTTATATAATATGTTTGTCACAAAAATAAGTCTACAATATGTTTTTGTATGTGATTAATATTATGAATGACAGATTTGTTAAACAAAACGAGGATTAAATATCTATATTGTTGAATAGGGTTTTATGAAAGATACGTTGATTCGTTTTCATTTTCGTTTTTATTATTGAATTTTGATAGAGAAGAAAGACTGATTGTCACCTTCGTGATTGAATGAATGTGATTGTAAATTAAAACCGAAAGAGAAAAAAAAGAAAGAAAATGAACTTTTTCGTTCGTTTTCGTTTTTTTTTCATTTTCTTGTAAAGTTGAAGAGTTTATTTCGGTCTATGTTGGACTTCTTTCTTCCTTTGATTTACTACTGTGAGATATTCTGACTTTCTGTATCAAGCAATATGTTCGTTTGATGTTTATCCAGCCAAAATCGTTACTCTATCGTTCTTCGTTTCAATTGCTGTGAGCCAAACAGTCAAAATCACTCGTTACCGAATCGGAGAACTTGAAATTCACTTGAGTTTCTTTTTTCTTTTTTCTTTTTTTTTTGCTTCTCATTGCCAGCATCGTTATTGATAAGAGACAGAAAGAGAGAGAGAATAAAGTGACAGTTGAAAGGAAAAAGAAAAGATGGTAATAAAGATGCAGAAGGAAAGGTAACATGGCTTTACTTTTTTCCTGCTTAAAGCAATATGAAGCGTGAGTGTGCGGAAAAAAAACTTGATAAAAGACAAACCACAAATTGTACATACCACAAGAAGAGAGAGACAGAGAGAGAGAGAGACAGAAAAAAAGAAGTAGTTGAAACCAAGCGACCTTGAAAATCTTCATCTGTCATGACAAGATGTAACAAATATAAAAGAATAATTGTACTGTCAAAAAAGAAAAAAACGAATATCAAATTTTCATTCTTGTCAATGTCCATTTTTGACATTAAAACAAATTCTACGGTCAGTTCATTCATATTGTTATTATATCAATGTTTAATGTACTTATAAATTGGTTATATATGACTTTATTAGCTTTAATTCGGTTCGACTTTATATGATAATAATACAAGAAAAAAATATGTTAATCGTAGAGACTATAATCCTCAATTTAATCATTATTAAAGTTGTACTTATTGATTCTTTTTTATTTCACGATTTTTTTTCTTGATGGCATTATGTAGAATTAAAAAACGAGAAGTGTTCAACTACGTTGTCATGTTAACATCAAACAATTTCGAACATTTAGTGATTATATTGATTCAATGAAAATAAAACAATATTGTTTGATTGAGATTGATTGGACAAATTATATGAAGAATTTCAATTATTCTAGGTGATACATAATATCTAAGGTAGTATTAATTATGTAAGATTTACTTTTTTTGTTTCGATTAATTTCTGAATCAAGCAAATGTTCATATAGTTTTTATTAAAACAACAAAAGAATCTGCGTAGTTTTCAAGAAGAAAAAAACCCGCAGTTTTCTTATCTTTGTTAACCTATCATTAAATATATATTATATTTTTTATGATACTTCATCGAAGTAAGTTTCATGCAGTAAAACGGAGTCTTTACTATAAGAAGAAAATATGTCGCCTATCACATAAAAAGTCATTGAAAGAATATATATCGGTAGTTAAGAAAAATTTGCATGCCATGCATAACATATCGATGATTTCTGCCTCCTAAAATAAGTTACATTGTAAATTCTGGTTAGAGTCTATTGAATACACTACGAGACGCTTTAAAACAAATGTATCTGTAATCTGTCAGTCTTACCTCTGGTAAATAATGATTAATATTCATTCATGTGAATGAGTTTATGCTTTTAGATCAACAAGTTAAAATAAAGTCATTATATTTTAAGTTCTATTTACATTTATATTTTGGTTCATATGCATGAAACAAAAAAGAATACACTTAAAGTGAAGAGTTCTTCATAGATCTAAAAAGTTGGCCAACAGAAACATATACAACGAAAAAAAGTCGCATGTTATGAAATAAAAACATTTTGTTTTTGTTATAGAAATTATGAAACGAAAGGAAGATTTTTTTTTTCTTTTCGAAATAAAAAACAAACAAACGTATCTTAGAATATTTAACATAAACATCGATTTCTATACAAGGAAAAAACAAACAAACAGGTGATTAAGTTTCTTTTTTTTCTATTAGTATGATTCTTTACATATTTATTTATATTACTAAGGATGAAATTACTAATGTTACTTTCATCAATTTATTGTTGAATAATCATATGAATATATGGTTAATGTTGAACACGAGTAAACTTTACTTTTTTTTTCAAGTGATACAATAAATGTAAATGATTTTATACTATCGAGTACATATATTTTAGGATGCATTTTCGATAGACGAATATTTTTATAGTGAATCAAAAACTATTTTGCTTTTAGATAAATAAATATGGCTCATCGGTACGACGATCAACAGCAAAGTCAACAGCTGTTGACCATCGTAGACCGAGGTACTCCAGAACAACTTTTTGTAAGTTTAAAGTTTGAATAGATGCAAAAAAAATTCACTTTTGCTTTGTTTGTACAGGCATTTTTACAAAAATTTCATCGAAAACCTTTTCAAAATTTGACTGATGTTATTCAATATAAGAGTGTTATTGATGATCAAATTGATTTTATTAATTGTACAGGTACAAAATATAGTGTTACACCATTGATGATTGCAACTGGAAAAGGTTAAATAGATGTGTTTTTTTTTCTTTTATTTACTATAATTTGTCGAAATATTAATCTATAGGTTCATATGAAAAAGTAAAAATTCTTCTTGTTCATGGTGCAGATCCAAATAGACAATGCGCAACAGGGTATGCAAAGAAAATAATTATTTATATTGAAATATATATTTTTCAAGTGTGTTTTTTTTAGTGATACAGCAACAAATTTAGCCGTTCATCGTCAAAAATATCTTATTGTTGAGTTACTTCTTCAATATCATGCTAATCCAAATGTATACAATCAATCGGGTAAAACAGCATTACATCGTGCTGTTATGTCATATAGTGATGAAAATGCTTATCATATTCGAACATTACTTGATGTAAGTTTATTTAATTAGAATAATTATTTCACTATAGATGAAATTCAAGTTAAGTTCGATGAATTTTCAGTGAGAAAGTTTCATCATGAAAACCTATATTTACTGTAATTGATATAAAAAATGAACCGATAGTTTTGTTATAAAATATTTCTTCGTGTTTCGATCAATTAAAACGGCCAAGAGAAGCTATAAAATATTGTTTTAAAGTCAGAAATGTGTGCTCTTTCCGAATTTACTATATACTTCAAATATAAGTTTTCTTCATTGTGTTTTGAATAACTTTTGATAAGAACATCACAGAGACCTGCGGTTTTTACCACTCAAGAGAGAATATCAGAAACCATAAAAGTTTATCGAAATTGGATTAGTTAACAATCAACTAATCAGATGAGTTCTTGATAGAATTTTTCGAAAACGATATTCTGAAACTATTTTTATATTGACTTAGACTTTTGATATATTTTTTTTTTCATTAATGCTTTATTTTTATTCAATTTGTATGAGTACAGAAACTAGATCCTAAGTCCCGGTTTCCAATCGTTTTCGCGTTTTTACAAGTAATTAGAGTAAATCAAGTTCGAGAAACAGTCGAGTCGATCAATAAACAGTTTGCATGAAGTAATCAATTAGTATTGTGGCCGTAAGAGCAGNGTATCGTAAATCCGGAGCTACAATAGAAATTGAAAGAAAAATGCAGCATATTTCTGCTTCTATAAGAAAACTTTTACTGCTGACTTAATTCAGAGAACCTAACTTTTTATGTGTGCCAGACGATTGTTGTACTGATCGGGATCAAAAATCAAAGTTTATTCATTAAAAATAGTCTCTACAATTGTCATAATTATTGAATTATGTATCTCCAACTCACCTTCAATGTCAATTAATTTATAAAAAAATAATGATAAATTATAATTGATTATATCATTGCGACGAATTGTCCGGTCACCGCTGTTGCTGTGGCTGTGTGCGGGAGTGTGTTTCTAATTATACCTAAATTGACACTCATACCCTTAAGAGTGATGAATTTTTCTCCAATAAACATCGATCGGTTGTGGTGATTGTGATGAGTTTTTAAAAAAATTATAGCCCAATTGATTTGTAATTGTCCATTATAGCCCAGCCCTCAGAATAATTTAGCTGGAAAATGGCGCATTACTCAAAAATTCCTGGCTACGCCACTGTATGTGATATAAATTTTATGTAGTAAATATCAGCATTTCATTCTCTATTACCTTGTATCAAAATATTCTTTCAAAATGAAAAGAAAATTTTTACAAAAAATCCCCCTACCTCCCTCCAGGCCTCTTCCTGTAACATCTTATTCTCATAGCCCCTGTACCAGAGATCCAAACAGGCCTCGTTTTTTAGGCCTGTACGGCCTGTCAGGGCCTGTCAAATTTTTCGAGTGTGTACAATAATGATGACAGACTAGAAACCATATATCCAAAGAGGACACTAGGCCTATTACTCAACCCGATCCTGACCCAGCTGTCATAGGCATCACCCATGGTTTTCTGACTAATGAAAGTGACAGGCCCAGACAGGCCGACAGGCCAAAAATTGCTTGAACCTCTGACTTTCACTAGTCGAAAAACCATGGGTGATGCCTATGACAGTCGGGTCAGGATCGGGTTGAGTAATAGACCTAGTGCCCTCTTTGGATATATGGTTTCTAGTCTGTCATCATTATTGTACTCGCTCGAAAAACTTGGCAGGCCCTGACAGGCCGTACAGGCCTAAAAAACGAGGCCTGTTTGGACCTCTGCTAGGCAGACTTTTGATATGACTGACTGATCGATAGAAAAAATTCTTCTCCTTCGATCTACAAGAGCCCGCTTTTTTTCTGAGATCCTCGATTTCAACCAATTGAGGTGCTATCACCCGAAAACACAGCCACGCATGGGGAATTCTCCAAGCTGAGTCAAATGGTCATATTTATTTTTAGTTTCGAAATGGTCTTACTCTGTTATCTCAGCACTTCTGAAACTCTACAATCCGTCTCTATGTAACAAAGTAGTCGACATTTCGGAAATATTGTGATAACAGTGTCAGATCAGTTTGAACTTAAAAGTAAATATCATCATTCAGCTCAGCATGGTAAATTATTCATGCCAAGCTGTTTTTCTGGGTAGTAACAGATCAATTGGTTCAAATCGGGAAGTTTCAGGAAAAGTCTTATAACTTTTGAATGAAACAAGTTAGGAATGTCGGGCTTGTGTAGATCAAAAGAGAAGACTTTTTTTTATCGATTAGTCTTATTAAAAGTCTAAATCAAAACAGAAATAGCTTCAGAATATCATTTTCGAAAGTCTCAATCAAGAACTCATCTGATTGGTCTATTGATGACAAATCAAATTTCGATAGACTTCTATGGTCTTGAGTCCTTTCTCCTAACTGGTTAAAACCGCAGGTCTGCATGATGTTCAAAATCAAAGAATTGTACCCATAATTGATATTAAAACTTCTATTTAGGCTGGAGCTGATCCAAATATTGAAGATCGAAATCAACGAATGCCACTCGATGAAGCTGTTATTGCCAATAAGCCTGGTAGAAAACATTAACAAGAAATTCTTTATTTGAATTTTCCTCTTGATTAGGAATGGTTGATATTTTACTTTCTTATAATCGAACTGCAGTCAAACGTGCTTATCGAGCAGCTATAATTGCTTCTCGTCTTGGTAAATTTCATTTTTATTTTGATATTCAAATATTTATTCTTCTTAGGTCACGATAAATGTTTGGAAATATTACTTAATTATGGTATGGATCCAAATATAACTGATCGAACAAATGTTACACCACTTCATGTGGCGTATGTCAAAAACAAACAAAAGAAATCTTTGACAAATTTTTTCAATATGTTTTTTTTTCTCTCAGAATTCGTTCATTAAGATTATCGACAGTTCGTCTTTTGGTTGCACATGGTGCTGATCAAAATATAGCAAATAATCGAGGTGAAACAGCCTTTGCTATAGCTGAACATTTACAATCAAATCAGCAACAAAATTTTATGGATGCTCTTATTCGTAAGTATATTTAATGAATTAATCGAATACTTTTGTCTAAGTATGCTTTATAATTCCATTGATCAATTATTTATTATATCTATAGCATCTGAACCGAACGAAATAAGAAATAGAAAAAATTTAACTTCAATACCTCTAATGAATACAAAGTCAGCTACAGAAATCATATCCAATGGAGGTGTAAAAATGTTGAAGGAGTGAATTTGCTTTATTATTTATCGCCAGCTTCTTCTTCTTTCATCATGAAGATTTATTATATAATTTAATTAGCATATTTTTTTTATTAATTTAGGTACACCGCAAAGAACATCGTCAGATTTTCTAACATACACAGCAGGTAATTTCCAAATAATGAAAAAACAAACCAACAAATACTAACACACATCTGGCTTTTATCTCTTATAATCGAGTATGAATTAGCGTTCGGCACGGATACAACTTTTCGCAACTGGACCCGAGCTTATCGACATCTGATTGACATTTTTCAACTTTTATCTTATATGGAAAAGTATACTGTTTAGTTTCTTCCATAAAGAGTAACAAAAAAGAAAAAAGAGATCATTTCAATTTCCACAAAAAAAAGGGAGTGATTTAGGATTCATTTGATGCCTTTCTGCTTCTAAAATCTGATCAATTTTACTATAAATTTTGATGCCAATCGTCATAATTGTTAATACATATATGAATGCTTTTCCAATTCCGTTCACTTGTTTTGTTAATTAATTTTCCTCTTTATGTATTCATTTACTTCATCAAATGATTCCTCATGGCCTATAAATACATTTTCATTAAAAACGAACTCTTTTAGTAAAACAATATCGCTTGTCACTTTTGTGACAATAAATTGTTCTATCATGATTGAAATATTTTTCACTTCTATACTTTTTTATCAAGATTTCATTCATCTTCAGGTTCGGTTTCGGTTATCGGATCATATCCAGAACTTACTTCGACATTTGTTTTTCTTGCCGGGTAACTGAACTGGTTGCAGGACACTAGTAGACATAATAAGTGATTCTAACTTTGAATGTATATTATATTGTTTTTGCTGGATAGTAATATTAGATTTCAAAGATATTCATCACGGCTGAATGCCTGCCGTGATAAGCTATAAAAAATGTGTTTTGAATTTCATTGATGTAATTATAATGAATTAGAACCTTTGTCACCAATTCATGATATTCATCGAGTTTCAAAGTGTTTGCTTTTATGAACATTGAAACTCCGTGTGAAATCATGTAGTTATTTAAATGTTTTAAAAGGAAAGTTGTTAGTACAATCCTTGTGGAATTAAAATATAAAACACGATATAGATGTTATTTTTACTCTCAAAAATAGAAACGCCAAATTGTCTGTCATAGTCTGTGAGGTGAATCCAAATATATATCCTCTACCCTCCTTTTAGATCATGTTTTCGCAATAGTTGCCAACGTCACGGTCGCATTGTTAGAATCTTTTCCGCATCGTGATGTTTGTTTAAAGAACCTACCGTAACTGTAACGGTGGCTGCGCTATGATTAACATCTCTGTTAGATTTCTAATTTAAATAAGTAATTGAAATCTTTTTTTATGTTGCATTTAGGAAATGCTGTTTCACATATATGTCCATTACTTCGAAGTCATCCAAATTGGACATTAGATAGTGACAAATTTCGAAGCGTGACAGCTGAAGATTCATCTGTACAAAATTTACTTGACAGTAAATTGATATTTTCTTTTATGTATATTTTAATTAAAAAAGAACTTTTGTTTGTTTAGTGTCGAATGATACATATTGGCATTGTACAGAATCTAAAAATGCATGGATTATTTTTGATTTAAAACATGAATATAATATAACTGGCATGAGAATAATTGGATGGTAAAAAGCGAAAAAGAGAACAAAATGAAAAATAAAAAATTATTCAATATTTGTTTTTTTAAGTGAAAATCAATCGGCACCAAGAATTGGTCATCTTGATGTGTCAAATGCTTTCAATGGTCCTTGGTTTAAAATTATAGATTTTACTTGTGTATTATGTCGTAAGACAAAAAAAAACAAGATTTTTGTTCGATAAAAGAGAAATAGTTGTTCGTTTATTTATTTTATTATAGAGGGAAATAAAAATGATTTCTTTTTTTCGCCAATAACAACTCGTTATATTCGAGTTTCTATTTCGGATAATTATGGTGGTGTGGATATTCGAATACAATTTATTGGCTTTTTTGGTGTTGATATGCGTTTAGTTGATTTACTTCGACAATATCAATTAGAGAAAAGTCTTAACACACTTTTAGCTAATGCAAGAAATTAAATTAATAGAGAAAGAAAAAAAACAAATCCTTAATTATTTTATTTATATTATAGGGTATTAATGATCAAGAAACATTAGATGAAAAGCGTGATGAAATTTTAAATTCATCGGTAAGCAAATATGAACTTTTAAAGTAAAATAAAACATCCTTATTGAAATATTTTGTGTAGTGTTATCAATAAAAATTCTCATTAACATCATAAAGCATTAGAATGCATTTAACAGAGTTATTCAAATTCATGAGGAAAGTTTCCCAACTGATCTCATTAATGCATATCTCTATGACAATTCGAAAATAAATTTTTCTTGAGGCAGCTCACATCATTGCCTTGAACAAAATATTGTAAAAACCCAAAATATTCGCAGCAATAAGCTAAGAGCCCAAACTTTTTTCAGGGTATCAATAGTTCATTAGGATCTAACTGGTGGCCCATAAAGAATGGCGGTGTCAGCATTTCGTGAATATCTCCCTCAATTTTCATTGCCCAGGCTTCAACCTTTATCTAAAAGACGCGCCATTCAATTCTCTACAAAATTATATGAAAAGAAACTCTTCCGATGAATAGCTGAGAAATCATATCTGGTCAACACTGCAATGCTCCAAAGAAGCCCACTTTCAAATCACTGTTTTTCGTTTTTACAATGTTGCGTNACTTCGGTTTTTTGTAAAACTTTCTAAGGAAAGTTTTTTTGGGGATTTTGATCTATACTGTTTTCGATAGAGAACTTCAAGGGCTATCGAAATCACTATTTAGATTTGATCTAGCTATTCGTCTTCATTGAAAAATCTCAACGACAAAAGGGGGGCTATAATTTTGTTATACCCTGTATATATATATATACAGATTCTCTAATGGCATTAAACAAAAAAGAATATGAGACACAATTGATTGTTATTTTAAATAAATAAGAGGATTTTCCTTTAGTTCAAGTAAATATTGTCTAAACTTACATGGAGAAATTGTTGTTGTTAATAATATGTCCGCTTTATTACCATGACATTCTGCTTGTTCATATGGGACACATGTTTTTGTAATACGATCAAAAAGAAAATTATATGGACATGTTCGTTGTTCTAAATGTCCATCAACACATTGAATATATTGAGAACATACCATTGGAACAGCAAAACGCATTTGACTTGAATAATTTGCAGGACATGAATTTTGACCTATGAGAATATTCAATAAGAAATAATTAAATAATAGATAAATATATACATACATTCAAGTACTTCATGAGGCCAAGCACAATTTTCTAATCCTAGAAAAAAAACGGCTTTGTTTATTTAATAAGTGTTTTTAGATTAATAATAAAACTTTACTTGAACTCCATACACGACCAGCCGAACAAAGTAATGATTCACTAAGAACTCGAACTCCTATATTTCAATTAAAAACAAAAATCTTCTCATTTATAAAAATATGTTTTTTTTTTTTTTTTTATACCATCACAATAATGAAATACTGAACAATCATAAGGATCAGGAAAATAACCTGAACTACCTAATGCACATTCAATTGATGAATAAGGTGGTGCAATTTGTCCTTCACCTGAAATCAAATTGAAAGAACAATATAAAAAAAACAAAATAAATAAATAAATACTTACATTCAGCATCTTTTGGCCAAACACATCCACTAGCACTTGCTGAAAAATGTAAACCAGGATTACAAAAATGTGTTGAATGAAGTACACCAAGAACACACCAATGATAAATTGTACATGAACTTGGATCAGCAAATAATCCACTAGCACCTACTCGACATGTATAATTTCCTTTGAAAGTTTTTGGTGTCATTGTTGTTGTTGTTGTTAAATCTAAATTTGAAATTATTATTATTTATTTTGTCTTTTTATAAATTAATTATTGAAAATTTTACCTTCATCTCGTGTCCATTTTTTTCGTCCACCAGTACATTTTGTAATATTTTGCATACTACAACCAATCTTTATTTCATCCCATAACATTCCTTCTTTACACCAACGAACTGATTGAGTACCACTATAACAAACATGAAATTTTCGACAATCATCTTTATCAGGAAAAAATCCATCATCTATATTTTCAATACAAAAAGAAAAACAACAAATTTATTAGATTATATTATTATATAAAGATAATTTACCACTACAACGTGAACCAACTTCAGACATATATTGAATGCTAGAAGATTTTTCTTGAAGTGTATCTAATTTAAAAAAATAATAAAATAAACGAATTAATTAGATACTATCAAAAATTTATATAGAGATTTACATTTTGCAAGTTTTTTCTCCAATATTGTTGAATTTTGTATTGGTAATGATGTTGTTGTACTATTTGTTTGATTAGTAAATAAACCAAATGTTCCATTGAGTATATGGAAAATAAGTAATACTATATGAAAAAACTATATTATAGATCATATGTATGAATAGTTGTACTTACGAAATGTAAAGGTAATTTGAACGACCATCATTTTGCAATGCAAATGAAATAAATGAAAGAATTCATTGTGAGAAGTGGCTATTTATTCATGTCGATAGACACCTCAAAAGACATAAGTCAAACATGTTTTATCCAATTAATATTAAACAAAAGATTAAAACAAAGACGAGACTATCTTAATAAGCTGTAAACAAAACGAATGTAAGTAAGAATTAGTAAACGTGTCACATCGTCAGATAAGCTCTTCAATGTTTTGTACTTGTCATTATTCAATTAGATTTAAATGAACTAACAAATAAATATAATACAAATATTAGACAATTTCTTTAGACTGATAGTTTTTAAGCATATAAAACAAATACATAAGGATCATATGTCGTTCGATTGGATTAATCAAACTTTAATAAAGAATATTAATGATAGTACAAGGATTGATCTGTATCAAGAAAAAAAAATAAATAGTACATAGATGAAGTTTATTGAAAACATCGAAGTCATGAAATTAAAAAAAAAACGAATTAAAATGAAATAGTTCAAGTTGATATATGTCAAAAAGATTTCAACGGTGAGTAAAGATAAGATTTTATAAACATTGGTTTTTTTTTCTTCCAGTTTTCAACATTGATTCGTCATATGTTAGCATTATTAACATTTTGTGTTCTTTTTCAAATATATATTCGTAATCTTTGTGAGATTTATAGGTTAAGAGTTAAGAGCGAATCTTTGAAAGGTCCAAAAATATAGTTTCAATGCGTTTCAATGAGCCACAAATGCCATCCAAGGTAGAAATACAAATTTATTAATAAACAACATGATATTTTAATCATTCGTTTACTGTGACACCTCTATCAATAATAAGACTTTTAATATAAGACATATTGATGTCTTTGAAACTTATTGATTTTCAGACTTACAAGATCAGCCCGATTATTTTTGAAGGATTATTGCGAGATTTTTGGTTCGTAAGTAACTCGCTCGTCACTTTATGCAAAAAATCTTGGTAATAGAAAGTATTCAATAAAAGATTATTATTGTTGTAAAGGACGTATATTGTATGGGTGCTGATTGAAAAAATTTCCTAAACTGATGTAGTCAGTCGTTTTCGAAGCTCTTCCAATGTCCACTCATAATTCCTAGCCTATGATTCTCATAGAAATTGTAAGCATATATTCATAAAGAGCACAAAATTCTGATTCTAAAAAAATGATTTGAACTTTTAGGTGGTTTCCGCCATCAGTTGAAAATTGACGATACATTCTGTCTAAAAAAAAGCTTTCACACTACCCTTTATATGCAATAATATTACCATTGATTACTTGCTCTATTCAATAGATTCAACATTTTACACTGATTTCGCTTGGTATTGAACATCTTCATATGAAATATACTCTGTCTATTGATCACATAGATTTCAAACCTCGATGATTAACGAGGGAGATCGTTCAACGAACAAGTAACATTTGAGTCGAGGTTATGTGAATTATGTAGACCTAATTGAGTTATGAATACTCTGACAAGAATTCATGCTCTTAGCTTATTGCTGCACAGATACAACATTTACGCGGTAGTTTCTAAATGAATGCCATGGTCCAGAAAAACAGATTTTCGAATTTCAACATTGCATTGAGACAGACGTTAAAAGTAAATAGTTTGCTTTAAATGTTTTAGATCTTGTCGTTGTTGATATCTTACGATACAACTATAATAATTGCGTGCCTTGTACATTGCTCATATAAATCAGCAGACTGGATATTCTTATTTCAGGATAGAAGCAAATAAAAAAAACTTTAAACTATTCTCGTTAAGATCGGCTTCTATGCAAAATTTCTAATGTAAATTCAAAAATCAGTTTTTCCGGTGCTTCCGTGAAAGATCATGGCATTCATATCTCCTTAGCAATGAGCTAAAATCATATAATACACATAGTTTCGACACCAAAAACGATTTATCAATTGAAGAACTTGGCTCTAACGAGGGAACATTCCCAAGTGATACGCACCATTTGGGTTCATATTGTGCTCATAAGTAGGACCCAATTAAGACTAGAAAAAGCCTAAAAGAGTTCGTGCCATTAGGCCTTTCTTTCAAAGTNTGAAACTTTCAGGATATTCTAAGGATTATTAGTTCTAAATATGGGTAAAATTTCAGGTCAAAATTCCGTAACTTGATTTTCTCGTTAAATACCTAGGTATAGGTCGAAAAATCAGTAAAACGACCATAACTTTTCAAGGAAGAGCTGTCAGCCCAAATCCTTTTAGGCTTTTTGCTATCTCGATACCCTCTATCAAACGACGTACGAATGAAGAGAATCGGCGTTGGACACCTCGGGAGGTTCCCTCGTCAGATATTATTAACTTTTCAGGTAAGATAAGAATCATTTCAATTTTAATTTCTAAATTCATAAAAAAACGTCTTATATTTAAATACACTTTTTCAGACTGATTTTGGAATATAATAAAACAAAAAGTAATTAACTATTTTTGTTATAAAATAATTACAATTTTTAATTATGAAAACATGTGACTAATACATAAATTTATTTTGTATTTATTTTTTTCCAAAATGACTCGATGATTGTGGAGAATTATGTATTAAAAATGTCTTTTAGACACTTCTCTTTTCGTAGCAGTTAACATTGTATATTTATTTATTTTTATCATTTTTTGTTTCACCGAATAATATTATCTAATAAAAAAAACAAATACCCAAATTGAATAACACAATTGTTGTCAACGGTCATAAACAACAAAAATACAATGATCATATTTTTGTAGTGTTTTTGTCATATTCTTATCGTTTACGATCATGAACGAGCAATGTTTTCATTGTGTGCAGTCATCATGTTTTTGTACCTGGCTAATTTATTACTTATTTTCGATTGTATTTGTTGTTTTGAACTTTTGTTTTTTTGTACTTTCACTTTATGATATGTACATAAAAAAATCTTCGTCGTTTTAAAAGAAAGTTAAATATTTTCTTTTTTTTTTTTGCGTCTTTCTTTTCAAAGAGCGCAAAAAACAATAAAGTTTTCAAAGCGACAATAAAAATCTGTTTTTAAGAAAATGCACAATGATTAGTATCCAAGTATTTACCGGATGGATTCGCTATGCATTTCTCTTTCTGTTAAATCTAAATCGCTTTAGCTTTGAATAAAGCTCGATGAGCTCTATTTAATCTACTTCTAAAATGACCTCTTTATTCTATAGAAAAACTCTAATGATTCAAAAATGACACAAAAAAGACGTTAAGGTTCCATAAAACCCTTAAAGATTCACCTGTGAACTCTTTCAAACAAAATTAATAAGGTCTTCATATAGAACTTGTCGAGCCCCATCATTCTTACACCTCATTCATTGAGCTTGAGTAAATATCTTAAACGAATTTGCTGTAAAAAAAAATTTTTCTGCTTCGCTCGCGGGATAACCTTACTGCTTGGCAATGGAATGGATAAATATATGTCATTCGCTCTGTTAGATATTTAATTCTTCGCCGAGGTTTTTTCATATAAATATTTATACTTCCATTATTTGCACTACATCAAATAGCAATGTGCGTCATCTTTCGATAATTTACGCTTATTGATCCAAAGAAATGAACTAATAGATTTCCTTTTCTCCTGTGCCTTTCCCCTAGGTTGAAATTACAGCTATCATCCAAAAAAAAGATACTTCGAAATGGATAAATGTAGTACAATGTTATAGTTATTTTGTCAATCAAGAGTGAATATTTTCAGCTTACATTTTTTTTTACCCTCAAACATTCACCTGCGCTTTGCCAGAATTTTAGTTGTTTCATTTTTATGTTGTTTCTACGCAACATTTCGCTCTTGTCACTACGGTTTCTAGGACAATGTATGGTAACTGGATGAAGTATTGATACCAGTTAATACTATCCAGTCATTATTGATCTGAATACTCAGCTAAGCATACGTTCAAAACATCTCTTTTTTGCTTGGGATCCGTACGGACTCCAGGTGGCCGTTTGAAGGTTAAGAAATTTTTTTTTTTCAATAAAATATCTAAATTGATTTATAGGTTTAACAGAATAACATTCTGTATAATCAAATTTTACAATATGTTGGGTTTGTTTTCAACCTTTTTTGAATATTGTTAGTCATTACCATTATTGTCCTATACTAAAAAAGAATTTTACTGTTTGACATCATATAATAAATTAAATTTATATCTACTTAAGTCTTGTCGAATGATACCTCACCAGTTTCCTATGGGCTATATATCATCTATTCGGCTTTGAGATGAATACTGAGGTTTTATAAATAAAACTGTCAGAAAGATAAATCGAAGCAACTGACATATTCGAAAATAAATTAAAAATAGTACACGTCATAAAAGAAGACTGTTAATATAAAAAACCTTTAGTAATATGAGATGTTATAAAACTTCAAACACAATCAGCAAATATGACTAATATTATTACATAAAAATAATAAGTCTGATAAAAAAATCTTTGTGAGCCAAAAAACATACAAGTATAATAATAAAACTTCTCACTATACATTTCGAAATATCGTTTTTTTTCAGATATTTTTAATCGTCCTCTACAAAATTGCATATTTCGATCAATTAAATATGTATAAGTTAGTCATAAATATTTGTTGATTTACTGTTAGAGATCGAAACTTTTCCACCATCATTTAATCTATAATCGCAGCTGCATGAATCATCAAATCAAGGTCGATATACATCACTGATATGAATTATTTTGTGATATTGAATTCTTCTGATCAACTGAATTTAGAGCATTGATTTTAATGACATCTCGAGAATGTTTTTAGTTGAAATCGAAAACAAAATGTTTTTTGTGAAATAAAAGTGTGTCAAAATGTACTCTCATAAAGTTTTATAAAGAAGGTTTTTGAAAAACAAGGAAAACCGAATAACCTTTTTATTTTGATAACAACATCTATTCGTTAATCAAAAAAAAAAATGATAAGTGGAAAATAATGTTTTGTCCTTTTTACAGTTCTTCTACATGTTGCACACACTCCTACACAAACACTGCACCGCATGGGACTGAAAAGGTGTGTGTAACATAGAGGAGCATTCTTTTTTCGTTGATATAGTCAAAGAGATATTGAAAGATACAGAAAAAGTAACGTTTTCTAAAATAACAAAACAGAGTAAGTCACATTGAATATTTTTTCTTAAAGAAAAAACTCGCATATAATCATCTTTGGAACAAAGTGCTATTTTATTCAGTAACATTTACTGTGTACATTTTGCTTGTTCTTGGCACATCTGCCATTAGTAATACTAGTCCTTTGTATACTCGTCAAGGACAGATTTTTCTTTGTTTTTTCAAGGCCAGATAAAGAAATGCAATAGTCGACTCTGTTCGGAACTAGAAAAATCCGATCCATAGATTTCTACTTCCAAATTCATACTATTGTTTTGAGCTTTCCGACGAGAACCTGACAGATATAAGTGGATTCAGTCGTCGACATCAAAGTTTCATTATGTATGCTCGTCAATATAAAAATAAACAATAATAATAATAATAATATAGTAAAGAGAATTTTACAGCTCAACATAATCTTTCAACAATAGAAATTCTTATTATACGTAGAATTATATACATATTAAGACATTTATTGTTATCTTATTTTAAGTTTATCTCCATTGTTATATATTATTTAAGTTTATGTTATATAGTTTTGCTCTGTTCCCCCTCTAACACTTATTGTTTTTTTTTGAAATAAAAATGAACGTTAGTATGTCAAATGATATCTTCTGCATCTGATAACGACCGTACAATTGTAAATAAGATCAAAAATCCATGTTCATTAAAAGATTATATTCAACCGTAAAGTTTTTCTCTTTACTATATTATTAATGTATGTCCATGTTTTTTTTTTGTTATTGATATTATGTTTGAATAAAACGAATACATTACAATTAGTATTTTACATAAATCACTAGGGTTTACGAATATTCAGGAACTGATAAATTTCGACTCATGGTTCTCCGATTAGAAAAATGGTAGAAAGTTCATTCTTTCTTCTATTGAAAAAACACCATATGAACTTCAAAAAGAATATAGGAAAAAAAAATTTCTGGAATTAATTTTGAATGAAAAAAAAGTGTGATATGAAACATCGTTAAGAGAGCTCTTGTAACATACTGTTTTCTTTGATATTTTTTCTCGAATCTTAATTTAACTGACTTATCTTTTAAAATCAATAATAAAAACTTGTCAAGCAGTTCGGTCATAAAGTAGATCAAAACATAATTTATTAAATTCTATTTGGAAGAGTGATAAAAACACTTCGAATTCAAAATTAATCTAGTGCACGGTTATAAAAGACAAAATATATGAAAAACAATAAATCAATAGCAAAAAATAGACTATATATATATTTTTTTATGGGCTAAAAATCATTCTCGTATGATTCAATAGAAAAAACTTATTGTCTATTGAATTGTGTTGCCAGTTTTCCTTGAAGAAGTGTCTCGTAACAAAAAAAAATACCTTTTCCACAAAGCAACTGTAACGACCCTATTACAAACGTCTTGTTCAAATACAGTTGAATCGAGAAATTTACTTTAGAGCCCGATACACGAGTACCATCATAATGTATTTAGTTTTTTTCTAAAGGAAAAAACTTAATATTTACTTAGAAAAAAAAGTGTTCCAAATAGCCTGGCTAATAGTATAGATTTTGTTATTGATTAAATGATTCATCAGTCTGTGACTGTATGCTAATCATAAAAAACTGAAAGAAAGAATGAATTTTGATTTTCACCTCACCTTAATAATGGGATATACATATCCAATGGATGTCGCCGTCATTCGATATAATATTGACAGCCTTGAATACAAACGGTTAAATCATTTATCCAATTAAGAAACTTATTTACAACAAAATGTAGAAACCAATGTGCACATACATATTTTGAATACTGAGTTATACGAATCTATTAAAGTTTGAAGACTATCACTATGATATCAAAATTTGATGTTCTCATCGTTTTCGTAATAATTCTGATCAGCAGTACATCAAGTAAAGTTTGTTTATTATTAGTTTGAAGATTAGAAAACTTTTATTTCGCATAGTGTGTAATAAACACAAGGAAAAAAATGTCATGGATCGTGTATGTTCATTTGGTGGCAATGCTGCTTGTCGTACATATTGTTTTTTTACAGAAGGCTCATTGACAGGTTATTGTGATGCAAATAATGATTGTATTTGTAATTCAACATTAACTACGAATAACAATGATGTTATCACAGAAGTTGAAATATTTATTATAAATAAATAATTTGTATCATGTTTTTCACGTATAAAACGAACTTTTATAAACAATTTGTGATATTTGCATATCTGTCAAAATATCAACGAGCTTACAACTTAGAATATTATAGATTGAAATTCAAGTGTTACTTGCTGCGATCTACTCTCTGACACGACTTAGACATACATATATGTGATGAACTAAAAAAAAGATATCTTGACGAGCTTCATAAAAGGTTGATTAGATTATCAACGAAAAAAAAATCATTCGACAATATTTAACACTTGTATATATGTACATATATGATTATGTAAAAACAATTTTTTTGTTCACAATTCGATAATTCTCTGTATCCAACTAGAACTTTTCATGCTCTGGTAAATGTGATAATTTGTGTTTGATTTGTAGAGAACCTTTATTAGCGGTGAAGCCAGAACACTAGTACTCCTCTTGTTTTTGTTGGATAGTGGCAGGTGACACCGTCGTTAGTTGCGTCATGTTTTACTACAACACCGGTAGCGATGGCGTCACTTACCACTACCTAACTGAAACAAGAAGGGCGTTAGTTTGTATTAAGAAAGAAGTCGTAGAATATTATTGATATTCGTTTAGTATTAACAAAATACGAATTATTAAAGGAGAGAAAAGTAGATTGATAATTTCATCATAAATCAGCCATTTAATCACACTTTATTGCAATTATGATGGGATGAACGATTTTGCACAAATCAGCAATATGTCAGAATGATAAATTATTATTTAATCGATGACATCGATTGAAAATTATTCTAACATTGGTTCAACAGGAGGTCAACAATTATCTCTGCACAGTTTTTTAAAATTGTTATAAAGAGTTCAAATAAAAAATAGATTTATTATTGTGGCATGAACAAAATTGGATAATTTTTTTGAAAAACGATGAAACTCAACTTCTTATTCAAATCGTTTTATATATATACTCAGGTAAATAACTTAGGATTAACCAAAAAAGCTTGGACAAAATCAAACAAAAGTATAACAACTAAGGAGATATCTTTAATATTATTTTATTATATGTTCCAAGTAGTTGCCATAATTATTGATACAAAACTTCAATCTTTCTAACAATTTGTCACACTTTTTTTATTAGCTTTTCTTCTGGAATATTTATTTGATGGGCCAGTTAAACTACACTTGATTTAATCATTCAGCTAAAAGTCACAGGATTCGAATGTTGGTGAAAATGATGGACGCAATGTTATATTGGTCAATCTGAAAGCTAGACTGGCCGATTGTGACCAGTTTCTTTTATCAACTTGTAAGATACTGAAGCTAGTAAATTGTGCTCGTTTTTATCGATTTTAACATTCCAAAAATATGACCGCGAAACTTTCCAATTAACAAATTCCAAGTTACCATCAAAATCGCAGTTCTAAATGTTGAACCCACACGTTTTCATAGTATGACTAGATGGCATTCGAGTTTCACTCGATTGCGATATAAAGTGCTAAGCTTCCAATCTGAATTATTTGGAAAAATGATATCTAACGAAGAACGAATAATCGTTTAATCACACAACGCTTTTCTACACGAGATATTTATAGTTCACAGCAAGAAATTCCCTTGTTGTCTCTCATATTGGAAACTCGAATAAACTTGTGCTGCGATCAGTTCGCTATTCGAAATATAAAATGAATTGAAAAATAAATATAGCAAAATGCATTATTAGTAAAACCCTATCGAACAATATCGATTGATTATTTAGTCAATATATGATTCATCATCTATAGTTAACTATATTCACGACTATCTGAGCCATAAGCCAGAACACCGGAATTTTGCTTCTATCTTCGTTTTAATTATCCAAAAGTTTTGAAAAAAAAAAAGAATGTTCACAAAAACTTGTCTTTTTGTGTGGTTTTCTGTTAGAAAATGGTGTGTCATATGAAAGATTCGAAAATAGATGCTATTGATTCAATAATGAGAATTCATTTTTTTGTATTTTCAAACTTTCGATTCGTGAAATCTTCGCGATAGAAAATAAAAAGTATTGATGCCTACGTCAAGAGAGAAAGAAAACAAATAAAAAACTTCGCCAAGTACGATATTAACTTGTCAGTCAGTTCATCCTTTTATTTTTAACATACTCTATTTTTCTTACAAAAGTTAATTTCAATTTATTTTAAAGATCACTCAAATATGTATCGTCATTATACTCAAGAATTATTCGAACGTATTGTCGGTCAACCAACAAATAAAATCTTTATTGGGTCTAACCAGCATTTTTTCTTTTGCAATTAAATTGACAAATAATTCTATGTTAACATCTGATAGAGCTGATGAATCAAGTTTAATGCAAAAAAAAAGATATCTTCGTCAAACTATTAATGATAGAATTTTATTTAAATCTGGTAGTCTCGAAAACTGAATACCAACAATTGAATGAGATCTTAATATTGAAATATTTGTACGAAATAATATTTTTAAAGATGACAAAGGTCATAGTCTTTCGATGATGTTCTTTTAATTTTGTTTTTTTTTCTGTTAAATTTTTATTTATTGATTTGTTTTAGATAACTAATTGGAAATATTGTTCATGCTGAACATTAGAGTTCTTATAGAGAATAAGAAGTCATTTTTGAACTTTTCTAAATGTAGTACAATGATAAGGAAAATATCATAAAAGTTTAGCTTTACTCAGAAAAGAATAATTTTCAAGATCAAGGAAGAGATTGAAGCACAATTTTAATTTCTTAGATTTCTATCATAGAAAAAAAAAAGAATCACTATGCTTATTCTTCTACACTTTTTTCAACGATGTTCATTGCTAAATATATTGATAAACTAATTTTTGAATTTGAATTTATTTTATTTTGTTCCTCAACCAAATATCGTTCAAATGAACGACACACAACAAAATTGAAGTCACTTAGAATGATTATAGTCACATGCATTGTCTATTCATTGCTCCTTTCACGTCAACGATAATACTGATCAAACAACTTTCTTTTTCATTCCTTGATTATTATTTCTTTCCTTTTTTCTCTCTTGATAATTAGTTGATTGATAGGCATATTTGTCTACATAAAAATCAACAAATTGATCACTTATGAACATCTCTCCTGAAAAATATCATCTTCAGTCTTACATAAATTCACCATTTCTCAATGTATTCAACTATTATTCGTGTCTGCCATCAATAGGACGAATGATTGCTATATATAGTTGAATTACTGTTTTTCTTTCCAAATGTAACAGTAACTCAACTATAAGTAGAAATAAGTCAGTTAATCGATGAACATTCTCTTCTTTTTGTCATTTTCATGCAATCAATTATTATTACTTTCGAGCAAGAAGAATAATTCATAGAATCAAGCAAAGAATTTTCTTTTCTTCCTATTCTTTTCTATCAGCCTGTCGGGGATAGTTTTAGATTCGGCATAGAACAAACTCTTCACATTGAAAGATAAATTAAAGTGTGAAGAACTTTTATTTACAAAACACGACTATCATTGGGTCATTGTTGGCTACTTTACTGCTGGGTATGGTCCTATTGTATTCTCAACAAGACAGAATTTCTTTGTAAACATGTGCGTATTTCGTCAAAGAAAAACTAAAGAAAAATATTATTTTCTTATTACATTTATTTGTTCGAATAAAACAAAAAGCAATTACATCATTTTCCTTACATATTCGAGGTTATTTCTACATAACTGAATATTTGAATGATTTTCAGAAAGAATTTTTTCGAAGATTCTCAATGCTTTTTGATAATATGAAAATGCATTTGAATAGTCACCCATTTTGGAATACAACGAACCAGTATTGTTGTAAGAAGATGCTAAGAAGGCATCTGTTGATGCGAGGATCTTTTTGTTTGATATCAATGAATCATTTACAATAAGTAATGGCATCTGTATATTCACCTTGATCCATCTTTAGTATTTCAAGATCAGCCGTTGTTTGATTAAGCAGAATGTCATATACTTCTTGGACTTTGTAGAACTGTTCAAGTTTAATTAACAACATACCCAAACGATATAAACCTTCGATGACAGAATAGATCTCTTCGCGTATTTGTTTAATAAGTGCAAGGAGCTCTGTATTGTTGTCAATGATCAATATTAAATCGACTTGCCAGAGACGATTATTTCCATCGATTTGTTTGGTTGGTCCAATATGAAAGATTGAATACATGGAGAAAAGAATTTCTTCTTCTTCCTTGAAATGACTGACGTCATGAATGTTTGCGAAAGGAATAGTCGATGTTGATGGAGTAATAGTTATTTCGAAGAGTAAACTGATTAAGTCGGGATCATTTTAGTTACTCTGAGCCAAGGCAAGAGATACTTCTCGATCAAGGTTTGTCGAAAAAAAGTGATTAAATGATAATAGTTCGTTTTGGGTTTGAATCATTCGATCAAAGTGTGTCGGTAACTACTCTTGACCACGATAAAGAGTAAAAGAACGCATAATATGCATGTTTAGTAAACTGTTGAGCATCAAACTCGACTATGTTGTTGTGAAGATCTTGAAGAAAAAATCCCATATGAATAATGAGATCGATCTCCATTATTCGTAATGATCGATTGAGCATCGAATACAAAAAAAAAGATTGACTAATATACTACCAAATCGGGACATACCGGTAGTATTCTAGTCCGAGTTAGTCAACATTTTGCAATTCTTTTTGATTAGGCGCGAAGAATTGACAACAATAAATAGAAAATTCAAGGATGTGTTGTTGCTTGAAATCGATGGTTAGTAGGATCTCTTTGATTATCTGTGTGTACATAAATGAAGAATCTAATTAGTCGAGATTTGGTTTGCTACTTTCACTACTGATTTGAACAAAACTGATCGAAATCATATCGTGGTCACATTTATCTGCTGCTTGTTGAAGTGGTTTAATGATTGAAGCAGTGTTTGTAAAATACACCGCTAATTTTTGTCCATTGTTTTTTATTCAATCTTCATGTTGAGCTTGATTGTCACTCAAAATATAAAAATTGTACTGATCTGGGAAAATATCATGGACCATGAGGACAATTGTTTGTCCGAAGGCATCAGAACATATCATAAAATGTTTTTGTTCTTGATTATCGATTACAAAGTCGATACATTCATTTATTTCAGTGAATGGATATACATTGCTCACTACTTCTTTTATTTTCTTGATAGTATTGGTATAGTTATCATTATTCATGTCATCAATATTGGTATTGAGTCACACCAGTAGAAAATTCTGAATCATATTAGCATAAGGAATCTATCATAGCCTTGAGCTCGTATGTTTAGATGGCGTGTGTGATGATTTTAGATAGAAGAGTCGCTAGCACTGATGGAATTATGCTTTATTTGGCTTCTTCAAATCACTAATCGTGTCGTTTACCTCAAAAGCACATGTTTATGTACGCAAGTAGAAGAGAGCATGAAAGGAAAGGAGATAAAGTCAAGGAGAGAATAGATATGAAAGAACAATAGGGTAAGGACAGTAGCGTAAGAATAGAAAGGTGAGGATAATATAAATAATATACGAGTCAATGATAGGGGAACGCTGAACATTATGTATGAAATTCAATTAACTGGAAGCATTACAGCGTGGTAGTAGTAGCAGTAGTTATTGTTGTTGTGAACTTTTTTTGTTGTCCATAGTATGCGTGTTATTTTATTAATAGAAAAAAAAAACAAAATGACTTGAACACATATATAGTACGCTAGGTTGTGTTTACACGGTTCTATCTAGTTTCAATTCTTGTACCCTAGCAAAAATTTTTAGCTTTTCTACACTAAGTCCTTGCCGGATCCAATAAGGATCCGGCAAGAGTTCACTGCTTCTCGCTGAAAAAAGCGTGCAACCATAGAATTTCAAATTCCTAACAGGATTTAAAACAGAATTTCATCAAGATTTTGAACAGTTTACTACTACATTCAAAAACCAGAAATCGGTTCAGAAAGCTACGAACCCTGAAAGAAACGTATAGTCACACAATGCCAAAAATATTTGGCAGGATTTGGCACAAGATATTCGAAGTATCCTGAAGAGTTTTCTATTTTTCTAAGATCAGGATCCTGATAGAATTGCAATAATTTCTAATGGAAAATAAATTTCTGTTGATATCTTTCTGGATTTTATTAGATTTCCTCGAAGATGCTATCAGATTTATTCCAAGAATCTTTATACGATATGCAAAAGAAAATACAAGAGGCTATATATATATATATAAATAAGAGTTTACATGTCTTGAATTTCGACTGAATTGTTAACTTATAATTGAATTTTACCTGAACATAAATTATCTCAAAAACCTTTTAAGATATAATATGCTTTAAAATATGGTTTTTAGTTTATAAAATTTCACTATTTTTTATTAATGTTGATTCGATTTCAAAAATATATTTCTTATTTTTTTCTACACATAATCCAAACAATGAACAGGTTTTACAAAATGATTTGTCTCCTAGTGAAAATAGCTATTTAATGAGAAAAACTAATGCAGTGACTAAAATGAAATTAGTACCCTTATTTAATAATTATTTCAAATTGACTTTCAGGATAAAAGCGTAGAAACAACTGATGTTTCTGGCATGAGTCTCATATGAATTTCAACATAAATATTTGAAAGCTCTAGAAAAACGTTTTGGGATGTTGCCATAAACCCTCTGTGTGTTTATACAACGATCCAACCATTGTGAAGATAAAATGCTAGTAGACTCTTGAGTTGTAACAGGTTCGAAGAAAAACATTATGGAAACTTCAATAATCCTTTCATATATCACTGTTAAGATTTTACTTAAAGTTGGTATTAAAATTCGTGTTACGATCTAAAGATTTAGCAAATATTGAACAGATCCTAAAAAACTGACTAAAGACTCGATGAAACTTTTACATACATCTATGTCGAGATTCGGAACATAATCAGTCATAAATCTTGATAGGCTTCTGAAAATCAAATTCTGAAAAGACTCTAAATAAAACTTTCAAAGACCTGAGCTAGATCCTTTTATTTTCGTACTCCGATTCTGATCATGGTTTATTGTTGTCTTGTAAGGATGATTAGTCTTGTTTTATTCTTATTAAGATTCTTTCTGATATAACTTCAATTCTTGACTGAATCCTCGTATCAGAATACAGAATAAGTCTGGACTAAAATCGGATAAAATCTTGGAAGAATCCTATAAATCGATATTAGAGCTGTTAAGAACCACGAGAAAAAAACTTGTCATAACCGGGATCGAAAAAAATTGGTCTTGCACATCTCTAACCGGCATCTAATAGTAATATTGAGTATAAAAAGATTCTAGAGCAACGCATATTGATACATTTACGTATTATACTAATATACAGGAGTTGTCATCAAGAACGAACTTTCTTACTAACCAGAGCCTTTGTAAATCCATCTTAGAAGTGTGTGATATTAGTACAATACGTTCTGAGTATTGCTTTACTTGGTACTTGTACCAGTCAATAGAGTTTAAGATTCTGAGTCTACTGCATCCTACTCTCAGTCAAACGTTCAAACACATAAATATATGGAAAAATTACATTAAATAAAGTTTTGGCAAATATCTGATGACTCTAGTCAGTTCAAAATATGTATCAATACTACATTTAATTTCATTTTGCAAACATTTATTCTGAGTCAGAGTGTATTTTACCAACACTCAAATCAACAGTATTCTATTTAGACATTGAAAACATTAGTTAAAAACCATCAAGCGTTCGTCCGAGCAGAAAATATAATAATCAATGGCATAAACCAAAATTACCATCATTAACTATTCTCTCATGATGCGATTATGATAGATCAATGAATTTGTGTCAATAATCTTTTATTAGCAAAGATTTATATATTTTAAATCATGCTGTCAAACATGCATAATCAATTATATTTAAGATCAACATCAAGATTTTTCCTTGGATAATTTCCATTGATTAAATAGAAATGACTTTGTACAAACTGTAGTATATCAAAAATTACATTAACAAAAATAGAAGTATTCTATTGAGTGACTTGTTCAAATTCGATTTTATTACGACATTCTATTACTAATAGAATCATACTGTGACATTGAATAATAATAATTGATTGATCTCTTCTTTTGTATTTGTTTCTATGATTATTACATAACTTTAATCTTTTACAATAACGAATTGACTTTTTATGTAATTTTTTTTTTACATTGTGTCGACAAATATAACAATTGTCTTGTTTCGTAAGAGTACGTAAAACCTATCAGAATTTGAAATGCTATAATTCTATCAATTTTTCACTTTCTTTTCAAAAGTACTTGAACTTAATCCATCTCAAGGTTGCATATGCTATATCACTTATTAATAGAAAATGTACATTTTACATATAGAATTGATTTTTCTTTTTCTTTTTTTCTTTTGAATCAACATACTCCAACATTTTTCAAACTGAAATACTAATACCATTTATGAATTATTACTTTCCTATATATATATACATAGGAGAGTATGTGTAAACATCATCATTTTAACGAAAATGAATGTTATAGGACAAAAAATTCTATTCAATAAAAAAAACAACATTTCAATTTCACTTGACGTATTCATGATTTTTTATTCATGTTTATATACTTTTTTCTTCTTAAAATTCATACTCCGTTAAATCAAGTTCGTACTGTACAATTGTGAGCACAAGAATGATAACTAATTAGTTATGTTTCAAATTACTAAAGTCTCTTAAAGTTATCAGGATACTATGTTGACCATGTATAAATATCAAATTTTCTTTAAAGGAGACTCTTTTATCTTGAATGTTTACATTGGATAGAAAAATAGAATTTAAAATTAATGTTAATATTGTCTGGACAGAACAATACATTTCTTTTGTTCAATCATTTCGATTGGTACCTAATATCGAGTATATCGTTACATAGTCTTCCTCATCATAAGTCAGCTCTTAACAAAAGTTAGTTTACAAACAACTATTCATCGTAAAGCTTCTACTATTGTAAATTATTTATGAACGATATCTGCTGGTATCACAAAATGCACTCATAAGTAGTGAGACGAGTATATCTCCATTCATATCATACCTTATCATATAACGCATTTGATATTCAGTATACGACTCGGATATTTTACTTCAATAGTATTTTTATAATAAAATCGTATTTGTTTTAGCAATTAAATATTCATTGATTTCTTATATGAAACTATCAATTTCGCTAATATATTCATATTAAGTCAATATGAATTTAGCATTGCAATCTTCAGTTTTTGTTCAATAAAAATGGACGATTGTTGAACATAAACTATATTACGTAAAAGCCTGTGAACTTTAAATTTATAAGTATGTTTCATAATAATAGATTCATTTTGTTTGTACTTTGGATTATTTCTTTCATATAGGTCGACGACTGTAATAGATAAGCAGTATATTTTATTTCGAAATGAAAGTATTCTTTTTTCAAATAACTGATATGTTACAATATTGAGACAGAAACATCTGGTATATATCTTATAAAACTTGCTCTTGGTAAAGATAATTTCTGTAAAACAAAATATTGTAGTCATAATTAGGATACAAGACATTATTAATTAACTAAAAGGATTTATGAGTAATTATCATAACAAAAGGATAGAAAAAATATATCTGAATATATAATTTTCTATCACATATGTACATCAGCTATTATTATCTTTATATTCTCACGGTCAAACTGTTACGTTAATAATCGATAAATCTATTTGAAACATCATCATATTAACATCAATAACTTTTATTTCTGTTATAATCAAAAATTTCAAACATCTTTCTTTTTCTGTGTTTGTTTTTGTATAATTTTGTTTTTATTTATCTATATGTGCAATGAGTGGTACAGAAATAGGAAAACAAATGAATGCGCACACAACATAAACAAATATCATAAGCAACTGTGCTGTCACTGAGTAAAAAAGAAGGAAAAGAAAAGCACACCGGGCATACATATATATATAAACATGCGCACTCAAGAAAAACCAACTTATATACACTCTTCACAAATGCAGTAAGATATTAATGTTCTTTATTCATTGAATGATGACGATTTATAGATGAATTATAAGTCACTGTTAAATTATTTAAACTTCGACTAAGACCTTTTCGAATAGCTGAAGCTGGTGTCGTGGGACATGTACGAAAATCTAATGGAGAATTATTTAATTCATCATTATCATCCGATATTAAATATTCAATGTCCATATCAGCAAATATTGATAATGGAAAATCTTTATTAATTTCATTATCACTTATTCCTGTATCATCATCATCTAATAATTGTGTAATAGATAATTCTCCAATATGTTGTCTTAAAACACGCATCATATCAGCTGTTGGATCACCATGTAAATCAAATGTAAATGTTCCACGTGCTGGTAATAATAGTGGATCATCAAGATCAGGTTCAATTAAAAATGGTTCACCAATAGGAAAATTTGCTGCTACATGTGCACGACGACGAGCACGTGTATGTCGAACAAGTTTATAGATTCCAAATGGTGGTAAAACAGTTACAGCTGCAGTTACAACACCAGCTACGATTATTGGTGAAGCAACAACAACACCGGTTGCAATCATACCACGTATTGTACGACGAAGCCATGGTTTTTCAGGATAAAAATTATATGGACATCCAAACATACTTTTAAGAAAACAAAAAAAAACACAAATTTAAATTCTATATTAAACAAAAACAAGCCTAAAACCTCAATCTGTTACTATGTTGTCCAATAAGCGGAATCTGATAATAACGTCGGCCACATAAATAACAAAATTCACATGAACATGATTGGCATGTCATATGAGGACAGCCTATTTAAAAACAAATATTATATAATTAAATAAACATGATGAACAAAAAAAAAAAAGAACTAAGACATGCCTCCAGCACGTTGTATAAGTGAAGAACATTTTGGACATTTTCTTGCATTCCATTGTTCTTCATTCTTTTGATTAATCCATTTTAAAAGAAGTTTATCACCTTTAATAAATTGTTTACATGTCATATTTTCATGCCAAGGTGCTGAACAATGAAAACACCAAACAAGTGAACATTCAGAACATTGAACTTGTTTTGGAATTTTTTTATTATTATCTTTTTTCCATTTTTTAGTTTTTTCTAATGGAATAGATTTTATTGTATCCAAAGAATAGAGATGACAACAACGAGGACCTAGAAAAAGATATCATAATGAAAAACAAACTTTTATTTTTCTTACATGTCTTAGCACGTGGATTTTGATTAAAAGTTAAATATAATTTAAGATAACGTTCATGCAATGGAGGATCATATCGAACAAAATTTACTATTGATTCCCTTGTTAAATATTTATTACATTCATTAGCTACACATGGGATTTTAATTCGACCATCATTTATTGTCGATGATATATGTGCACGCCAACAACTATTACAACAAAGGAAATAACAACATGGAGATACTTGTAATACTGCTGGTTCCAAACAAATTGGACAAGGTGAACTAACATAATTTGGTGGTGTTGGAAATGATTGTGGATAGAGTGAATCATCAATGATCGTTTCATCATCATCATCATCATCAAACGATTCATTATCACCGTCACTTACAGTAGCAGTCTTTTCAACATCTGTCAGTTGTTCTTGTGGTTTATCATTATCGTTGAGTAGACGACCTTCATCAATAGCAGTAGTAGTAGTAATCTCAATATTATTAGATAGTATTGTTGTATTAGTTAGTGACTGTCGACGACGAATTGATTGTGCAATAGAACCTGTCTCAATACAATAAATTGTTAGTGAGCCTGTTGATGATGCTGATGACAGTGTTGTATTTGTTGATGGTGCTGATGTCATAGCACTAATATTAAGCTTGTTTGATAGTGAACGACGAATAAGATAATTGACATCAGCAGTATCCAGTGAATTCGATTCTTTATTTACATGTAATGCGGACGGAATATCAGTTGAGCTAGATAAACATTGCTCAGCCATCTAAAATAATAATTGATCGCGTCTTTTTTCCTTTTAATAGAAATAAAAAAAAAATCAATGATATCTGCGTAGAAAAAAAAACGAGTAACGTTGCTAAAAAAAGCTCAGTTTATGTATATGATAATAAATAACATATGAAAAGAAAAAAAAACTGGACGAAAATATTGCAATCGATAATAAAGTGAAACGTCATCAATACCGACAGTAAATAGTAAATAGATAAAACTCATTGACGTAAGTCATCAACCTCTTTCACTCACTCTTCTTCTATTTTTTTTCTTTCGTCTTTTTCTTTTTTTTTTGTACATATATTCTCATGTATGATGGCGAACAGCAGTGAACATGCTTGCGCTTACTCGTAAAGGTTTCTATCTTTCTCTCTCGGCTTTTTATTCTCTTAGTAAGATTGTGTGTTGTATGTGTGTCTGTTCTCTTTTTTTTCTTTCTTTCACGGTGTATATGTTGACGACATCCAACACAATTTGTTATTCGCTTCGACTTGACATAGCTCGCAAAAACGAGAGAAAAAGAGAGAATAGTCGTCATTTTCTTTTCTCCTTTCTGTTTAATTACGCTTACTTCTCCCAAAAAAAAAAGTGTCCCGATATGGTTATGTAGGGCGTAGGCTTTCGCTTTGTCAGAACAGAGAAAGGCAAGCAAAAGAAAAAAAAATCTAGCTAAATGCCCCACATCACACAAATGACGACAAAAGAAAAAAAAACCAAGTTGATCGTCATCTTCACAGAATAGTAAAAAAAAAAAAGGAATAAAAAAAATTTATTTCAGAAAGTATTTACGTAGATTTTTACCATACATGATGAGTTAAATATCATCGTGATCAATGCCGACAAAATTATAAAATATGATATATTTATTTGCTTCAGATGAGTTAGACCGTATTATGATTACTTTATTGAATAGTTTTCTTCTTGTTTTGTCTATTCTGTCAGAAGAGTTATGAAATGTAATTGTTAGAAACATATCTGATTTTGTATATAGTATTATCTATATCTATTTTTAGACAATAACTTATCCTTGACAAAATCATAACAATGTCGAGAATTTTTCTTTCAAGTTATCATGTAGTTTTAAAAATTTATACAAGGATTAAGTAATTGTGAAATTTTGATTTGATAATCTTATTGAAACAGAAAATAGAACAATCTAATATATTATTATTTATTCGAGTACTTTAATCAGCTAGTTATCGCATTAATTTTTTATCTAAAATATGACATTACTGTTTTATTCATTAGAATCAAGGATATGTTTATTTTAACTTAATAGAATTAATCTTCTTTGTGCTTCGTTTTCTCCTTATATCAAAAGACAAGTTTGCATTGAATTACTTCGAATACCTCAAGGCATTAGAATATACTCCCCCAACAAATCGACTTAGGAATCAACAAAAGTTTCACAAAAACAAAAAAAAACAAGAAAAGGAAATTCATTTAAATCTTGCATTAAAATAAGATCTTTAAGTTTTTATGCTTTTATTGTTAATTGAAATTATTTTTTTATTGAAAACTAAGAATATTCATATTTTTAACTTTCATTTACAACACAGGGAAAAAATTCGATGTAATACTTCATGAAAATTGAGCCTAAGAGTGCATATTGACTACACACAAACAAACAAATTGAAATGCATCCAAAATAAGAAAACGAAATTTCCATTAGATAAATTTCATTTGCAAAAAAAGAAAGGATTATTATTCAAAAAAAAAGCAGATCGATATGAACAACTACATTGAGGCTTAGCGAGAATACTAATGATAGAGGAACAAACTTGTGCGTTTTTTTTAACCACTCACAAAAACATGAATACAATATGAAACATCAAGATAATCATAATACGACAAATACCAGTACACAAAAAAAAAAAAAAAAAGAGAAAAATTTTGCGCATATTAACGCGTGACGTTCTACGTTTGTTAGATACAAAAGGGAAACTTGGGATGGATTACCACATAAAAAAAGAAGAAAGTAGAATTAAGGTAGCGTTCTGATGTGTGTATTAGTGGCAGATTGAGTATTGAATGTTATTGGGCTAGATAGAGGTGGTTGTATCGGAGTATGAACTTCTTCATCATCATTGTCATCAAAGCTTGGTATCGATTTTAATTGACTTTTTTGAAAACGATCAGCAACAATTGCAATCAAAGCTGCTCCTTTACCACTACCATCATCAGATAATGTTAATTTAAACTAAGAAAAAAAGAAAAATTTTAATTATACAAATACAGAAATTAATCTATATATAAAATGATTAAGCGCAAAAAAAAATCATCGAAAAATACGATGTCAAGCTTGTGCGAAATGAGCATGAATACTGATCTCAACAATAGCAGTTTTGTTGCTGGTGTTTATTTTTCAGTGTAAATTTTATTATCATTAACTGTTGCAAAGCTTCATTCTTTTACTATCAGATTACTTTTGTTCTTTAGCGGCTGAAATTGTTGTTGCTGCTGCCAAAGCCGCGCCAATACCCGAACCATCATTTGATTCTTGTAGAAAGAACTGAAATTCGTTTTCGTTTTTTTGAAAACTTTTCAGTGATATTAGCAAAAAACTTATATATACATATTCTCTTATCGATTGACCTACTGCCAATGAAAGATAGCAATTTAACTTACTTTGATATTTTTATTGACGAGATTTTTCATACATTTTTCCATATTTCGTTTAAATCTTGGATGATAACGATAGAGTGAACCATCCACACCAACTGTTACATTTGGTTTATTTATTCGATTGATTATTACAGCGAGGCCTAAATTGAATATACGATAGGTCAAGTTTGAAGATAAATAAAAACTTTTCAGTAAAATCTTTTGATTAAAAATGGGTGTGAAATTTCCGGGTAAATGATGTACAATAGGCTCGATTGAAAAAAACTGTTAAATATAGTAGAAACTTAAATGGAAAAGTTTGACAAGTATATCCGATAGGCAAATTTCTCTGGTTTGAACAGAGCTGACCGTAGCCAACTACTGCACAGAATCATCAAATCTTTCCTAAATTCCCGTCGAGTTCTCGTCCGACACGTCCACAGAATTAGATGCCAAAATTCCTAGTTTGAGTCTATATAAAAAAAGATCGAATTTCATCCATTTGAAATTAACATTTTCATTAACTGACATAAGGAGCAATGGGTCGTAGAGCTAGATAGGAATTTCCAGAGCTGAGCAACTACTTGTTTTCTTGTGTACAAGTACTGATCGTTAGTATGCGTAGAAGTATGATATCTTGAATACGAGTACCGATCGCTCAGCCTACAAGCATTAATACGAGTATGACCCCTGACGTTCGAGTATAGCATTCCGAGTATAAGTGCGTACTCTTACTTCCTCAACTATGCGAGTGTCTTATGAGTATTGATTATATCTTAAAGTCAAGGCGTGTGTGCTTGGTAAAGAATATTATGTTTGAATCAGAGCTGCCACCAGGCCGGCCTGCCAGGCCATCGGAAAATATGAAAATCATATCTGAGTTGATCCGCTTACATTATATTGAAGTAGAGTAGGAAACTAGCTCAGATCAGTATTATTGACCCAATTCATCCTTTCTTTGTGTCAGAAATATATTTTATAATATGGGTTTTTACAGAAATTTGATGATAGATGCAAAGGTTTCTCACACAACGAAAAGATGAATTGGGCCAATTATGCTAGTCTGAGCTAGTCTTCTATTCTACTTCAATATAATGTAAACAGATCAACTCAGATTTGAATTTCCAATTTTCCGATGGCCTGGCAGGCCAGCCTGGTGGCAGCTCTGGTTTGAATTCGATTCAGAATTTTCTTTAATTGATTGTTGATTCAAAGTAATATAAATTTGATTGTTTTCGAAAAGATACTTACATGCGCCAGCTAGCTTAGCTGCTCGTTTGGATACATTTTTGCAAATATGTTGTATAATAGCACAATCATCGAATGTTGGATTTCTAATACCCATATCTTCAAGAACACGTCGTGTATTTGCAAATGCAATTCCTTCATCGGTTTCGACAGTACTAACAAATTTCGTATAAAAACCACCTCGTGTAAATAATGGTGTACGATAATCACCATAACCATCACGCTGACCAATAAATAATAAATCTTGTTGCATTAAATCAAGTATAATTAAACGAACAATCTCACCCATATACATTCCACTAACCATTTTTTCAAATCTAAAAAAATAATAATAATGAATTTTAACAATAGATTTCTTTTTGTTTTTCATTTTACATTTGTTTGCTAGGATTGACTGATGATAAATCAACTTCTTCATCATATTTTGTTCGAATATGATTTAAACGATTATTGTTTCCGAACGCTCCCCATTCCATATTAATAATGACTTGTTTTGGTTCATTATAATCTCCATCCCACGTACCGACACGATCTAATTTTTCCATATAACATGCATTTGTGCCGGTACCTAAAATAAGACCGATTGCTGTATTGGGATCTTTGTATGCGCATGCCATTAGGGTGCCAACCGTGTCATTAACAAGAGCGACACATTGGACATTAATATTCTAAAAGAAAGAACAAAACATTCGGAGAAAAAAAATTTCTTTGTTTTTTTGTTTTTCAATTATTACTTTTTCGTCGATTGCTGTCTGTAACATTTTAACAACATCTTCATTGACCACACCGGAACATGTAAAACCTTTTGTCCAAGATGTTAATCGTGCTGATGCAAGACCTTCTTGCTTACACGGAAATGAAAATGTAAATCCTATAGGAAAAGAAAAGCAAAACAAAAGACATTTAATTAATGATCAAAAATAATTTAAAGTTAAAATTTACCTAATGGATAACGAATACCTGATTTAACAAGATTTTCTTTTCTCATAAAATCCAAAAGACAATCAGCAAGATGACGAAAAAGCTAAAACTATTCAGTTCAGTATCTTTCTTGTAAATCTATGAACACTTACATTAACACCAGGACCAAGCATAATTGATTGTGGTATAACGAATATTTTTGAGGTTAAATCAACTCGCGATTGTGGTAATAAAGTGACAAGTAAAACACGAAAATTGGTTCCACCTAAGTCCAATGCAAGAACTTGTCCTGTTTCTGTACCGTCAGCAATATTTCGAACATAAGTAGGAAACATTTTAACATCCGCACTTTTATGAGTTGCTGGGGAAAGTCCTGCATCCATTTCTTGTTCAAGTAATTGCATTATTTGACGAAGTTTATCATCATCAAGACGTAATGATTCAAGTACTTTTTCAATCTAGGCAATAAGATACATATTAATGAAACATAGCGACATCTATTAAACAACATCAAGCAATAAGAAATACTATCATTACCCTATGACGGTCGATAATAAGGTTAAACGAAAAGCGTCACGTCTGTAATGGTGTAATAGATTTATAAAAAACAAAATGGTGATTAGTACTTCTTTTTTGTCATCAATGGATATACGCTTTCTAGGTCGTGTACCTTGTTTTAATTTTCTTTCGTGCAGATTTTTTTTATAGAAAAAAGCTAAAAAAAATTTAAAATATGTTTCCATAACAGCGTCTACTTGGCACTCTTACAGCTGTTATTTATTCTTGAAGTCATTGAATGCAAAAAAAAAAGAAACTACGAAACTAATTTTGGCTTTTATGATTATCAATTATTTTGTAATAGCCTTTTTTGTTTAAAAAGTTTCTATGATTACATTGTTGTTTCAGTTTTTTTCTCTTTTTTCATAGAAATTTGATCTCAACCATTATTAGTAGTTATCAATATTAATCGGAATTTTTTTCTTTTCTTTCATGACAGAAGGAAAAAAAACAATTCTTCTTTGTTTGTACATAATTCTCCTAAGAGAAATTGGTTATGGTGTAAATAAACATATTTTGCAAGAGAGTAACCAGATTTCTATTAGATCTTATCGTCATTCTCGAGCATTTCCTTTTCTCCGATTTTTTCCTCGTCAGGTTTTTCATATATATAGATATATTATTCACAAGTCTGATTTTGTCGTTCTGAACGGGGGTGTGTCGTATAACATATTGCGTAGGACAAATGATATTTTCTTCGTAGTTAACTATTGCTTTTTCTCTTTCTTAGGCAAGATGACGTTTTATTGCATCATGCAGTTTTTTCATGCTGCTTTTTCACAACAAAAAACATGGGGGTATTGTGACTACATTATTTTCATTACAATAGAATAAAATAATATTAAATTTTAAAAAATTTTTACCTGATCATTTGATTCCGGGTGGCGATTATGAAGAGCATAAGTCTGATTGGGTCCAGCTGCTTTATAGCCAACATAAGCTGCTAAACCAACCACAGAACAAGCAGCAAGACTGAAAAATCCAATACGTAATGTAGAGGCCAAAGAATCATCCTTAATTATTGTAGCCAGTGAAGACATAATTTTAAATAATTTGATATAATTATTAAGAGTTTAATGCATTAGCAATTATCTCAATATATAAAAAACACGAGATGTTCGTGTATATACGTAATAGAAGTTCTATTAGGATTATGAGAATTTCTAATAGGAATAGTAAATTCAAATTGTTAAATAGAAACGTGCCACCGATTGATGAAAGTAAATACGGACGATTTTTTTTGTTTGCTTCGTGTAGACAGAAGGAACAGAACGATTAAACAGACGAAAAACCGTTTCACCGAACAAAATTAATTTTTTTGTTTATTTTTTTTTCTGTTCTCTTATTGTTGCACAGGAGATGGATAGATGCAGTTGTATGTTGTTGAATAAATATGTTCGAGCGTGTGTATGTTGAGTAGAAGTTGTCTGTCGCCTCGCGCGTTTTTATACAGAGCAAGTAGTCTCTATCGACGAATCATAAAAAGCATAATTTTCTTTTTTTTCCTTCTTCTTTTTTTCTTTTACTCTATCCTTTACAACGTTTCTTCTCGATGATTTTTCTTTTTTTCCTCTTGTTTTCTATTGTCGTTCGACGTCATATCGGCGAAGAAGTATAGACTGTAAATGTTAGATTCTTCCTAGCGAGAATATAAGAAAAAAAAACAGACAATAATGATCAATAAATGAGTAATGTCTTAAGGATTGGTATTTTCTAATTTTGAATATGGGTGTGTCTCAAAAGAAAATGACTTTGTGAGAAATTATGAGTCTTATTAGGTTGAGTCAATCCGTAATTAGTAAAACGAAAAAAGTTGCAAAAAATCCATAGAATACTTAATTATCCATAGAGTAGGAAACACCAAATTCTTTAATATTTGGAATTTTCTTTTATTGACTAAAATGTTTAATTTTCAAAACAAAATGAATAAAACATGCAAAGGTATATTTGAAGAAAAAAAAAACAAAAAGATAATAGAACAATCATTGTTTATATAAAGAGATAGTATATGTCATAGTCAATGTTTTCTGTATTTTGCTAATATCTTTTTCTCATTAACCTATTCTTTCCACAATCAGCAAAGTCAACAGGTACACAATCATTATCTCGAGTTGAGTATGCCAAACCGTTATCGCATTCCATTACACTATGCCAACCTAAAAATAAAATTCTTGATAAAATAAAAGGTAAACATTTTTATCTTTAATACCTGTTGCACAATAATGAAATTTATGACAATGTACTGGATCTGGATAGTAACCATTTGGACGGCCAGCACATGTAAACATCGACGGTAATCCAAATGGTAATGATGGTGTTGTTGATGTTGTTGTTGTCGTGGTTGTTGTCGTTGTCGATGTTTTAATAAAAGGGCGGGTATATAATTGAAGCCATTTTTTATTTGACGATCCTTTTATATAAATATCCTTGATGTACGAAACAAACTCTTTTAATAAAAATGTTCTATACCTGAAAGTGGCTCAAATGATTTTGAACTTTGACAACCAACAAGATGAGCTGACATACATAAACGTAATAAAGACTCCCATGCAAGACCTGGTGCACACATTGATCGATAATCACGTCCATCGACACATACATGATAAATGCGACAATCGTTAACGTCACCGAAATAACCATCAGCTATTAGGAAGAAAATTCAATTAGCATGAATAAAAACGAAAAAAAACAACACTTTTTCCCTACATACCAACACAAATAAATCGAGTTGAACGTTGTCTTTTAATTATTTCTGCTGAACCTGGATTAGTTGATATAGTATCCGCAGTTGTAGCTAAATAATTCGATTATATTATAATTCAAAATCTATATTATCTTCATTTATAATAAACAAAATTAGTTTCGCTTTTATTTTGAATTGTTTATTATTGTACAGTCAATTAAATTACATAGAAAATATACTGAGTGCCCCATGAGCCAAAAAACTTCAATCACGTAATGTACAAACGTAATGAAAATAAAGTACAAAAATGTAATGTACGAATTTTTGTTCCTTTTCTCAGAGTGCAAAAAGTACAAGACTCACTCTATTTGTCGCTTGAATAATTACGAAAATATAATGAAGAAATTTTTCAATGAAGTTTATTCTCAATGCTTTTTATAAAGATTATACCGATCAATATAATAATAGTTAAACATCAATTAACTAATGAATGAAGTCTTACAATTATTCAATCACTTTTGACTCCAAACGATGTACATTGGGTAAGTCGAAATCAATTATGAACACACTGAAGAGAGTTCGTGTCTTTGAACTATTGCTACGGAGATATCGCACTTTCAAGGTACGTCTTAAATAAAAGTCATAAACATTCTCAAAAAAATTCATTTTCGAATTTCGATGTGAAACTTTACATAGAGACAGACCTTAACGAGATTAGGATTTTTTGTGTGAATATTTCAGATCTTGTCGCTGTTCCTATCTTAAGACACAACTATAATAATAATGTGTCTTTTACATTACTCATATAAACCAGTAAATTTGATGTTCTATTTTGAGTATAGAAGCAAATCAAAAGATCTGAAACGACTCTGGTTAAGGTCTGTCATCTATGTAAAATTTCAAGTTGAAATTTGAAAATGAAATTTTTCGTGAATGATCACGGCATTTATTTAAAAATATACTGTAAAAATGTAGTATCTCTTCAGTAATCAACTCTTTTTAAGCTATTCATATCTCATTTGGGTTTGCATAATTCAAATAGTCTCAACTCACAAACGATTGAACCGTTGGACACACAACTCCGCGTGAGATGAAATGGGACTGCAATTTTAGGAAAATTATCCCATTTCATCCGCATGGGATGTTTATCAAAAGATTTACGTCTCATGGGACAATCAGCTGGTTACACAAGCATTTATTACGAGGGTAAATATAACTATTTTTATCGTATAGACGGCGTTCTTCTATTTCAATTGAGTTAGTAAACATAAAATTTTATTCTACTTTGTAAATGATTTATGCAATGCAATTATTAGAGCACAGTAAAATAAATAAATAAATAAAAGATGAAATTCATTCTATTCGAATAGTTAGAAGCAATGAATTTATTTAGACTTAAGTAACAGCTGATAAAATGTTTTCTGAAGATTAATTGTTGTCTGTTATTGTATGTCAATCTGATCCATCGGATACAGGAGTGGGTGTGGGTGTGAAAGAAGAGAATAACAACCTTCTAAAGAAAGGAGTGGAAGGAAAGTACGCATCAACGTCAATAATATCTAATTTTATCGTCACATATCATAAAAAACAGCTGTTATCGGAATTTTATTTTTATGATATTTGTTAAACTATGATCAAATATCGCATAAAAATAGATCATTGTGTTTAGTATCATTACATATAAAGACAAGGTTTTCATAGGAAAAATAAAATACTTCTGAAACTATTTCTAGGTTACACTCAACAGTATTATATTTTGTATAATTATTAATCAAATGAATCAATCTATTAAAAAATTTCAATTTTTTTAAAAACTACTTGACGAATATGATGTCCCATAGAACGTGAGATTTTAAGCAATATCTCATTCCATGGGACAAGTCATGACAGCTTATCCCATCAAACTACTTCTTCTGTTTCATTCTATACAGAGCCCTGGTCGAAGAACTTCCTTTGTAAAAAATAATTACTCATTTTATCCAAGATCAGTGATAGAACTAGTATCATTTATCCACATGTCTGATTCATTTTGTTTTTGCGTTTATTATCATCTCATAGAACATATCCCACATATATCCAGTCCGTGATCATCAAACATAATTAAATAAGTTCTTTCAATAAACTACACTTACTTGGTGCAATAGTTGTTGTTGATGTTACTAATGGAAGTTCAGGTTTAGCACCATGACATTCAGCTTGTTCATATGGTTTACATGTTTTTGTAATACGATCAAATAAAAGTTTATTTGAACATGTTCGCTGTTCTAAATGACCATCAACACATTGAATATATTGTGAACAAACAACTGGATCAGCAAAACGCATTTGACTTGAATAATTTGGTGGACATGAATTTTGACCTTATGAAATTATTCATTAAGAAGTTTTTGTAAGAAAAACATACTTACATTCAGTTACTTCATGAGGCCAAGCACAACTTTCCAAACCTTTAAATGATATTTTCTATAAACTTATATATATAATTATTAATAAAAAGAAAACTTACGTGAACTCCAAATAAGACCAGATGAACAAAGTAATGAATCACTTTGAGGTTTCACTCCTAAATTAATTAAATTTATAAGAAAAAAAACAATTTCCTTTCTTTTATTACCATCACAATAATGAAAAACCGAACAATCGTAAGGATCAGGAAAATAACCTGAACTACCTGATGTACATTCAATTGGCGAATATGGTGGTGCAATTTGTCCTTCACCTTAACAAAAATTATTTAATTCAAAATAAATTAATATATATATATATATTCTAACATTCGGCATCTTTTGGCCATAAACATCCATTAGAACTTGGTGAAAAATGTAATCCCGCATTACAACGATGTGTTGATTGAAGTACTCCCAAAACACACCAATGGTATATTGAACATGAACTTGGATCAGCAAAAAATCCTGTTGCACCCGGTCGACATGTATAATTACCTTTATTCAATTGAGAATTTGTTGTTGTTGTTGTTGACATTGTTGTTGTTACTAAATTAACAAAGGATTCATTTTAAATTATTTAATAAATTAATACCTTCATCATAACCCCATTTTTTTCGACTACCAACACATGGTGTAATACTTTGTAAACTACAACCAATTTTAGTTTCATCCCAAAGCATTCCATCTTTACACCAACGAACTGATTGTGTACCACCATAACAAACATGAAATTTACGACAATCATCACGATCAGCATAAAATCCATCTTCTAAATTTTTGAATAAATTGAAGAAAAAAAAAGAAGATAACTTTAAGCTTGATATTAAATGTATTTTTTACCGGCACAACGTGAACCAACTTCAGACATATATTGAATTCCGGATAATTTATCATCATTAGCATCTATTTCAAAAAAAGAAAACAAAAGTTTGAAATAAATAGATTAAAATATTTGATTTACATTTAAGAAATTTTTTCGGTTTTGATGTTGTATTTTGTGTTGATGAAAGCATAACTTTCTTTGTTTTATTGTCAAATGTTGTTAAACTTCCATTGATTGTGTATAGAATAAGTGTTACTATATGATTGATTTTTCAATAGAGAGAAATATTCTTAAAAGAATAACTTACGAAATAGAATAGAATATCTAATAGCCATCTTCAATGTGCTCTTGTTCACTTTGAATTGTATTCAATGAAAGATGATGTTCACTTGAAATGTGTGAATATATTGAATGAGCTGATTCTAGTAAACGGATTGACAATTTATTGATGTCAATCGACGCATATGAAGACAACATTAGGCACGTTTCATTCAATTAACAATTGTCGTTCTCATAGGTGAAAGATTAAAAGCAGACGAAATTGTTTCTTATTGGCTCATATTGATAAGCTTTAAACAACACAAGACACGATTAACAGTTACTAAATTTGTTACGTCTGCATGTTGTTTCAATATGGATTGCATGAATTCATAATAAAAACAAGTGGATTATACGACATTTGTTCTCGTCATTTGTCAAATATTGGAATAGACACTTTCTAATCCATCATAGTATTGTTTCTCACTTGTAAAAAAGATTTTTCGCTTTTGATTTTTTATTTACAAACGAAAAAAAAATAAAAAAACAATCTTTCCATTCTCATATTACCTCACTAATGAATTATTATTCAAATACTAGTGAGTAGTAGATCTTCATTTAAAAAGAATCTTCTAATATCAAACGATATTTTTCATACTCAACTACGACAAATTAACACACTATATACAAGAGAATAGTTGAAAACAACCATATATTAAATATTCTTCAATACTGTTGATTTCCTCAGACAGTGCAATTCTTTTCAATAATGCATCAAAATATGCATAAACTCTTTTTTTTTCTTTTTCTTTGATTGTTCACATACACCAAAGGTTGATACAGAATTGTTGAGTGCATGATATTACCCCTCAACAGCATTATTCGATCGGAGACAAATCTCGTAATAAGCCGTTTGTAGAAATTCCAAACTGCACGCAAAATTTCGATCTACTTCTACAATTTCTATCTTCACAAAGAAATACACATTTTTTCCTGTTATTTGATACTGAATGTAAAAATAATCCGAAAAATATACCATTGAATTTCGTCGAGAATTGTTAAGTATTTCTATTTCTATTTATTTGTTTAGACTATCGTACGAAATTGTTCAAGATGATAACAACCCCCAACACATTTGATCAACTGCAAAAACAAAAATAAAATCAATCTAAGAGAAATGACATCTATTCATTTTTCATTAGGCTTATTAAATTGCGATGATTGACTAGATACAACAATAAGTATTTAAACAATATCTACTAGTTTTAAATAACTATAGAGATTGATCCTTGTAAAGTTATGAGATGAAATATGAATAGGATGAACTGATTTATCGAGCTGTAGGTTTACATTTTTGTGGATCTGGACCCGACCGGATCTAAGTTCGAGACTTTTTTCACCAATATTTGGCACCCTCTATGTACATGAGTAAGTGACGGATCAAGGTTTTAACTATTGGTTGGCTACTCCGAAAAAAAAGGCAACGTACAGCTATTTCTTATTGTGCACTTTTCTATTACTTGATGTTTAATAAATTAAAAGTTTTCGCTTAGTTGAAAAGATCACTATGTTAACAAAAAAAGGAAATTAAACAGTTAAACGATAAACACAAAATGTCAAACCAATAGTAACACCAAAATCTTTCGCTATATGGAATAGACTTATGAGAAGAGGTTCCCAAGTAATAAATCATTGTTGCTGAGATATCGAATTTTTAATGAATTTTTCCTGTTGGGCCCCAGTTTTACACTGAAATCGTGGTTTTGAATATGGGCCTGAAACTTGTCTTAAATCAGTGCACCGATCAGATTAGCTTGTAGAAAAAATTTCAGAGACTTTTCACTAAATCTCACATAAGCATTTTGTCATGATTATTATAAAAATATGGACAGTTCAAAAATTCATATCTCGGGAAGATTTAATGAAAAACTTTTGAAATTTTTTCTACAAGCTAGTCTAATCTGAGCAAAGTTCTAGATCAAAATTCAAAAGTATGATTTCGCTTGAAAATAGGGGTCCAGCGGAGAAAATCTAAAAATTCGATATCTTGCTAACAAAGAGTTAGCAACTCGAATCACTCGAGGGTATTTACTTACTCATTAGATTGCATCGATTGAACATAGTCCTAGCTTAAAAACAAAAATATCTTCTATGCATTCAATCTAAAGATTTACTTATTCATAAATCATCTTTTGCTACTATATAATTCACTATCTAAGCATGTTTATAATTGACAAAATAAAAAACGAGAGTTTTTAATGCTAAAATAAGTATTAATCAATTTTGTACATTTTAAATAAATGAACCAGGTATTCCAGATCGAGTTCAGAAAGAAATTAAAGTTGCAGTACTTAATTGTCGACCATTCAAAAGAATTAATAATATCACTTTTAGAAATCCTGCACAATAGATTTATAATGCTGGTCGATATCTACTGAGCAGAAAGCTACGGATCGATATTTTACAAGACTAAACTCGAACCCGCAGCTTCATAAACTAAGCGGCACGATACATAAGAGTACTACTTTTTTTCTGCATCACTTTACCGAAATAAACAAGTTATTAATTCGATTACTTATCCTGAAATTTGTTTTTAGCTGAAGTCTTATTTTATTTATTAAAAATCATCATAATGATTCTCTCAATATATCTCACATTCAATTATATTAACACAAATTTTTATGTAAGAAACTCCTCTAAATAAAATATTAATATGTATTCAAAAATATTGTAACACATTTCTTAATCGATAAAAATCAATTAACATTAACATAGGAAAAAAATTACACGAGCAAAAAGAATAAATATACTTCTACTCTAAACTGCTATCATTCTTTCAATCACCGTCATCATTTTATGACTTCAACTGTGTATTTCGTGCGAAAAAAAAAATCATTAGTGCGTAACATTTCACCTTTTTTTCACTTATGTCGTATAAAAAAATACATGTTGAGAAAGCTCACCATAAAACAAAAAATGTTGTCACGAGCACACATAATTCGTCGTACTGTTTACGGTTCATGTACAACGCTAATATTTATTTATATTGTATTTGGAGTATACCGTTATTATTATCAAGGTTATTTTGAGTTTTATGATTCAACTGATCCTATTAAACCATACAATAAATATACAACTATACATGGTGGTTTGATTCCAGTATCGGGCTACAAAATTCTTCAGTCTGTTGCAAATCCTTCATTACAAAGAATTCATGATTTATATACGTATCTTAATGAAAACAAAGAATTAAAGGATTATTTTATATTAGTTCCTGAAGACTCTTATCATATAACATTAACTAGATTGACAAATACTCTATCTATAAAAGAAAGTCAATTACAAAAATTAGAAGAAGAACAAGAGTTACTTGATAAAAATAATCCATATATAAAATGTGTCGGTAAAAAATTATTACTTATTGAAAAAAATGAAATACGTTTGCAAATTGAATTAAACAATAAATACATTGATGGTTATATTAAAAATTTGCAAAAACGATGGAATAATAATTTTCCGAAATTAATTACTAAACATTGTACATCATTCTATATACCATTAGCTTATCAATATAAAGATATACCGAATCAAGATATTTTAAATCGATTCAACGAAGCGTTACAACAATGGTACGAAATGCCAATTGACGTTCAACTTGATCCTATTGAAATATGTTCGTATTCAAATTTATTCGCTTATGAACCTATTCTTGCTGATTATGGAGAAGACGACTAATATGTTTTTATTTTATTCTATGGAAATTTAATGTCAACAAAAACCGATACAGAAACGTAATTAATTAATTGTAGCTTTCAAAAATAGAACGTTTTTCTTTTCCAAAGAAATTGTTTTTTTATGTAACGTTTAATGAATATTATATAAAATCAAAGTTTACAGTGAATTTCAATTAAAATTAAATTGTATTTTTTCAATTTATTTGTTGACTTTCACATTTTGCAAGACACGGTAGTTAATACCATCAGTTTATAACGAACAATTCCTTCAAAGGACCCCGCCGGATTTCATGAACCATCTCGAATCAGATTACCATATATATCGTTTTGTAGAGCTCGTTGAGGCGCATCGAATGGTATATAAGAAAACAAGTTTTCATCAGACTTTGACGTCCTGAGGGTCCTGACACTGGTTATGGCACTTAACGGGTATTATATGGTACCCATAGACAGTGTGGTGTTTAGTATGTCTTAAGACAAAGCTATGTAAATTCTTTTTTAAAACTCTTTTCAATAGAGTTCTAGGTACTCTTCAATTTTCTATTTTCATTAGTATTCATCGGTGCTGTCTTCCTACATAAAAATAGTCACTTTCGATAGGCCTAGGCTATTTGTTGATTATAAGGCATTCCCGTGTCGTCAACCCTGTGCCACAGAACAAATGGGTACCAACATGAAACTTTCTCAAAAACTGTCTATTCTCGAGCTCTATATATTTCACAGTTAACTTCTTTGGTTACTGCACGGCCCATTGTCAGATTGCCAATTTATCTCCTAAAAAGACCTATTTTTCTATCCAAAGGGGCCAATATATTGACGATTTTATTAACAATATCAAACATTTCATAGGAAAATTTTTATGTATCGAGAATCAGCACTAGGTTCCTCATTAGCTAATATAAAAAATATCTTTCAAAAAGGAAAAAAATTTTTGACCTCTGGACCCCTGGAGGGGGGTACGGGAATTTGGAAAAAATTAATTTTTCGAATAAACATCGGGTATCCGTATATTCTTATACAGTTTCATATACATATCAAACCTAGATACTCGGAATAAAAGTTTGTAAAGGAATTAATGAAAACACAGATCTCTTTGTTATAAGCTCATTCCCGTACCCCTGTCTAGGGGTCCAGAGGTCAAAAAAATTTTTTCCTTCTTGAAAGATATTTTCTATATTAATTAATCAGGAACCTAGTGCTGATTCTCGATACATAAAAATTTTCCTATGAAATGTTTGATATTGTTAATAAAATCGTCAATATATTGGCCCCTTTGGATAGAAAAATAGGTCTTTTTAAGAGGTAAATTGGCAATCTGACAATGGGCCTTGCAGTAACCAAAGAAGTTAACTGTGAAATATATAGAGCTAGATAATAGGCAGTTTTTGAGAAGGTTTCACGTTGGTACCCATTTGTTCTATGGGACAGGGTTGATGACACGGAATGCCTTATAATCAATAAATATCCTAGGCCGATCGAAAGTGGCTATTTTTTATGTAGGGAGACAGCAACGAGGAATACTAATGAATATAGAAAATTGAAGACTACTGAGAACTCTGTTGAAAAGAGTTTTAAAAAAGAATTTGCTTAGCCTTATCTTAAGACATACTAAGGACCATAATGTCTATGGGTACCATATAATACACGTTAAGTGCCATAACCACTGTCAGGGCCCTCAGGACATCAAAGTATGATGAAAACTTGTTTTCTTATATACCATTCGATGCGCCTCAACGAGCTCTACAAAACCATGTATATGGCAATCTGATCCGAGATGGGTCATGAAATCCGGCGGGGTTCTTTCATTTTTTGGTAAAATAATCGAAGTCGAGTTTTTATCGTAGGAAGATGCAGCGAAGTTTCCTCTTTCAGAATATATATAAAGTTTTAAAAAAAGGTCAAATTTGTACAGGTTTTCGTAGGAGATTTCCACCTCACTACCCGGTTTTCGGAGAGATTTTCGCGGTTTTTGTAATTTTTGGGAAGACTACTTTTTTTACTTCTATCAGCATGGAATAAACATTCTTATATCATATAGTACGGCCTGTAGTGCTAGCTTACGCCATCCATTGCGTGCTTTCAAAAATTCCATATGAATATTATCAATATACCATTATTTCCTGCATTTGAATGAAAAATCCATTTCTAAAACTTCTTTAGCGTTTTTCTCAGAACATGGTTTCCGATTAGAAAAATTGAAATAACTTTCACCCAGTTCAAGATATACCCAATATTTTTTTTNTGATTCGAATCAACCCACCCACTATCTTTGTCAAGGTTTGTAAAAACTCAGGATTTCTTAAAAAGTTAAAGACATCTCTCCCATTGCTAGAAGTTCTATCAGTCAATGACCTTCATACCTTATAATATAATTTTTATTTTGAAGTATTTCACTATATGAAAAAGCTTATTTTTTTGAAAATTTTTCAGAGATAATAGAAGTTTTGTATTAAAAGTACGTTGTTATTGTGAAACTTTTGTCAGTCTCAGTCTGTTTCTCTTCATAATAAACATAACTTCTAAGATACTAATGTCAGACTATATTTCGACTACGATTTGATGTTTAAATCAAAGGAAAAACGCCAGTGTCCCATAAATAGAACCTCAGTTGCGAAACAGTTAAAAACAACTAGATCATGACGACCTTGAAAATTTATCAAGTAATCAAAAACAGCAAATATACTGTGATTTATTTACCTTATTGAAGATCGTCTTCCCAATACTTTTTCCAAGATTGATATCTTAAAATACTTTTTTTTATGTGACTATTAAAAGTATAATCAAAAGCAGTTAAGATGTCCTTCAATTAGCTGAATTTGTTATTCTTGAATCGTCGAAAAAAAATGCACAAGTAAATAGTAAAGAATCAGTTACTCTTATCTCTAATACTCAAGAGTAGCCTCTATCTACGAAGAAAGAACAGAAGCAAAAGTATTTCTTTTACTTTGCCTTCCTACAGGACTTCCAACTCCAAAAAAAATAGATGCACAATCTTTTTCTTCATTTAATATTTGACAAATGGTATGTTTTAATTTCAAAATGCTGCTTAGCATTGTCGCTGCTGTTGATTCACAATTCCAGCTTAATAGAATGACCTTTAAAGATAGCGGAATTTACATATGTTGATATCAGTATTTGACGAACTATTCAAACTAGATTTGACTACATGACTGTTTAAAATACACCAAATGAATTTCAAAACAGACGAAAGAAATGTTCATTCATAGTGTTTCTTTAACTAATAAATATATGTTTATTTATATCCTCACTAAATAAAGATAAAAATTATTTTTGATAGAGTTTCCTAATTTTATGTAATATTTTTCTTATACATCAATGGTGTTTCATAATAACTGACGATAAATTGTTTTTGATATTTTTTACACTTTTTATTGATCTAGAGAACTGAAATTTTTATCAAATATACATCTAATCATCATCTTCCATTTCTGAATGTTTCAGCTTTCTAACTAAAGCTAGTAGCGAAATGCATCGACAAGATTGAAATAGATAAATTTTCGTACTGAATATTGCAAGATAGTTCCGTGGGTAGTCAACCAAAAAATCACAAACTATTCAGAAAATTTTCTTTCATATCCAACTTTGTAGAACTTTTTCCGCTGATGATTTTGTTAAAAAAAAACTTTTCGAATTTCATTGAGAAATGACAGTGTTGTAGTGAAAATATTTATCGTAAAAACAGAAGATGTCAGATTTTTTTTTGATAGGAATATCGTATACAATATTTAATCGAGATTTATTCATCATATTCGTCTGTATTTAAGAAACTAACTATAGGGTTTTGTAGAGCAAAGTTTCCTCTTGAAAACCTACTATATCACATGTCTCCAGAATATAACCATTTTGAGATATATGAATTGACTTTTACTTATATTTTACAGTGTTTAGTATTTTGTCTATAACATTGTCATTTCTCAATGAAATTCGAAATTTTTTTTTACCAAAATGATCACCGAAAAAAGCTCTACTAAGTTTGATACGAAAGAAAGTTTTCTGAATATCTTGTGATTTTTTGATTGACTACTCACGGAACTACCTGGTACTATTTCCACAGTAAAAAGTATTAAAAAATCACTTTCGAAAATGTATGTATTTCAATCTTGTCGATACATTGCACCAATAGTTTTAGCTACAAAGCTGAAACTTTCAAAAATAAAAGATCTTCGTTAGATATATATATATATATGCGATAAAAAATTCAGCCCTCTACATTAAGAAAAAGTATGAAAAATATTATTAACAATTTATCGTCAGTTATTATGGAATACCCTTTAAGATTCTTATGATTAATAAACTGTGTTTAATGTTTAGATGAACACATTAAGGATTACTGGGTATTAGATAAAGGATGTTACAACTGTTTCAACTTCTTTTTATTTTATTTTATTTTTTTTTGTATCTTGGTCGTGTCTGAAGATGGATGAATATTAAGCATGTATTTGAAGAGTAATATATATCACCTATCATCGAAGAGAAATTAGACTCAATTGGTATCAACTCAAAGAAGCTATTTCATTGGTAATAATGTAGAAAAAATGTTATCAAAGTTATTTTTCGACATAATCAAACATTACGGAGTTTCATTTTTTTTTGTCTTTGGTGAGTAGTATCTCCATTAGGAGAAAAGCAAATATCCTGAAATTTTTATTGTAGATATGTCAATTACATCTATTAACTATGAAAATTTTATTGATTTCGATACAGCAAAAGCAGAGTTATTCTCGAAATAGCGACTACTACAGAATCTTAAAATACTAAAACTACATAATTGCTAGTATTTCGAGAATAACTCTATTTTAGCTGTACCAAAATGCCTGACATATTCATGAATGGGTAGATATAACCGAAGCCCATCTGTAATAAAAACTTCCGTGTATTTGCTTTTCTTTTAATGAAGAAACTGCTCGCCAAAAGACAAAAAATAAAATTCCGTAACGTTTAGCTACGTCGAAAAAATAAATTTGATAACATTTTTTTTACATCATTACCAATGCAGTACTTTCTTTGAGTTGATGCCAATCAAGTCTAATTTCTTTCGGATGATAGGTGATATATTACTCTTCAAATATAAATATTCAATATGCATTCACTTTCATATACGACCAAGATACAAAGAAAAATACAAAGAAGTCGAAATTTATGGAACACCTTTTAGTTCTTGACGAAATTCTTTATAAAGTCATTTGTATTGGTTATCTATGAAAGTCGAAAGGATAGTCTTTGAAGTTTTCTTTTTTGGTCTAGTTAACTTAATAATTTATTTCCTGTATTAGAATACTATATTAAAAATCGATGAATCCATAGAATAGCTCATTCTAGAAGTATTATTAATTTCTTTTGATATTGGTTGTTATCTATTATTAACCTGAAGGTAGTAGAGTCCTGCGGAACATTTTGACAATAGAACGAGATTTGGGATTCGAAAAAAAGTTTCTCCTACAAGACTCTTGAAGCTAGTCAAACAACAGGTTTTTATATTGATGTTAATATGAAATACAGCGTTCAACGGTTATTTTTCATTAGAACTTTTAGCAAAATGAATATTTATCGTTTTGTTTTATAATTCTTTGGTTTGAAATTCAGGTTGAATAATGGTTTGTTTAATTACTTGTATACTCTATACAATTCAACATTTCTTTTTGATCGTGTTTCACAAAAATAATATCTTTAATATCTATCAAATACTTTGATCACGAAGTCTACAAGTGTTGTTCTCGATAATTATGTTGATGAAAAATATAATGTAGAGGTCCCTTTGGCAAAGGATCGTTGTTAATAAGCTGTTCCAATATCAATGAGAAAGTATATTTCTTGTTTTGAACATCTTATCTCATAGTTATCATGCACAATGTCATCGTTAGTAAAACATCCATATAATTCAATATTGATAAACTATACCTACTATGTTAAAATATTCAAAGAAGAAACAAATATAACGTTGATATTAAAAAGAATCAGAATAAGACAAGTGTCACCGACACATAAAACGAGTCGTTACTTCTATTTAGTTACCAGCTGCTTCCTTTTAAAAGGAGTAGAGGGTGGGGGGGGGGAAGCTTGTAGCAAATCATGGTCTCTATATGATCATAGTCTTAATATAAAATAAATATTGTTTATTGATAGTAACAATAGAACAGAAAAAAAGCATCAAAATTTCGACGTGAAATTAAGACCAAAGGATTGTTATTATTAAAATTAATGCAAAGAAAACTTCTAGTATAAATATTTGATTATCAATAATATGTTATTCATCAAGAGTATAAAAGTATCAATACAAAACTCTCAGATAATAATAAAATACGTGCAAAGCTTTATACGGGCTTTTATTTATTCGCTTGTTTAGTAATTAATTAAATATTCTTAATTATTTTAATATGTTCAATAAATTATCCCATCGAGAAATAGTAATTATTATTATCATTGTGTCATTAGAAAACAATAATACGGCAATATATCTCAATAAATAACAAAAAAAAAAGAGAAATAAATTAAAACGAAAAAAAAAGCATCATGCAATAGAAGACAAACTTGCAGCACAGAAAATTTCGTTAGAGATACGTATTAAATACGATGAGAAACGCTTTTGTCAGAAAAATGTTGTCTTGTTTCTGAAAATAAATACTCTTTTTTATCTGTACATATATATATTTAAACCATCCAAGGATTGTTTGGTATGTGTTTACGATTGTCTTGACGTTTGATGAATAATCTTTCGATTAACTTTCGTATTTCGCTGACAAGAAATACAGATGAAGTAAGACATAACAAGTAGAATAAATCTAAACAGAAAACATGCAATGTTAGAAGAAATACATTTTAATACTTTTATAATGAGTGGACCATAAAGAATGAAGATCTCAAATATTCTTCATAGATGTCAATGGCGGCGCTGTTGCGTCGAGCATCTCTGATACTCTTTTCAATTTTCATAGATTCGATTTTTTTCAAAAGTTTTAGCATTTGATTCTCTACGAATTTATATACAAATAAGTATCATAAGGATAAAAATAAAAATATTTATTATAGTAACACTACTAACATGTAATATGAACAACTTTCAACGATCAACTACCTTTGTTTTGTATTTATGTTTTCTCATGCAGAGCTATATAAGCAAAAGTAAGTATAAATTTTTCGATTATTCTTGACTACATATATGCTGTTCTGTAGTCGAAACCTTATAATCGCCTTTAGCTCTAAAAGTGAAAGATATTTCAAACTTGAAAGCTATGGATACTGCATGTTCGTAGTATTACCACAATAACTTTTTTGTTGGTATCCCTATAACACCAATTGAGAAAATATTAAGACTCTCATTTTTTTAGAGCAAATCCGTAAAGATTTAATTTTTACACTGATAGATTCAGGTATGATTAAGAAATATATCACATTAAATAAATATTAAAAAGACGAATAGATATAACTAGGAATTCGTTTATATCTCATATTTCAATTACGTAGTTCGTTTGATTCTGTTCTCATTATTAATTCCAAACATTGATATTAGTATATTATTACACGTTTAGTATTTAATCACTATTTTTTTGTTTTTATTGTTTACCTACCTGATAAACTTAATGCTTCCGTTTGAAAAACATATTGTAATGGTGGTAAATAAATAACAGCCAGTTGACCAATTATTGAAAGTAAGACAGCAATAAGAAAAACTCGATTAGAGAAAAAACCTATTTCAAAAATAAATTTCGTCTAAAAAAACAACAAAGAAAAAATTCGTTTTTGTTTTTATTTAATGTATTCAGACAAAATTAAATCATTACTTGTGATCGACAACTAAGTGCATTAAACATATCAAAAAAGACGAAACATGTAAATGTCATTGTTGTATCTCTTGGTGTTACTTTTCCATCACGCATCTAAATAATTTATTTTACTTATGAAAAACTCATTCTTTACATACTTCAGCATAAAAAACACATAAAGTTCCAATAACAATAACAATTGCACTTGTAATTATATTAATAATTAATCGTTTATCAATCATTGAATCAGTTACTTTTCTCGGTGGTTTTTTTAGTACATCATGATCAACTGGTTCAACACCAAGACTAAAATTAATTTTCTACATGTTAGTGTCCAATTTCGGACTCGCCTAGATTAATCTCGAATCGATGATTAGCATATAACTTTAAAGTAAAAGTTAATCATGGCACATGAAATTTTAGTTTCAACAGATCATAATATCTAGTCATAAGCAAATACTTCAAACAAAGCAATGAAGAGTGTAGATGTCCTTGTTATCTTCGCTGTACTCCTACGAATGCAATATACTTAATCTCTAATTCGAGATTGACCTAAGCGGATCTGAGATTGAGCGTTAATATATATAAAGTTGTTTTCATGAATAGTCAACAAACCTTTGAGCAGGAGGTCCATCCATAATAATATTAATCCAAAGAATTTGCATAGCATTTAATGGATTTGGAAAATGAAAAACAGTTGAAAGCGTTATTAAACTTAAAGCAGCAATACTCCTTTGAAAAAAAAACAGAAATCTTCAATTAATTAAATAAATTCTTTTATAAGAAATCTGCATACGTGCTTAATTGAAATCGAACAAAATTTCTTATATTATGAAATATTGCTTTACCTTCTTCAATTGCTGTCCTATAATCAAAATAGTTTCATAAACTTATAAATCATTATTTTAACTTAAATCTTACATTATCGTATAAAAATCATCTTTAACAAGAATCATATCTGCTGCTTCTTTACAAACATCAGTTCCAGTTTTTCCCATAGCAATACCAATATCAGCTGCTTTCAATGCGACTGCATCGTTAACACCATCACCTGTCATGGCAACGATATGTCCTTGTGCTTGTAAAGTCTTTAAAAAAAATAAGAACAAATATTAAAAAGAATAAATTTCAAATGTTTAGTTTTTAAATTTACTTTAACAATAGTTAATTTATGTATTGGACTAACACGATAAAAAATCGATGCTTTTGAAACAGCAATATCAAGTTCAGATGCATTCATACGTTCAAGATCTTCTCCAGATATACTTAAATCAGTATTATTATAGATTTTTAAACGAGAAGCTAAACAACTTAAAAACTTCAAATTTTATTACGAAATAAACTTTCATTACCTATTGCTTTTGCAGTTTTTTCAGCATCACCTGTTATCATTTTAACGAGAACACCACCTGCTTTTAATTGTGACACAGCTTGTTCAACTTGTGGTCGTTCTGGATCAATAATTCCAACCATACCAACGTATATTAAATCATCAAGTGATGCTCCAGTAGCCATTGCAAGAACTATAAATAAAAACAAACTTTTTAAAATTAATATTTCTAAATTAGATAACATATACGAACATAATTTTTTATCTATTACATGTATGTTTAGTTACTACAGATACTCTGAAAAAAAATCAGCATTAAAGACTTTTGTTCAGAGGAGTTATCAGTAAAAAAGAAAACTTATGTTAAGACGAACATCGACTTTCACTTCATGCATATTAGTTTTAAAAACTAAATAGAATATTGCGTAGAAAATTCCTAGGACTACAAAATTTCTACCCAAAGTTTTTTTCGAGCGTGCCTAAATTTCTCAAAAGCATCAATTTACTTTTCGTTAGCGGCGAGATGGAGTACAAAAAAATGTTCTATAATGGAATGAAAAGTTCAAAACCGATGTCAAACAATACAAACCCTTCTTCAGAATCTCTAGATGATGTAACAAAAAAACTTTTTATTGCGGAACTTGATAAGATCTTTAGAAAAACGACTTTTTTTTTGGAGTTCAAACTTGCTGAAAGTTTCGCCATACATACGACTCATGCCGTAAAGTGTATCCTGAAGTTTCTGGATTTAGAAATATATTCAATAATTACTTTTTAATTAGTAGCCGACAGCGCAGAGCCGTTAAGTCGACAATTTTCGAACCTGAATTGGCTGAATTCTGTAATCGGATAGTTGCCCCACAGATACGAGATACTTTTTTTTCAGTGGCTAGCATACCCTACGGATTTGTCAGATAAGCAGAGCCCATCGGGTTCGGGATCAATCCGACGAACTCCACAGCTGAAAGAGCCAACATTCCCACATATGTCTATGCTATAAAAGAGCTTACTCAGCAAAAACAACTCTCGTAAAGAGTAAAAGTTAAGTGAAAGATGGGTTTGTCCCATTTTGCCTAAACTAGTCAATATATGCATACCTCTTAATCCTTTAGCTGCCATTTGATTTGCATCAACAAGAAATTCTCGTACTTTTTCATCAGTTAGTGGTATTGTTGTTCCATGATATATAAAATTTTTACATATTTTTAATACTTGTTCGATAGCTCCTTTAAAATATACATGTGTTTCATTCTATGATAAAGAAAAAAAATCATAACAAAATAATTCGAAAAATAAAATCAATGATAAGACATACAGGATTATATTTTGGTTTACATTCAACAGCCATCCATTTATTTTCATGTGTAAATGGCCATTCATGTTCACGATGAAATTGTTCACGAAGATGAGGAAGATTCATCTATTAGAAAAAAAAACAAAGAACAAACAATACTCATTCATTTGAAATAATGATTAATAATAATAATAATTACTTTCATAGCAACAGCAAGTAAAGCACCTTCAGTTGGTTGACCACGAAGTTGAAAATTAACGATTTCAGCATTATTACAAACAGCACCAACCTTATTAAAAATCATTTATTTAAGTATTTATATAAGAGATAGAAAAACTTTACTTCGACTATTTTTGAAATTGAAGGATGTGAATCATATGTAATTCGTTCTGAACCACATAAAACATCACCTTCACTGTTATAACCTGAACCAGTAACCTAACAATAAGTAATATAATATATAGATATATATCTTTTGTTTTTTTGTAATACAAACTTCAGCAATTTGTCCATCGGATGTTAAAATATTCGTAACAGTCATTTCATTTTTTGTTAATGTTCCTGTTTTATCCGAACATACTACTGTTACACAACCTACAATATAATAATATATATACTTATTAATATATAGATTAATTAACAAATATACTCAACCGAGTGTTTCAACAATAGGTAACTTTTTAACTATTGCTTCTCGTTTTGCCATACGTTGGACACCAAGTGCTAATGTTACGGTAACAACAATGGGTAGACCTTCAGGAATAGCTGCTACTGCCAAACTAAAATAATAAAATAGCAATTCATTTTTGAATTATAAGTTTTCGGTAGTGACCGAATAATTCGTCGCGGGTTGAACTGAGGATCTTTTGTGTACATAAAAAAGTCAACTTTCGTCAGAAAAATCAAAAATTCTTTTGCTATGTTTATGCTATTCTGATTGCTCAGTTGAAAATTCTCGAAGAAGCATCATTGTATTCAATTGATTTTTTTTTCTGTTGGAAAGAACATGTAAATTTGCAATACCTCGTAGAATCCATTTTGTAAATTGAACTTTTTTATTATTAAATTAAAAACAACCACTTCTATAAATAGATTACCATTTTTTAAAGAGTTTCTCAAGATATTGAATTTCTCATTCTTTTACTCGGCATGAAAACTCACGATTTTAAGAAACGAGGGCTCTGTCAAACATTGTAGTCTGACACACTCTTTCAAATGAAAAAAATTTTTAATCTACAGAATGAGGACTCACAGAATACAAATGAGCTATTTTTGAGCCTTGTTTGTTGAATATTTTTTTTTGTTAGAGAAAACTCCGACATATTTCTACAAAGCCTTTTTATCGAATTCTTTTCAAGTCACATATATGAACCAACCAATCAATCTACGTTTATTCAAATTTTCGATAACTGCAAAAAACATCAAGGACTTTATTCTTGCTATTTGCAACTATAACGGATGTTATCACCGATATAAATAAATAGATCTTAAGGGTTGTTTTCTATAAGTAAAACTTTGAATATACCTAACACCGATAGTAAACATTTCAAGAAGATGTCGTCCTTGTAACCATCCAACAACAACAATAAAACCAATGATACTTAATGAATAAAACGAAAGTTGTTTTCCAAGCGCATCCATACTCTTTTGTAATGGTGTTTTAGGTGCCTAAATTAAAAAACAAAACTTTTGTATATTAAAGAAAATTTATGTTTATATTTTACTTCTTGTTGTTGCATCATTTGAAACACTTTACCAAATTCTGAATTTTCACCTGTACATATCACAATACCCTTGTAAAGAAATCTCAATAAATATTTTTTAAACAATATTAAAAAATTTACTTTAGCATTTCCATTAAGCACATGTGTACCCATAAATGCGATATTTTTTCTGTCACTAATAGACGTTTGTTTTGAGCCAATAACGAGTGGCTCAATAGTTTTAACTGATGGTTTTGTTTCACCTGTAAATGATGATTCATCAACTGATATATCATTTGCTTCAGTTAAACGTAAATCAGCCGGTATACGATCACCAATATCTAATATGCATAAATCTCCTGGTACTAAATCTCTTGCATATATTTGTAGACTTTTTCCTTCACGTATACATGTACATTTAGGTGGTACAAGTTTTTTTAAAGCTTCAATTTCTTTTTCAGCTCTATTTTCTTGTATAAATGCAACTGTAACAACAATAATAATAGCTATTGTTATTGATAATGCATCATCATATTGTTTTAATAATAATGATATGAATGCTGATGCAAGTAATAATAATATCATTGGTTCTTTAAATTGTCCTAAATATTTTTTCCATATAGGTTCATCGTCATCAACTTCAAAATCATTATGACCATAATATTGACGTCGTTTTGATATTTCATTTTCATTTAAACCTAATTTAGGATCGCTATGTAAAATGTTTATTACTTCTTGCGTTGTTACACGGCAGGCAGCATCAGAATTAATAAATGCCATAATACCATTTAATATCGGTGAATCATTTTGCTTATGATTTGATATATTTGAAGATTGATGATCTTCAAGTGAGCTGGAAATGCTCGATGAAGAGTTAAATTCAAGTAATTTTGATGAGTCCAGTTGTCTGCTTTCAATAATTTTTTATTTCCTAAACTAAAAAATTTAATGTTGGAGAAGTGTCTCTTTTTTTGGTCTCTTTAAATAATCTTCGAGAGTTATCGACGATGAAAAACTATAACATCTAAAAGAAGAAAGAAAAATATTGTGACATATTTATTGTATAGGAAAAATAAATTGAAAAGCTGCTTTTATATGTGTGACAGATGTGAAGCTTTTTTAGTTTTTTTTACTAAATCAATAGAATATAATAATGATTAAACGAACGTGCTTAGCGCAACGGCATGCTTTTGGTTACGTACTTGAAAACATTTATTGACCTTGTTTTTACTGCACGGGCTCATTTTTCAATAGATGTCAACGTTCAAAACAGAAGACGACAATGATTTTTTTTTCTGTCTGTCTTTTAACTATGTGAATAGAACCAATAGAACGCATGATAATAAATATGCTAGTGTTGACTAGATCAAATACACTTGCTTTCCTATTTTCTTGCCAAAAAAAAACAGAAAGCATATAAAATACATCAGACACAGAACATTGACACAAAAAAAGTAAAATGTCGAAAATAAAATCGTAAATGATGATTTAAAATCTATAAAGAAAGAAAAAAAAGAAAAAGTCATTTTATTTTCTTAAGCTCCTGAATAAACTTAAAGTAATCATCAATTTCCCTTTTTTTTCTATTTTTTTTTTATTGATTTTTTTTTTTATACACATAAAGAAAGATATCATTTCATATCAACAAATAGTATATCGGATACAATGAGAAGTTTATTTTTCACGTTAGGTTGTGGTGAAAGAAGTGTTAATGTACGTTTATCTGAATCCACATGTTGACTAAAAAAACAAAATTTCATATAAAAATTTTTTCTTTTCTCTCGTATAACTTACACAACAACAAAACCAAGTATATTTTTTGTTAGCAATTGTTCAGGATCATTTGAACTACTAACTGATAAAACATGATGTACTAAAGCTGGACCTTTAGAAAAATCAAAAATCGAAAAATATAAAATTTTATTTTTTTATCTATTTTATTTTTTTACTTGGAGCTATTGGTAAGATTTTATTATATGGATTTTTTAAAATCATACCAGCTGGTAAACATGAATCAGGTATTTGTGGTGCACCGATTTTATAAATTTTAATTTCATTAAATTCCATTGTAAATACATGTGGGCAAATATTATTTTTTGGTCCATAAAAATATTCACGAATTTTATTTTCACGAAATTTATCTTTAGCTGCATCTTTTGGTACAACCTATTGATAAAATCATTAGAAAATTCTTTTGTTTCTTAAAAGATAAATTTACTCCGCCTGATTTTGGTAATGTTATAACTTTAACCGAAGGCAAATCTGATACTAGTTTTGTTGCTAACCATTCACTATCAAGAACAATTATTATATCAACTAGTAAAAAATAAATAAATGAAAAAAATGTTTTCTTTTTTCTTTGATAAAACATATTTACCATCAAAAGTTTTAGCAACATGTTTAAAAGATTCATAACCTTCCTGACGAATATAACCACAAGTATTAACAACAACACCGCTGATAAGAGCTAGAAAAAAAAAGGTTGTAAATTTTATTATTCAATCGGCCTTCGTTTTTCAAAGAAAACGAACTGTCTCTTTTTTTCTTCTCTTATAACAAAACTTGATGCGAAACTCTTTGCATTAAAATTTCAAACTTCGAAAATATGACAAAACAAAAATATTTTCTAGATCTTCTGTTACCTTGTTTACACAAAATTTTGAGCTTTATACATAATAGATATGATAATCCTATTTCAAATAAAGCTACTTTGATATTGAAGAAAACTAGAGTTCTGTAGACTCAAGATTTTTCGATTCCGGAAATTATTCTTTGAGAGGCGTAGAAAGGAACACCAAAAAATTCATCATTTCATTTTTTCGTAATGGTAACTCGCATAAAGATTCAAAATAGTGGCTTGAATATAGACAATTGTTTCCAACAAAGAATTTAAGAGAAATAAAGTCTTCACAAAATTCAGAATGTCTAAAAAAAATCTATACTTAGTTTTTCGGTTTCCAGAACCTACACATATAAACTTTTTTGGATTAAATGACTGACAGAGCAAGTCTCTATAAAATGACACATTTCCAAACATTCGATGATGTTTTTTATGAAACCTATATCAATATTAAGAAATGCCTAAAATTGTCTTTTTCGTCATTCTTTTTAAGGGAAAACTGGACTAGAAGGGCTTTGGTGCTTCTTTTTGTAGAGAACCAGTTGCTCTACTTGTTGGATTCTGGATGCTGAAAAACTAGGTTTGGAATTTTTATAGCTATCCTAGACTTGGAGAATACTGTAAAAATTTTATTTCCTTCAAGTTCTTATTGGAAACAGTTATCTCTATTCAAGTCACTATTTTAATTCTTTATGTGCTACGAATTAATGAGAATTTCTCTCGAAGTATTTTTTTTTTCTTGAAACTTATCGATTCATAAAGTAATATATTTTGTTCATTACTTATGCTATGTAAGAGTACAAATGCTTGACTGTTTTGATAATGTAACTCCGACGGAGTCGACATCTAAATGTAAGGCCCTACAGAAAACTTTTCTTATTTTCTTTTTTACATCTTCAATATTAAAGCATAACTTCCATACAATAAAACCTCTCTATGTGAGTATCTCCATAGACTAAGCAATCTATAGTCCGTTCGAACTAACTTTGCTAGGCATGTGTGTCTCAAATATGAGCACTTGTTTATTAACGGTCTGATAAGCAATAACATTCCTTGTAATGTGAGCACAATATGTGTATCATTCACGTGTAGAACGAGAAAAAAATGGTATTATGTATTTTGTGTTATTCTAAACAATCATCGGACACAAAGAAAAATGAATTGAGTAGCTGTGAATATTTAACAAAAAAAATAAAATCAATATTAGACGACAGCAATACTGCTTAGTGTCACATATCTTCGTTTTTTTTAAATGCTAGTAACATCAAATCGTGTCAATACGAGTTGATTTATCTCTGACTAAAAACAATAAAATTAATTTATTGTTGGAAAACAAGAAACAATAAACCTTGCAATAATAATCACCTTGGTAAAGTGAGCACTTGTTGTCAACCTCGATGGTATTCACATTAGAGAAGTTGTCTATATTAGGAAACACTTACGAAAACTAGTAATTATTTTGTGCAAATAACGTTCTTGTTAATGCGTCGAGTATGGACATAAAATAAAAGTAATAACTAAATTGACCGATTTATTATATATACTAGATACTGAATAAATATGTTTTATTTAAAACAAGGCTGTCATGGTTGAGTAGCTACATTGATCGGGATAGAGAAGCAAAAATAGTCACGAAATGCATGATAAAAGAACAAAAGCTATTTTTAAAAAACACTTAAACCCAGATGAATAAGCTAAACTAATACAAAAAGAAAAAAACAAAAGCTACTATTAGCAAATTACTACAAAGAAGCATATGAACTAAAATTTCTTTTCAAAAATAACATTTTTAGATTCGCATATTTTCATGATGTTATATAGAAATTAATTCTGATAGAAAAGTGAAACAAGAAGAAAAGTATTTTGAAGCTGTGAATGTAGGTGTCGGTGTGTGATGGATGCAAAAAGACTCATATCCATACCAAAGGTGTGAACTTTCTTCGCGATATTCATAGCTCATTACGATCTACATGATGCACATAGTCTTGACTCCAAAGCGATTAATTAGTTGCAAGATTTTCCTTGTTGAACCAAGAATGTTAATACTAATAACGAATCACTCATCTTTTATGATACAATTCAATTTTTTTTTCAACTTTTACCAATTGAAAGAAATTTTTTTTCTCACATTTTTCGACGTTTTCCGATCGAATATTAACATACATAGCCATTGATGATACTATTTCATTATATAAACCAATATTTTCACCGGGTGTTTTATAACCATAATGAAAAACAAGTGGCATATCAATTCGAAAACCTTCTTCAGCAGAAGCTGGTCGACGAATAACCATAGCCGCTGAAAAAAAAATAAAAAGAATTTAAAATTATTTTCAAAACTTTATTTTACCAATTGTTCCTGGAATAGATATTTGATTTTGTCCAACATCAAGATCAACTAATATTGGTGTTCGACCAAGTCGAGCTGCCCAATTAACAAGCATTCGACATAATGTACTTTTGCCTACATCAGGTAAACCGGTTACCATTATCTATTAAAAAAAAAAACGGCTCATTTTCGAATATATCTTATTGAATCTCGTTCTTTCTTACACGAGGTCCACGAGTTTTTTCTGATTCAGCTTTTTGTCTCAATTGTTCCAACATACCATGTACATTTAAATAAATATGCGTTGGATTTTCATCTCGTGCAACATAATAATCATCGTGTGATGATATGATCTAAATCTATTCAATTATTTCAATGATAATTCAAATGATTTCAACATACATTTACAGTACAACCCCAATAAGTAAATATAGAAAATTTCATTCCAGATGTAAATTGATATTTCTGACCAATAGCGAGTTCAGTACCGAATATTTCAGCCTTACCCGAACGTAACTATAAACAAAATCAAATGGAATTTTCAAAGTAAAAAAAAAAAAAAAACATTCACTCACTTCAACCGTCAATGTCTCATCTACATCACCACGTAACTCTTGTCCGGCTTCAATAACAATTTCCTTCTATAGATCAATAGAAATTCGTCTAATACAATGTAAAAATTTTTTTTGAACTATTTACCGTTGTCATTATTCTTCTGAAAAAAAAAAGCAAACAATAGAAATCTGTAATGTTTTTCAATCGATAAATTACTTTAATAAGATACACAACAAATCAAACGGAGTTATAACAGCTTTTCTCCTTTTTTTAAAAAAAAAATGAACAATTATATGAAGAATAAAACGATAAATGGATAAAAAAAAATACAAAAAAAAAGCACAAGCATGATTGCACAATCAATAGAATTTCAAATGCACACTATTAAGACCAAGGCAAAAAATAGATTTGTTGTTGATCATTCATCATTGTTTTATTTTCTACAAAAAAATTAAAATATATTAAATTAATCTATCGGGTGACCTATAAAGAATTGTGCTGTTAGTATTTTTGAAATTCTCCATAAAGACATATACGATTGGATCTAAAGGATATGTTTAAAAGAAGCTGAAAAGTATAGACACTTACAAACATCTGTAAGAAATAAATATGAAAAATGGTAATGAACCAGCAAAAGTCTATTGTGATTTATGCCGAACGGTTTCAAAGTGAACAATTAATATGTGGATAAAAATGATAAAAAAACATTAGGTGTGGGTGTAGAATAGAGAACATCAGGTACAAGAATTTCAGAACCTTGATCCGGATCCGACTGATTAAAATTTGTTGGATGCGAACTCGATGAGCTCTAATGTAGGAGTAGATGTAAAGAGAAAACTGATATACATATCCACACCCACATCTGGCACGGATACCCATCTGCATGAAGAGACATATTGTCTTGTCATTAGTTTCATTCTTGAATATATTTCATACATTCTCATCGTTTTTGTCTGCAATGAAAAGCTTTCATCTAGCTGGTAGAGAATCTGAAAATAAACTTTTTTCGATATTGCTTCTTTTGACCAAGTTAATGCCGTTCTCTGAGAATGATCATGTATGGACTGTGAAAACAGAAGAGACAAACAAGTAGGGTGCTGCTTATGAGAAAAAATGTTCTCAGTTAAAGTGAAGATGTGGTTAGGACATGTGGACAAGGACTGACAGCAACAATGATTTTGAAAGATAGAAAAATGAATGCCGAAAGATGTGTTAATGAAGCTCTTCTAATAGCTCTAAAATTCGGCAACAAAATATTAGGAAATAACTGAACATCTAAGTAAGATGATGCAGGATCTCACATATTATCTGAGCGAAAAATAGTGTGCTGATCATTTTCATGCGTTTATTCAGAAGTGCCATTAGCCATCAAATTTACCTGATTTATGTCTATTAGGTGACAGTTTATGGAATGAATTGGAGTCATGTTACATGACTCATATAACAACAAAGTCAACATTGATAGACGAAATAATCCTTCCAATAGAAAAATTTTTTGAATTCTGTATTTGATTTTACTATATGTTACGTTTAATCAAAACTACATGGAGAAGACTATATTCGTTAAATATAAGTTTATCATTTTATGTAAAACTTCAAGTGCTATCTTTTGATAAGAAAGTGTGTTTTAATCAAGAACATAATAGAGGAGAAATTTCAAAAATTTCTAACAGCGTCATTCCTTATGGATCGTCCAATATGTAAATATTTACTTTGTCATTCAAATTCCATATAACTATTTGACCAAATAAATCTGCTGAACTTATTTTTACTAGATTGCCATTCTCTCTTTGATAAGGAACAATTTGCCTAAATAAATAAATAATAATAATGAACAAAAAAAAAAAGATTAAAATTAATTTTACGTGATCATGCTTTGATGAGTTGATATGGGTTCAGGTGTTTGTGTTTGCATTGCTGGTTGATCAAACCGACGACTGTATAAAACACAAAACAAAAGTGATTAGCATAAGCCTTGCGAGATTAAAATGTAAAACACAATGTAATAGATCTTGCTAATTGCATAGGGATTATTTTATTTTATCTATTTGTAGGATATTTTGTTTTTCACGATCTTTTTACTAACTCATCTAGATATACAATAAGGAAGGAGTTCATATATTATAACGAGATATTAGTGACATACAGTCTGTGATGGTTCGTTTCTAACGTGTCTGTCAAGTCTGTGGATAGGTCCAATATTCTCTCTCTATACTTCAATATTTCTTTAAGATTGTTCTTTGCACAAGATGCAGATCAATCATTAGTAATTGACAGTTTTATATTGAATGGAAAGAACAAAACTCAAGAGAAAAATGTGACATGAGAGATTGTATGAATAGTATGACATTGTTTAAATGTCACAAAAGAAATAATCATCGTTGACTTTTGAATTAGGATAATTCATGGAAATTTACTTATAGAATCCAATGCCATATTTTCCGGAAATAGTCATGCTGTAATTCAATGTGATGATCAACGACATCCTCAATTTTAGTCGAAAGTAAAAATATAAAAAATGCAAGTTCTTAATGACCATAAATCTTTCTATCGACATCATTTTTATAGTGTACACATGTATGGCATAGTATAATCTATTTGTCACAGCTTCGAAAAAATTCTCTATCTAAGATTTACAAGGATTTCTAAATTTTGACATGTTTACTTTCGATCACAGTTGAGTCTGCCGTAATCAAAATCTTCAAGCTCACTATCAACGACAAAATTCTTGTGAATCGCAATTTTGATATAGAATCTAGAGTTTATAATTCGAACACATTGATACATGTATATATACATGGATTATACAAGAATAAAACGCTTATAATACAAATGAAAATTTAGTAAAAAGATACTAACTGTAAAATATACCCATCTGATCTCTTTTAGAAAATTCTTGAACAACATCTCTTAATGGAGCATTTTATGTTTCATCAATCGCGTTCTCTTGTTAAGTATGTGATATTGAATTACGTTAATAGCCGGATTATAGTTCTTTTTTTAATGCTATTGAGCTAGTATAAAATCTTATGAAGCTCTAAGCTTAAAAGCAAAAGAAGAATCCAAAAGTCAGAAAGTAAACTCGGAAACGCGGCCGATAAGGCATAGAATGATCCTATTAGCAAATATTATTCAAGAATATATCAAAAAAAATATATCACACGGGTCTATCAACAGTTTGTATCCTCGAGTTCAATTTTTTATTTATATGCTAAACATCGACTCTTGTACTATTCATATATAGTAACGAACTAAAGTATAGAGCAGTTGTAGTTTTGAGTATTTCAAAGGATTCCATATTAGAATTGCCGAATCTAAAAATTCCAATAAAATTGTTTGAATGAGAATGTCTGGAAAATTTGGAAATGTTTTTATTCGATAGAGCAATATGGGATGTCTTGACTTTCTCCACTATGTTCTTTTGTCGAACTACATTTAATTTACAGATGAGTCACAGGGTCAAACATGGTGAAATCATTGAAATTTTTCATAACACCAAAAGAAAAACGCTTCTGAAATTTTTATAAATTGAATTTAGTTCAATGAAGAAATCTCATAAAGAGGGTCGAGACATCTCATTTCGTTCTATCAAATAAAACCATTCCTAAAAATCTTCAAATGAACTTCAAAAAAACTGTTTTTGCAGAGTAGTTTTTATGTCTACCAATCTTGATAGATAAGCTTCTCAGCTACTCAAATGGTTTTTTTTTCAGATTCGTAGCTATTACTATCAAGAAGTAGATCTCAAAAATACGTCTGATCAAAACTCATGTCTGCCACTACATACTCTACGTCAATTTGTTCTAACCATATAAAAGTTTATCCCGAAAGACTCTGCCATAAAAATACAATTTGCATTTATTTTCTCGTTAATAGTCATTTATATATTCTCAAATAGAATGAATTGTTCAACTATAAATCCACTTCAAAACATGCTTAAAACACTGCAAACACACTCTTTCTTTTTCATACGATGCTTGATATGGTGTAACAATATCTATATCTTGACTGTATCAAACACGAGAAGAAGAAAATATATATATATATAAATATAAATATGAAAGATAAAAATGAAATTCTAACCCAATTGATAATCGACCAGTTGATACTTCTTGTCGATCAAGTTTTTCAACATATTCAATTGTACCTTTATCTTGATTAAAATTATAAATTAATGGAGAAAATTCATGTCCCTTTATAAATTATAATAAAACTATTCAATAAGAAGAAAACAAAATTTGTTTTTTTTTTATATTTACATACTCCAACAATTAATATTGATTCATTGACAAAAATAACACAACGAAATGGTAAATAATTTGTTATTTCCATTATAATTCTAAAACAGAAAGTCTGATATGTAAAAAAATTTTTTTTTCAATAATATTCAAACTCACTGAGATATATTCTTAGCTGAAACAGCAAATATGATTGAATTATGTGATACCCATGCAAGATTATCACCTAATGGTGAAAAAGCTACATCATGAATCCAACCTGATTCTAAAATCAATTCAATTTATTAGAAGATAAAAACTCTTTTCTATTTTTAATGAACCTGATTGAAATTCATGCAAAAGTTCGCCTGTATTTTTAATCGTTCCCCAATTTGATGTTTGTGCTTGACCATCAACAATTTTAATAAAAGCTGAATAAATTCTATAAGAAAAAAAAAAATTGATGTGTTTTCAAATGAAATAAATATTCAATAAAACATACCGGCATCGATAATCACAACTACCAACAGCAATTAATTGATTATTTGGATGCCAAGCAATACAAGTTACAGTTGATTTTGGTTTTTTTTTAATCATTTCAGCTGCCCAAAATCGTTGATCTTTTTCATAATAACATACAGCTACATTTTTATCACTTGAACCAATAACAAATTTATTTTCTATTGCAAAAAAAAAAAAAAAGATTAATTTAATTTTTGTTTGTTTGGTTTATTATTATTAAAAACCTTCTGGTGACCATTTAGCACAACAAACAGCTCGACTTGTTCGTTGTAATTCTACCATTTGTGGTTTCCAAACATCATTTTCTAATGTCCAAACATATGCATTATAATCCTAATGAAAAAAAAAACAAAAGAAATAAAAAGAATTTTTTGTGTTTATTTTATATTTACAGCACTAGCTGAAACAATTTGATTCGTTTTTGGTGCCCAATCAATTGCTAATACACGTGATAAATGTTCACATAATGTATGTATTAATTTCCATTTACCAGATACTTTTTGATATATACGTATATCATTTTTTCCCAATGATACAGCAATTTCTATTTTATTTCATATTCTTAGCTTATGAATCGTTAAAATAAATAAATAAAAAATATATAACATACGTGTTCGATCTTTATTCCATGCATGTGCAATAACAGGCAAATTGCCAAATGAATATATTTCAGTCATCTGAAAATCGATTTATGTAAAAAAAAGAATAAAAAAACAGGTCAAAGTAGTTAGTCCTTTAACCAACCGAAAATATATATCCGAACATATTATTATAGATTCAATTACTTGTCACTGTTAACAAATGGAAATAGAGAAGCATTTTCTTTACACAGATGGCTCTACTAAACAATGATTTTCTTGTTCAATAGAATCAAACTAAATCGGATTGATTATATTTCTACAATGTTGGCAGAATTTATTTCGTATGATTATACGATATTGAATCATTAAGAATTGTAAGAGATTTGTTTAAACAAATGATCAATTAAAAAAAATATAATTTTTTTTCCGAACATGTTCAAATAAAAATTTGACCTATTTCACCTTGAATGTTAATATTTATTTTTGGTATTATATGTTATATAATATACGTTGATAGTTAATGAAAGACTATTAATATAAATGAAAACAGAAATACGATTATTTTAATCTGAAAATATTAACATATTCGTCAATGTCTTCAAAATCGCATATTTTTTTGTTACTAAAATTGTCCTGTCTATTTTTATTGATATAGTTTGATTTAAATTCATTCTAGACAAGACTTTATAATTAATTCAATCATTCACTTTACCAAATCATTTATAATTCATTTTAGTTATAGATGCTAAAATGCATTTTTTTCATTGGTTTGAATTATCTGAAAAGCTAGTCGTATTCGAAAATAGGATTAAGATAGAATTGACAAGTTTGTATTTAATATAATCAGATGACTGGCTAATCAATCATCAATGATTTTTTTTTTCTTCTTACAATAAATTGAGGGAAAAAAAATAGAAGAAATCTTTTCTTTCTTTCTTTTTTTATCGTTTGTAGTTCGATCAAAATTGTAGTTGATACATTTACAATTGAATTTCTTTTTTTTTTTGTGTTTCCGGTTCGTTATGATGCAATCAAGAACTATTTTTAAACTGTCTTTTTTTGCTCTGTATGTATCCGCTCTTATTTACATTTGATTGACACATATGTCCAGCAAACGGGAGGCGGAACGACTTAATCGAATTTTTTTCTTGCAATGGAATTTCTCTTCTTCTCATTAATGCAATCTGCATAGGAAAACAACTCACTAGACGATGAAAAGCTAACTAGAAGAAATCAAAATCTAATTTACTTGAGAAAATACATTTAGCTAGCCAATGTCCTTTTTTCATTAGAACAGATCCTGTAGAACAGGAAATGATAACGCATCATTTGATCAAACGCGTTCAATAAATTCCTATTATCTCATCAGTCAGTTGTTCTATTGCACTTATACACAAGTGTAAAAATGAATAAGACTACATCAAGAGAGAAAAAAAGAAAAACTCTTCTTCGATTTCATCGGAGATAAAGAATAATATACCCAGTAGGATTGTTTTTTTTATATGATTCTTATTCTCATATTGCGCTGACGAAAAAAAAATATATTTTTTTGTACAATAACTGGTCAGAAGAAGAAGAACATTTAGCGATTGTTATTATTTATGTACGTACAAGGTTTTCTTATTTTTATTTAATTCTAATGTAAAAAATATATTCCTTGACAAGCGAACAGAATCTTAATGAACAAACTTTTCTCTTTTTTTCTCTTTTTTTTTTTCTTCTCCTTTGTCTCAAAATGGAAAAGATTGATGGTGTGTTAGATACAATCTGTTCTTTCCAATGGATGTTATGTCTCCGCTTCTATCTTCTTCTGCTTTTAATTTTGATTTGATAGAAATCATAAATACACACATACTTAAATTCGAACAACGCTTTAGCCGTTCACAATTATTTTGATCGGTGAAAAAAATAAAACCTCTAAAGACTACTAGAAAAAAAAATAGAATACATGCACATATGCATGTTACGAGATTATAACATGAATAACCTTTCCCACATTCTATTGTTCACTATATAATCATCAAGTTGCCTGTTTCTTGTTGTTTATGACAACATTTGTGCGATAAAGTCTATCAAGGATATTTGTTCTGTTGTTTCCTGTTCAGATCATATCTCATACTCAAATACAATTATACATATACACATGATTGATGACGTAAGTTCGAAAAATTATTTATATATAAATATATTAAAATAATTCTTATGAATATTTCTTTTTCTAGTCAATATCAAATATTTTTCTTTATTCTATTAACTTCTAATCATATTGTACGATCACAATCTGACAATCGTAATACTAACAACTGTCCACATTTGTTCAAAACATTGAGTGATTGCACTTGTGCTAGTCCAAATACAATTGATTGTAGTTATTCAACAACAATTACTCATTTACCACGTTCATGGTATTCGACAAATCATAATTTAACAGCATTTACTCAATCTATTTTTCGTTTTGATCTTGTTCATACATCATCAATAACATTAATAAAAACTGACGATTTTCAAGTATAATCTATTTTATTTTATTTTATTTTTTTTTTTAATATTTTTTAGTGAAAATTTCATTTTAGGGTCTTCAAAATCTTCGCTATCTTTCTATAGTTAATACTGGACTTAATAGAATTCAACCACATGCATTTCGTCATCTACCATCTTTATATGAACTTCGTATTGAAGGAAATCAAAATTTAACTGAATTAAGTCCATTCTCATTTAGTGATATTGAATATATACATCGTATATCACTTATATCGAATTCAATATACGTTATACATACAGAAGCATTTCGTTATACACATTTTGTTGATATATTAGATCTTAGTAGTAATCCATTAGAAGTAAGTCTGAATATATTATTCATTAATCGTAGATTTTCATTACGAAAAACAACATCATTCATAAAGAATAAATATGATTATAATTTAAAATCATTCTCAAAACAGAAGATCTAAGATAATACTCAATTGTTTAACGTATAGACAAGTAATCTAAAAACATGCGCTATTGTTAAGTCATTTTTTTCTCTTATGTTGATATTCGATTACAACATCAACTTATTCATTTGTGTACATATGTTATTAAATAGTTATTGATAAGTATCTCTATACATCAGTCTTTGCTCAATAGTTAAGATTTATATGTCCATCATGCATTATTGTGATGTATCTAATAACTGTTAAGAGTAATGTTTTCCATCAATAGGTATCTGTTTGAATCAATACTAGTTGTTCTTCATTCATTATCTTAATAAAGAAAACAACTTTTAGATAATGTGACCATAGATGGAACTGGTCTGCCGGTAAATCAGTCTTCACGAATCGGGACAATACTTAACGTGCAGATCAGTCGAACCGGTATCGGTCATCAAAACATCAGACCTATTCTATCTTTGAGTCTGACCAAAAATGAAACGATACTAAGATGTAGAGTCCATTGGATGCAAAATTTTCGGATCCGACACCAATTCGATAGGCTCTACGAAGATGGTAGGAAAAAGTTTAACAAGAAACATAGTTCTTACTTTTTCTTCCTATAATGTTAAGTTATTAGATCAAACTTTCACATTTTATTCTCTATAAAAATGGGATTATTAAAAAAAATACTTCTGACAAAATCTTCCAGGACTTAAAAATCATTTTGTCTGATTTTTTAGAAGTTTTGATAAAAGAAAACTACATTGACTATCAAAATCACTATCTAGACTTGAACTAAATACTTAACATTATAGAAAAAAAAACTCAAATTACGTTGTTGTTAAACTTTTTTTTGCATCACTTCATGTTCTCTAGTCTGCATTATAAATTTTCAAAAATTTTGCAAAACTTTTCTTTATTAAAATAGATCATTCATTCATATGCTTTTTTTGGTCTTAAATCAGTTGGTACTTTAATATTATGTTCATTACCAACATGTCCAATAAAACAAATTGATGCATTTGCTTTTTTTGGATTCCATACATGTGATACAATATTATTAACCGGTATTCATACATCCTTACGTTCGTTATCATTTTCACATATGACATCAATTCGTCTTGTTAATTTATCTCATGGTGAAATATCACGTATACATTCATTTGCATTTCAAGGCTGTGAACATATTGGTGAAATTGATTTATCATCATCATTAATATCAAATATTGATACAAATGCATTTGACCAAACAAATAATATATCATTATTAAATTTAAATGGAAATTTAATACGTTTATTTGAAAAATCAATATTTCAACGATTAATTAATTCAATAAAACAAATTAATCTTGATAATAATCCAATACAATGTGATTGTACACTTGAATGGTATTTAGAACAACGTTCACCGAGATTTAAATTACCTGATGTATGTACAGGTCCAATTGGATATGAATGTTTAAGTCCTAATGAACTTCAACAATCTCAATTACCATGTTATCAAATAAATGAAGATAATAATCAAACAAAAAGAAAAAATTTATGTGAAAAACGTGTAAAAGGTATTATTGTCGCTAAATCATCGGCATACTTGTATAGATTAAATACTTTTTTGTTTATTTTAATCGTAATTATGTTTTATATGTGAGAACATAATAAAAAAGACAATTTTTAATTCATAAAGAAATAGATTGATATTTAAAATACTTCAATTTGATAGCAAAATTATTGAAAATATCAAATGAGAAATTTCACTAAGTTATGAAAATTAAAAGAATCATATAAAACATTTGTGAGTATCAAAGATGAATTTTATTATGTATGAAAAACTGAAAGCAAGTAAGAGATAGTAAAGGTTTTATTCTTGATATTGTCATTGAACTAAAAACTGATGATAAAGTAAAACTAAAAGTATTACATGGACTTGAATCATATAGAGATGCAGTAAGAAATGTAATATTGAATTCTCTATCGAACGAATTGGAAAAAGAAGTTCTTGTAATGTCAATAGAGTTTTATTTATAGTCATAAAATAAATTCATTGAATATTATTACCGTAGTATGAAAATGATTTAATTAAATATTTGATGCTCAACTTAATCAAAAGTAAGTTATTAAACTGAAAAGAAGAGGTGTGACCGGTCTGGTTATGAGATCTCTGGAATGATAATTAATGTTACTGAAGACGGAGTAATATCCGCGCTTGAACTGAAGACGGATAAGTACAATCTTAGTAACTCGACAACGACAACAGCTAACAACTTGCGGTTTTCAGCATAAATACGCAATTTTGTTTACTCAACATTGAGATATGAGAAGATAGTCACTTGAATCGTGCTTTGAGTTATAGATCAGTATGGTCTTCGCTGAAAGTCATTGATTTGCATTTAAGCGATCTTCATTTCAATGGCCGAGTTCATAGGCGATATTCTGAGATGATTCCTGCAGTATATATACATGATAAATATTCAGAAAAGTGAACGTACGGAACGATCACCGGAATGAAACTCATGGATATATACCATCGAAATGAATTCGACAATGAAGTACACAACGGAACTATCGATCTGAAGCACATGCCAAAATCAATATTATATCAAAACGGAACGTCATTTCCATGCATTTTTTTAATATTTTGGGAAGATAGATGATAGATTTCTTATATAGTAACAAACAAAAATACGTCCGGAGTTCTCCTCTTTCGACTGCTAACTATTGACGTGGTCGAGTTATTAAGATTATATCCACTCATTTTTTTTTATTTTGACGTAGACATTAGTTGTTGTTTTTATTGTAGACAAAGAAGATGAGATAATGAACATGGATGATGGAAACTCAATTTTTTAGAAGAAGCAAAAAGGTTTACATGAATACATTGTGTCTCTCCTTTCCCAATAGTGAACAGTGCAGTGGTAAAATCTTTGTCACTTGAATTGAGTTTCTCTCATGGACATGCTTTATGAAAGCTTGAGTATTGCATCATTTGATAGTGCATTATGAAATTGAAATTAGTGTAATGCCTTTTATTGAAAGAAAAAGATTTACTTAACACAAATTAGGACAAAGTCAAGGTTCTTTTCTCGTTGGGTTCTGCTTACTGATTATTGTGTGCTTGTCTTTATATTCATGTAAAAAGTTGTCTGAAATTTGAACAATTATTCCTGCCTTGAAAAAAATACACACGTAACACTCATCTAGGAGAATCAAGGCATTGCTCTTCAGATTTGTTTAACTATTTATTGTTAGCAGGTAGTTGATCTACTATCTGATTTCGAGATAATGAATAAATTTGATTATAAAATTAAAAATCTAAATTGTAAATTAAAGTTAAAAAGAAAACAAAAAGAAACTATCAATGTCGAATGACGAGCCTACTTTTATTGGTAACAAACAGTAGAGAAGATCAGCCACTGAGTTTCATCCATTCAATGTTGCCTAATCGAACTTCAATTCTTTTAATCAAACTCATTAAGCATCATACAGTCAGTCTAAAAGAAATGGAGACTGATTTATGATTATGCCCATTGATGCTGATCCAACGATAAATTTTGAAGATCATTTAATGCTTATGTGTTGCCTAAATAATCATATTGCGGATAGATATGAAGTGAAGTTTATTCATCAAGATAACAATTCACTAAATCATGACAGTATGAGTCATTTCTCCCATATGAACTGCAGATAGTATTGAATTTAGGTATATCGGATTAAGTAGTTTTACTCTGCTATAACCAGGAGATATTGAATATTCTTGGAAGCAAATAGTACCTCTTGTAATGCTGTTGTGTTACCCACAGTAGTGAATAATAAATTTCGATGGCTAGTATGATTGGCCGTAAAAATGTCGAAAAAATAATATATCGACATGGAAAATGATCGAAAAATGCTTTTGATAATTCTGACTTGTGAGGCATATGCTTTATCGTATGGGATAACACTAACATTCTAACAGATATCAAACATAAATCAAGAACTTAAAAAAGAAAAAAATTATAGTATTATTTATTTTTGCTTAGGAAATGTAAATTATTAACCATCTAAGTATTCTAGAAAAAATGATAACATCGTCATAATATCGTTTACCAAGATTATCCATACGATAGTGAATTGCAATGAAATAGCTAGCGTTTGTCGGTCGTTTAAATCTAGTATGGATAGAGCAGCTGTATCCATATTAATAAAATTTTAGTTATTTAAAAATTATTTGTCCGACTCTTTTAGTTAATCTATACCCGGTTTTACTCATCACCAGTACTAGTGGTTACAAATTCGGATCAGTGAAGTTATAAGAAAAGCAACAATGAGTTTAAAATGTTGAGAATCATCATTTACTGGAGACATCACTTTCTTCGACATTTTCTAGCACACTCTAATCTGATAGTGAAAAGAATATTCATTAGTTTTGAGATGCTACATTGAAGAACGTCCATCGCCAAATTCCTAATGAATCAGGCTTTAATAGGATATGAACAGTAACTGATCTAGGATTTTTCGGAAAGGTGACGATTATGATCAAAGAGTGCCTCGAAGTCGTATCGGCTAGTTTTAGAGAATTCTCTCCTGAGAAAAATATTTCGGAATGGAGGGCAATCGCCTCCGCCCCGCCCCCGCCCCCCCCCCCCCCCCCCCCTCCCTCTCTCCCCACCCCTGCAAAAAATATCCTCCCATAGATTCTTGGTTNCAAGTATTCGCAGAAATTTCACACGTTCTAACAACACGCAATGAACGGACGGCCTTTTTGTGAGTGCGTTACCGGCATGTATTTTTAGTATTAAAGCGAAACCGTAAAATCGATTTGCATGAAACTCATACATGTTAAAGTGTTTCATAACATACATATATCCTCCAAGTTTCAAGACCCTATGCTTTGTTGTTGCTAAAAAAATCGGATCGAAAGTTGACGAAACGTGAGTGCGTTACCCACGGACAAGCCGATCAGAGTTTTTTTTCTTCAACTAAAGTGATCAAAAAAAACTAGCCGTGTTCAGCAGTATTAGAGGCACATAACTCATTCTCTCAGCACCTTTAGAAGTTATTATTAGGAGAATGTTGCAAATAAAAGAATAATCGCAGCACGAGTTTTTCTTCTAATGATCCCGAGAGTTAGATTTAATAAAAGTACTAACTAATAACAAATAAGAGCCCTCGTTTATATGACATTTGATAGAGGACACTTCGAAGCTATATCATCAATGGAAAACCAAAACTTGAATAAATTTTCTTCTACTCCCTCAAAAATCAATCTTGGATTAGGCACAGTCAAGTTATGAAATTTTAAGTACTATATTATGAATTTTTTTTGGGAGATATTCAAAAGAAACAAGGATTTTTTTAAGCAGAAAATGACGGAAATTTGTGAAAAAAACGAGTTGTCAAATAAAAAAAACATCTCGTTTACGAGAAATCAGACTTCGAACTATCTTCCCATGTGTTTACATCAGCTTTCATTTTTGTGAGGACGACAGGTGGCAATTCTCATTAACGCTAGATAAATAATTAACAAAATAATTTATTTTTTAGGTTCTTGTTCAGAAGAGCATCTCTTTTCAGTATATTTTATGATTGCATTCATTGGTTGTACTTTTCCAATTTTACTCCGAAATTGGTTTGTCAACTTTTTTCTTTTGTATTTTATTCATTCTAATTACATGTTAATTTTTATATTAAATTAGGTGTCCAGCAGAAATATTTGTTGGTGATACGTTTTGTTATTTTGCTGGTATGACATTTGCAGTAGTCGGTATTATTGGACATTTTAGTAAGACTATGCTACTTTTCTTTATACCGCAAATTATTAATTTTCTTCTTTCAATCCCTCAATTATTTCATTTTATTCCGTGTCCAAGACACCGTTTACCAAGGTATGTTTTGATTTTTTTATAATCTATTTGATTATTATTATTATTATAATATATTTGTGTAGATTAAATATTGATTTAAATAAATTGAACCCATCTGAAATTGAATTTAAAAAAAAAGATTTAAAACCACTTGGCTGGTTAATGTTACGATTTTTCTCAGCAACAAAATTTATAAAATATCGAGAATATAAAATGAATGATAATGAAGTAATGATTGTAACAACCAATTTTACTATTATTAATACAGTTCTTTGTTGGAGTGGTCCATTATATGAAGGAACACTTACTCAAATTTTAATAGTCATACAAGTAAATTTATTAATTAATAAATTTTTAAATAAAAAAAAAAAGAATTTCATTCAATTTTAGGTTGTATTTGGATGTTTACTTCCATTTTTTATTCGTTATTATCTTGTAAAATTTTTCTATGATTCATGACTGTGTATCTTTTTTTTTCAAAGATAAATATATATTCATTTTTGCTTTGATAGAGAACTTATTATTATTTTTTATTTCGAATGAATTGAAAATAATTCTTTTGAATTTCTACAATAATGTATACAATTCGGCATATAAGGTTTTGAACACCATGGACAACGTGCTAAGGAATCTGAAGGTTTTTTTCGCATGGATAAAAAACAAAATTTTTCACTTGGTACCGATAATTTTTGTTGTACTGTTTGTTTATTGTTTATAGGAGTAGAAATAGGTTGTTGAATAGGTGTAGGTATAGCAGGTGTTGTATTTGCAAGAGTTGAACATGTACGATTTGAACCAAATTTTATTCGTCTATCAAGTTTAAGTTGAGCAAGAAGTCTTTCTTCTGATGGTGGTTGTTGTAATTGTTTTAATTTACTTGAACAAAATGCAACATGACGATCATAAGCTTTTTCACAAAATGTACGTTTGCAATTTGGACAACCTATGATAATTTAAATTACATAATAGTCTTATTCATACGATTTATAAATGATTTCTAAGAAGGTTATTTTTGTATGAAAAATCATAAAATTTAATATAGATATTAGTCTTTCCAAGAGTAACTCTTACTAGAGACACAAACTCTTCAGATAATGTGATCAGAATTTCAATCGTACAGATATTTTATTATGTAATACGGAGTAAAAATAAAAGAAGAAATATGAATCATGCATTAGCAATTTACTGACTAAATGCAACTTTCTATATAGTGCTTTTAAAAAAGTCCTTCTTTTCCACTATTATTTCCTTTCTGAACATACATTTATGTGTCATTTGAATCAAAGAAAGAAATATCTCAATATTTGTATTTTTATTAGGTTTCGTTTTCACTTTGTTACTAGGCTTCGATCAAACTTTTATGTATTGTATGTGTTCAATAAAATTCCATGAAGGGTGAAAGATTTTTGTTTGTATAAAAATCAACACACTTCAAAGACCATTATCTCGCACAACGAATAACCTTTTATAACCTCATAATCCACAAGGTTAACTTCAACTTTTTTCTGCTTCATTTTTGTCAAATTATTTTAATTTTTTTCCTGAAAATCTGATTTACGTGAAAATATTAATGTAATTTACATACAGAAATTATTGATAATAGGTGGTACAACTGTATCATCCAGCCGACGATTACGTTTAGCACTGCGTGTTTGAGATGGTCGTATATTGCTATTATTATTATTATTATTATTGTTTGGTTTATTTGCATTGAAAGGTAATACTTTACGTACTGGTATAACTTTGTCACCTGATCTGATGGCACGATATTGTGTCATATCAAATACATGAATATCACGTTTTTTTGTTGGATTTTCACGACAAACATTTGGATGTTTGGAAAAAACTTCTGGACGCATTCGTCGTTGACACGCAGGACATTTAACTAAGTCTTGGGATATATCATTGATACCATCACCATCATCATCATCATCATCATCATTATCAACGATGTCAACTTCTTCTTTGTCGTTTTTGTTGTTCATTCTATTGAAAAAGTTTGTACTCTATTTGGTTGCTCAATTTATGTATGTGCATGTGTACACGTTTGCCCGTTAACATGGAGATATTGTCGACGCAACTCAATAGATGCAGATGTTTCTGTGTACCTTTCTTTTGTTGCTTCATTTGATCGTTCTTTTTTTTTCATCCTGTCAACTTTTTTTCCTCTCTTGATAGATGCTGGATTGAAGATATTTTCAAGTATTTTATTCACCTTTTTTTCCCTACTTGATCCTCTTATCAAGTGAATAATCATTTCAGATAAGATATTTAGAAAGAAATCGTGATTTTTGTTGAAAATATATTTGTATATCTGTTGAATATTCATATTATTCTATTTATAGTACGCCAATACTGATTGAAAGGAAATTGTTTCCAAGATAGAAATTTGTTTAACCTTGTGATTAATTGATTTAAGACGGTAGTGCAAGCGAAGGCAAACAATGTTTTATGTAACAATGAAAAAAAAAGAACTTTCATCGCATGAATAGATTATGAATTAACGATAGACACTAGTAAAAGTTGAAAATAATATAGATATAAAACTAGTCTTCTGTCTGTCTACAATCCACGCAAGTATTGATTAAAGTTTAGTGTCTAGGTAACAGATGTGAAATATATATATATATATATATTAATAGTAGATGTTAATGCATGTCTCATGTAGATCAACAACAACTGAATTAAACGGATAGCTCATTCAGCAATTATTCGAAGTTGTTCTATAAGTATATATAATAAAAAAAATGAGAATTTTTAAAATGAGTTTAACAAAAGAATTGGACTTGAAGAAAATCAGTTTTTATTCTCGCACGAAAATTCGATCAAAGCTTTTGCTTTTTACGTGATCATGCATTTATATTACAGTATTTACTTGATAAATCAGAGCAATGACAAGCCTTTACAACGATTGCAAAAATAATTGAGCATTTGTCAATGTTATTATTATTTCTCTACGACATTTTTTAATTTAGCTTTCTTAAATTAGATCTAATATATCATGACAAGATGAGAACGACACATTGTTCTGTTTGGATTTAGATATGAGCAAGATGGTTTCGAGACTAGAGTCAAGATCAATACTTTTTTATTGGGCGTGATATTTTTTTATGATCGTGTAAAACTTACTTCAAATATCATATTTTCATGGTTCATATGTTCTAAAAGTTGATGCGAAAATTATTGAACAACGATCATTTCAATATTTGCTGTTACAATTTTGATAGTAAAACTAATCCTTTTCTTTCGTAAATAACAGAATTGTCGAACACATAACCATACAGAATAGATGAAGTATTAGTGGATTAAAAAAAAAGTAATGAATCGTCGACACGGAGGGTATTAGAGATCATGGAAGATGTCTCGAACTCATTGACACTGCTAGAATATGATATCGTAATTTTCTCCAGTACATGTATTACTAAACGAGAAACTGGAACCATAAGCAATTGATCCGGCTCGTCAGTATTTAGATTATCTCTTCTGTAATTTGATAAATGAATTCAAAGCAATATTTTATTGAACAATCATACAGAATCAACTTAATACTCAAATCAGTATTATCGAGAATGTCATCAAACTTGTAATTCTACAGAAATATTTTAGCAAGAATTTTTCACATGAACTCATTATTTCAAGATTGATCAATATCTCTCAATTATGTACTGAACTACATAAAAATGAATTAAACTATTTAAGCGTTCTCTCTCCTTGATAGTTAACAGTCAAAAGTTCAGTGAATAATATTGCGTTGTTCAAGAGTTTGACTAATATTAAGAACCAAAAACTACAGCTACAAATTAATAGAGCAAGATTTTTGAAGTTGCGTTTCTATAATTTTCACGATTTGAAAAATTAGCGCGATGTGTTCGAAACCAATTGATTTTTCTCACACACAAGCAAGAAATTGAAGTGAATCTGATTCGGTTAAGTTGTACGACATAACTATTGCTTCATTTGAATATCTTCCCGAACTTTCTAGCATTTAGAATAGTTCAGAAGTCTTTAACACACGAATAAGTGAAAAAACAGAAAAACCTTTATTAAGAAAAACACGACACAAGTCTTAACTTTGAAAATCATGTGCTGTTTCTAGAGGGTTCGAATGTAGTGTGGCTTCGGCGAAGAAGATGTAGGTGAGAGAAAGATTATGAACAAAATACATTTAAACATTCACATTCACGCATAGTAGTTCTATGAAGTAGAACTCTTATGCCATTTCTAAAATGTTTAAGAGACAAATACGACTAAATCCAGGACTAATTTGACTGTTATAGGATTAGTAAAGTGAAGAATGACTTATGCTGATATATCGGTCTGGTCTGACCGTTCCGACTGGTAGCAGCAAAAACAACTTTACCTATTCCAACTCTCTGAATTACAGTACTACAGAATTGGATTAGAGAAAACAAAAAATATATTGCAATGAGTGCAAACAGTATTTGAATCAAATAGTACAAAATAAACAACGCTTATCACTGAATTATATATTACACGAAACTGCGTTTAATTTAAGTCGTATTAAAAGCTAGTGTATTAAAAATCGATGGCTAAGTTAAGTCACTTTTGAATATTATTTTACCCCGAATAAAAAAAAAAAGCCATTCTTATTAAAACTTGATTCACTGTACAGAAAACTTTCGACAGTTTGGGCCATGCTCAATCGTATCATAAATTTTGTTTGTAAAAGTGAAAGTCATTGATATCATGTATGTAACACAATATTCACGTGTATCTTTAAATGAAACTATAAAAGAATTCAACAAATTTTGTTATCTGTACACATAAGACGTACATAGCTTATTGAACCAAGTACTTCGATATCAGTAGAAAATTATTTTATACAAAACATTAGTTTCTTCTAAAATAAAAATCATTCTGCCCATCTCATCTCTTATGTCACATTCGAAATTCAGTACAAAACTTTCGATTAATTCATTTTATAGTTTTTCAAACATTAAAGGAATGTCTATTCATAGATCACAATCTCTTGTATATTTGTGATACAACGTGACCTCTTTTGAATTTATTTCGGTATAGCTAAAATACAACGTTCGTTGTTTTCTTTATACCCATGCATGCATACTATATATATAGAGAGAGAAAGACTTTTTCTTTCTTTATATAGTTGTGTATTAAACTATAACTAACCATTATATTTCTCAAAAGGCAAAGATTTATATGCATGATTCTTATGCATGAATGCAGCATATGTTCATGAACTTTCTTTTCTTAAATGAACTTTAGCATTTAAGTAACAAATAAAGAAACAACTAATTAATTGAATGTTTATTTCATATTTAGATTATTTATTTAACGAACATTACTAAACGACTATCATGGACGAACAATTAAAAGCGCTATCAGCTTCTCCTGATTCAAGCATGTTTTTTTTTCACAATATTCATATTTACTAGTTATATTCGAAATTTTTTCTTTTGTTTAGTTTTTTCTCAATTTTCATCAAATGATACAGTAGTTAATGGTGGAATTATTCCTACATTGTCTGCTTTGTCTGTACTTTCGCCTCTTCGGTCGTCAGTTACATTAGACAGTATGAGCAATCTTATAAATACACAAGAGAATCAGAATTTGTTTCTCGATGAATTCAGTTCACAAAAATCTTTCACAATGTCTCGATGGTAAGTTAAAAAGTTTCTTATATTCTATTATTGTTGTCGAAATAGTTTATTTATTGACCAACTGTTTTGCAAGACATTAATATATATTCTTTCTTTTTCAATTAACAGGCAATCCGATGCCGAAAATTTGAATTTACAGTTTAATTCATCTAATCAACAATCATCAATGACATCAACCTATCTTGTAAATGATTTTCTGTATGTTTCATATATATTTTTTTCTATGTATCTAAAAAAACGATTATTTATTATATTAAAACACCTGTTTTTAGTACTAACCGAAATATTGCTTCTTCGTCCATAACTGATGCAATTATTTCACCAATGTCTCGGTTGTCAACATCATCATCAGTCATGTCTTTTAGTAGTGTTGGTAATCACAAATCAAATAATCAACGATCTGTGAGTACTGACAAAATATTAATTATCAAGTCTATAATATGATGCTTCCTTTACATCTTAAAGCACTTCATAGCTTTCTCTCCGAGATTTCAAGCGAGACATTAATCAGTTTTGTGTTCTATAGTCGAATTGAATTAAAACAGAATTTCTCCAAAAGAAAACTCTTGGTTTGAATAGATTTCATTCTTTGTCTTACGAAAAAACAAGTTCTACACTTACTGTCATTTAGCAAATAGCATCTATCTTACATGATCAAAATAGGCATAGATTTTTTTAAATTAATACATTTAGTCTCAGTCGATGATGTATAATTCAAAAGATCAGTTACCGGTACCAAATGAAAATGTTAATCTCTTTCCTTCGGCATCAGCATTTCTACCATTACCAACACCATTATCAAATCGTCAAACACTTTCTACTATCGACAATATTCCATTAACTACCACAGANTCGAATATTTGTTATATTCTTTATTGTTAAGCCTTTAGGAATTTTGTGGTATTGTTTGCATTTTTGTAAATAATTAATATGTTGTTCTATTTTCATTTTCTTATAGTATAATTTTTCCATGTTTTTTGCGATGGCATATGTTCGTGTTCCATAGAGGGTTGACAATTCGTTACGACTGAGAAAGTTTTTTGGCATTATTTATTATAAGGGTTCTCTTCCTATTTATTTATAAAATATTGTTATTCTTGACGTTTCGATCAATGAAGTTGATCTTCTTCAGAAGTTCTCGAACAGTTCAAATGATAAAATACTGATAAAACAAATGTACATAACAGAGTAAAACATACAAAGCAGATAAAAGATTAAAAGACAATCAGGTGATGAGCCATATATACTTGTCAAATCTATTGTTTCTTTTTCTTTTTCTTTATATATATATATGAGTGAAGACCGCGCCAATTGTACCGTTGGGTTTCGAAAAGAAAAAAGCTTATAAGTCGAGTTCTACTCAATCGATTTTGATAATTTTTTTTATTTTATTGGACTAGACATGACCATTCACTTCTGAAAAAATTAAGTTTCCATCTCTTTTGGTTTACGAGAAATCGTAGCAACAGTGTCAAATATCTAGCTTTTAACGCCACCCCCAAGAAGAAGATCAATTTTTCTATATTCCATTGCAACTTTTTTTTGAATTATGTTTTTAGCTAGAATTGCAGAGCTCTTTAAGCGCTTTCAGAATACGTTGTCACTTTTTTGCTTCACATAAAGTTCTATAAATGCAAGGTTATCAACAATGCACGTTAAGACACCTTTTGATTTTTGTGCAGAGCGAGATTAAAATCATTGGCTTTTAATTTCAAGAAATTTGATTGGAACAATTTTGATCGAATATGAAAGACAGAGAAGGGGAAAATAATTTGACAAGTAACAGAAATTCGTTTCATATACTTTGTTAATACAAAATTTTTATACAGAGTTCAAAAAAAGCTATGTTCACACAATATGTAGAGCGAGATTTTAAATTTTGTTATTGCTATAACTCAACCGAAACTAAACCATTTGCGACAAAAATTTAACCATTTTTTATCTCATAAAGTAGAGTAATATCTCAAAAAATTAAACAAAAATCTTTCTCCGTTAGAAAGAAAATCCAGTTTTATTAAGAAAGTGTAGAGCGAGATTTCTGTGGTAAAAAGTGTAGGACGACGTTAAAGTCATTGAAATTTCGTTGAAACAAATTTTATTTAAACAAACTTCATTGAGTATCAAATGAGGTACTAAGAGAAAAAACTTTGACACGCAAAATAATTTTACTAGCAACGTGTTTATGGGAGTAGTTTATACACTAAGTTTATTGGAAAATGGATGTAGCATATATAAATTGGCTGTAATATCGTGAATCTCCACCACAGCACAGGGAAGTATTGGGAAAATATTATTTTTATACATATTCGACAAAGCTCTATTAAATACGACACTTAATTTTCCTTTATCATTAAATTTATTTTTTTCGATTTTTTCTCCAAACGGTACAATTGGCGTGCTCTTCACTCATATACTGGTACGGACAACTAAATATAGAAGAACANAGCAGCATCACGTAACTTTAATAGAAAAGAATGAAAAAACTAAGATAAATAAATAAATAAATTTCTGAATATACTTCTAAGCATAAATCTTGCCAATGTGAACATAAGATTTCAATTGATAATGATTGAAAAACTTTTGTTTGACATTGTTCAAGCATATCTGAACAATAAAATTGTAATAATCTACTCCAACTCTCTCGTTGTGATAACTAAAAATTATTTTATATACAAAATAAAAATTTATAAAAAATTATTTTCTTTATTTACAAGTGCTTGTTCATCTTGATCACTTGATCTAGACGAAATAAATATAATAAAATTTAATTGAAAATATAAACTTACATATTATTAATCCAACGATCACAATTCATTAAAATATAGACCATTGTTACTGAACTTAATAAATGTTCAGTATTAAGAATTGTAGAACATGTCCATCGCCATTGATATACATAACTTTCAATTCGGTTTTGTTTTCTAAAATAATTATTTGAATAAAGTTTAAATTTTTATATCTAATCAATTCGAAGAATTTATCTCGGAAAATTCATTGTTAACAGAGGTGTAAGCCGATGCATTGATTAGCGATGCCTGAGGTTTTTCGATGAATTTTGAAATGAAAAAAGAGAGAAAACGATAGGACAGATCTAATTGACAGGAAACCAGACGATACCATCTCTTAAAACTGTTATAAGACGTTGACAATTTTTAAAAATCAAAAATCAATTTTTGTGTAAAGGTAATGACTTAGTCGATCAGTCCAAGTGCTGTACCGTTTGGAGTTTCAAATTATGCTTCTGTAGACATTAGTCTACATAGAAACAGGTGTATTCGTGTATTCAACTCATCAACGTGTATGATTCCTAATTAATCTTGTTGCTAGGACCATTTATCGAATAATATCTTAGTCTTAAATCAGTCACACACCCAATTTATATTAGTCTATTTAGAATACATACTGTTTTAATGTTTCATTATCATCTGTTTCCATTCCAGCAAATGAAATAAGTGTATCAGAAACGGATAAAAATGTCTCAGGTACGTTATCATTTAAATATTGTTGCCATGTCGGTAAAACAATAGTTAAATGTTCATTTTTACTTAATATACCATAGGATAAAAATCGATTAACACGATTAAGACGAAGACGTTCTTGACAAATTTTATCAATATTTTTATCAAATGACCATGGATGAAGTAATGAAATAAGTAAATTTGATAAGATTGATAATGATGTCGATGTTTGATCTAATTGTATACGAGTATCTTTATTTGTTATTTCAATTTGTTCTAATGAAAATGAATGAAATTAGAAGAAGAAATTAGTTAATAAATAGAAAAAAATCCAAAGTGAGCATTACTAGATTTTTGAGCGTGTTGTTTTTCAAGATCGAACACAATGATTTGACCTAGCATAAGCATATAAATAAATTAAATCAAATAACAAATAAGCAGAGCAAACAATGTAATATTTATTTATATTTAATTATAAAGCAATTACACTTACTAATAAGTTGAAGTAAATCAAAAAGAATAAGTATTGCTAAATCATCGCCAATATTAGTATGAAATTGTTGTATTATAATTGGTAAACGATATTCAGTATGTTTAAATGATGATGTACTCATTAAATCATGACGTGAAGTACCTTAATAAAACTTGAATTAAAATTATCATTCTTTAGAAAATTTATTTTATCACTGAAGAAATATTACAACTAAAATTGATTTCGTATAATAATTTGGAAAAAAAAGAAAGATCACAACTTTTATTTTAATTTATGCTTTTTATTAAGACAATGCTATGTCATATTTGATCGTGAAGTTTCGAATATCAAGTACAGCAATTAGTGGGCAAAAATTATTTTGAAATCAACCGTCCGGACTTTCCCTCGCTCCGCACATCTCTTCTCTTAAGAACAATTATCATTTCATTTTTAATCTCAAGTATTTTACACAGAATTTCTTATGAAAATGAATGATTGTCTTAATTTTATTATTATTTGTTGTTTCATACCGAATTTTTTATTTAATTTTCTTAATTGATCATTATCTTTTCTTTTTCCAGTTGATCTTATTTGAAAATAATGTGAAGATACCATTACTGTTGATAATGGATCATTTTGTAGATCATTATTTGCACTCAGTATTCTTGGATCATTATACCATTCAAATAATTCTTCAGCTAATATTCCATATTCAACACGATCAAGATTTCCTGTTTCAATTTGCCAAATAAATAAACTTCCATCCGAACATTTTATAAGTAAAAAATCATCATTTATTCTCCAACGAAGTCCAACAACAGGATATGATTGTCGATTAGCTAATAAAACTAATTTACGTTCTTTTAAACTAATTAATGAAACACTATGATCACTAGCTATTGCACAAATACAATATTGTACTTTAACCTAAAATAAATTAAAATTAAAATGAATTTATTTAAAAAAGAAAACAAAGAAGTTTTTATTACGTTAAGCATTGGTGGTGGAATGTGAAACATAAGAATTGTACCGGAATGTACAGTAAACATATGTAATTGTGTACTTGTTGATAAATCCCATAAACGGATTGAATGATCGTTACTACCACTAACCAAATGTTGAATATCATAACGTGAATATTCACTATGTGGATGAATTAAACATGTTATTGTTTGATTATGACCATTAAGTGTTTGAATATCTAAAAAAATTCGTTTTTTTTTCTTCTCTAATTAGAAACAAATGTAAAAAAAGAAGATTAAATACCAAAGTTTTCTTTATGTTGATTATTATTTAAAAAAAGACTTGAAATAAGTTTTAATGCTGGCATTATATAAATTTTTCCATTATCAGTACCAAATGCAAGACGATCCATTGTTATTAAATGACATGATGCTGTCAATTTATTTATTTTATTTGGTAATATCTAAATAAATATTTATATTTAAATTAAAATAGAAATTTTTCATAATATACATCATTTAAAATTTTTCTTATAGTCCGAATATTTGTTAATGCATGTGACCAAATATCATTGTAAGAAATTGAACATGTTGGAAGAATATCTATTTAAAAAAAAACATTTTTATAATATTAAGATCAAAGAATGATTAAATTTTACCGGCATCTGTTGAAAAATGTTTTACATTTATATGCCAAACAGATATTTGACCTGAGGAATCAGCTCGATAAACTTGACATTGTTTTAATTTTGTATGACAAGAAAACATTGGTGTTTGGGCAAGTTTCTAAAATTACCAAAAATTTATGTTTTTCTTATAATTCAGAAAAATAAATCAGCGGTGTCCCGAGCTGAAAGTCGAAGTAGGTGTGCCTTCAAACAAAGTGTTCAATGCCTCAGAAATCTTCGAAGAATAATCTTGAGACGACGAATGTCGTTTAATCTAACTTTCTTTTCTATGACTGCATCATGTTTTGAATTAGCACCTGTATAATAAACTTCCTTGCTAGTAATGATGTCCTCTATTGCATAGCATAATGATCGAAACTATCCTCTATAAAGTTAGCTAGAAATTAAAAGTCTCACAGCTGTTAGTCAGAAACGATCGAGTTCACTTTGTAAGTCTAGAGATCAAGAAATTGCAAACACGTCATTATATTTCTTACCGAAATTCTCATTGCTGATAAACTGACGATGAGAATATCCTTTGCTCTTTCTATTGATGTATTTCGAATAAATTTTATCTCTATCCTAGACCTTTTGCTCGTAACTCTTGACCACCTGATTCTTACAAAAACTCGGAAAGAGCACATGATTCTGATTCTAACCAAATATTCAATTATCTTCTTTCTAATGCAATGATTCCTTATATGGATTTATAATCTTCTTGATTTCATCAAATACAAATACAATTCTTACTAATTCATTTCCAACGCTTAATCTACATAACCATTGTGGTAATTGTAAATCAGTTTTATTATGTTGTGAACGAAATTTAGAATTCATAAATGTAGCACTAAAAAATTAGAAATAAAAAAACTTTAAACATTTCATTTAAATTACTTTTCTGGAAGACGAAAAATATGTCCATAACCTCGAGCAGAAAAAAGTAAAACTAAATCTGGTGTTGGAAAATATCCATTTATCCAATGTTCATTTTTAACAATATCTTTTTCATCCGTTACATATGAACATAATTCCGTAAAATCAATTCCATCAAATATCTAAAATAATCATTAGTCTTTATTGAAATCAACAACAACAACAAAATCTATTACTTACTTGCCAACCTTGACCATGAACAATAAGCATCATTCTTTGACATTCTTCACAAGGTACAATAATTGAACCAAATTGTGTACGAATTTCTTTACTTTCATGTTCTTTAAGATCAACTGGTATAATATTATTATTATTTCCTATACTTGTACCTTCAACAGCTGTCTGAAAATTTTTTTATTAATATTAGAAGTTTCAATTTATAAAAATATTTTTTCGTACGTTTGAAGTAGCTGTACGAGGATCAAATGCCCATAATTTAACGCAACCACTATCAAGTAATCCAATAACAATAATAACATCTATGAAAAATAAATAAATATTTTCTTTTCTATAGTTATCTTAAATAAACCTGGTGCATTTGTTTTTTGAAAAACAAAAAATGTTGATATCCAATCAGCATTAACATTTGATGGTGTAAGAGTATATTTAATTTCAAGTGTACGCATATCATAAACAAGTATTTCAGAATAACAACCACAACATATAAGAAAATTTTCATTTGTTAATTGATAATTAAAACACTAGAAAAAGAGAAACTAAAGAAAATATATAAAAATATAAATTTTATTTACTTGAACAGAACGATGTTTAAGATTAGTTCGTATATGTTCAATACAATGACCATCTTCATTATTCCATAATTTAATTTCTCTTTTAAATCAAAATAAAATCAACAAAAAAAAAGAACTAAATATTCTTCATTACATACCCATCAGTATCTGAAATAGTAATAAATTGTTCGAGTTGATGTGTTGATATTGAAGCAACAATAAATGAAATTTGATTTGTATGACCAATTAACATTAATCTTGGAATAATCTAAATAAAAAATGTCGATTAAGACAAGAACAATAAAAAAAAAAAAAAACAAGAACTTTAATTTACTTTTTGATGATCAGATAAAATTTTCCAGCAAACAATAAAACCATCATTTGTACCTGTTATAAGATCATCACTTGCAAAATTTATAAATAATGATGATACGGATAATGATGGAGGAGTTTCAGGCCATAATGCAAATGGTAATAGTATTCGTGAACTACAAGTCATGCTATTTAATTATACAAAGTTTCTATCAAAAAAAAAAACGTAAATCATCATTTGTAGAAAGAAAACAAAACAAATTAATATGATTCATCTCGAAATAGGATTCGATATTTAAATCATCAAATGATGAAAAGGAGGCATTTCATTCGATCGTTTTAATCCATTCAGAAATTATCGCTTAGTTACGTACATATTAATAAAAAAGAGAACAATACATTTTTCTGCTATTTATCCAAAAAAAAATTTTTTACGATTGTACATTGAACGAACAAATAGCATAAAATAACATTATTTTTATTTTAGTGCTAACAACTATGTACATTCTGGAAACTTGTTGAATAATTTGTCAGAGTACAGTCATTCATTGCGAGCATGATTTCTTTCTGAGCATCTGTATGGCCATTTCTTTATACAATATCTTTTCTTACATCTTGTATCACTTATGTATTTACACCATTGGAAATTTATTCACAACGTATGTAAAAATTACACATTCTATTTTTAGAAAATCATTTTTTTTTTTATTATAAATCAATCATCAAAAAAAAATTCATCAAAACTAATTATTACATTAAATTGTATTGTGAATATCTTTCAAAAGAACAAGAATATTATAGAGAACTTTTTGTATCTACGCAAAAAAACAATACTAATAGTGAAGTATATTTATTTAAAAATTTTAAAGCATATCTTTATAAAAGACATGTTTCTTATCAACGACATACCGATAGGCAGTATTTTTACTGGTAGGTGTCCTAGGCATAAGTATAAATGTGCAGAACACCTGCTGCTTGAGTCATACATGATATTTCACACATTACTCGAATAGTAAAGTGTAGACAGTACACTTTGCTGAATAAAATAATACATTATTTTGAAGAAGGTAGATGAATTTTTATATGGAAAAATAGTAAATGTAATTTATTCGATTAATTTAAAATGGTTTACTTTTTTTCCTTCTATCCTCCAATCGCTTTTTTGATTACATCAGAAAAAAAAGCAAAACAATGTTTTCTGCTTATCATCTTTTTTATTATCAATAAGTATTGTTTGTCACACGAAAAAGAATATAGAATTTTTCTTCCTGCTGTTTCTTAAATACACAATTTAAAAGAACTTCGTTATTGTACGTTTTGATACACGCTGTTTATGATTAAAAAAAAGTATTCATGTACATTTTGCTAGTACAAACAGGATGTTAAAAGAAACACTTTGTTTAAGATTTCCATTAGAAATGCTATCGTCAGGTATGTCGAAATTGGTTCATAATAATATAATGTTATATACTATATATATAATGATAGAGTGAACTATTTGCTATACTGTTGGTTTTTTTTTGTTATACTATAATAATTTTTGTAAAAAAAGCTTATAGAAAATTGCTTGTTTGTCTTTTATTAAATAGATGTAGGTCAATAGAAATTAAGAGAAATTTATTAAAAAGTTATTCAGTTTATCATGTTGTTCTCTTCATACAAAGATTCATTCATGCGATTTATTGCCGAATAAGTATTACTATCCTGTAAGACTTCTTGAGGTATTTACTTCTATTTGACGTCCTTATCTAACGACTAGCAATGAGAAATGAATAAATATCCTTTGTGTTCTGCACTTCTACGTCTTATTTACATAAGAAAAAAAAATGTTATATAAACATGGCTACTTTTTACTCGTTGATTTTTTTTAAAAATAACTATAAAAACACAACAAAAACAGGAAATTATTTTGTAAGAGATTTTTCATAGAAAAATTTTCAAATTATTAATCTGTTATCGAACCAATGATCTATAAAATATTTTAACATTTTCGAGCATACTCATTGAGTGGAAATCAGTGATGACATTGTTGAATTTTGTACGTTATTTATTGTTTATAATTGAAATAAAAAATTTAAATATAAAGACATATTTTATCATTTTAGATATGTTCAATAATTTTTCATATTATTTATTTGATAAAAAATCCTTTAAATTAACTCAATAAAATCAAACAAACAAAGAAGAAATAAAGCAAAAAAAAACCTTAATCGAAAAAAGCACCGATTAAAAACCTTAAGTTCTAAATGTTCTTCAGTAATCGAACATTATCATCATTGAAACTATTCTATTTATCATTTTATTCTCATTTTATTCATCATTGTAATCTGTATCATGCCTACAACAAGTCTCGTTGACACAAATAACGCCGGTGAGTCGCAACAACAACAATATACTTCAAGTCGTTCTTCTTATATTCATTTACTAGCAGGAGGGTAAAAACAATATGAACATACATTTTTATTTTATTCATTAGAATTTCTTTTTAAAGACTTGCTGGTACATTTGGTGCAGTCCTAACATGCCCACTAGAAGTAATCAAAACGCGTTATCAATCATCGAAAAATTCCGTTTCAAAAGAGTACAATCATCTTAATTTACATTCATCTATGAGTAATACAGTGACCTATAATATTCGTCGTTCAATAGCATCATCAAATAAACGACCGAGTATCATAGCTTCATTTCGGTATGAATTTTTACTTTTAAAGATTTTCTTTTTATATTTGAAATTCATAATTTTTCTTAAAGATATATTCTAAAATATGAAGGTATTCCAGGACTTTTCAAAGGTTTAGTACCAAATTTAATTGGTGTAGCACCATCTCGGTATGCACTAAAATCATTATGTTTATTATAAGCTATATTAATATTTATAGGGCAATTTATTTTTTTGCTTATGCTAATACTAAATCATTTCTAGTCGAAGAAATGGAACGAGAAACACCATTGGTACATGTTACATCAGCAGCTACTGCAGGTAGAAGTTCTTCAACGAAAAGCTACTTTTGTCCTTAACATTCAATAATGACAACGATATTTCTAAGATTTACCAAATAGTATAACTTGATGTTTTAGAAAAAAAAACGAATAGCATTTAGCAAGATCTCAAATTTTGTAAGCAAAAAAAAAAAATAAAGAGTTGAACTCGATGAACAATGGTAATAAATCAATCTTTGAATTAGTTCAAATTCGGAGTAGATACTAGATCAGATCGAAGTCCAAAAAAGAAAAAAGAGAGATTGAATTTAAGTAAATATTTAACAAATCTCTTCACGTGACAATATCAATAGAATGTCTTGTGACCGTTCTGATCGATGACATCATATTTGCCACATTTTTTTTCTTGCGGTTCTATTTTTATCATATGGATCTATCAATGTCAGAATGCATAATGAAGCCGATTTTTAATGCGAATTTTTTCATATCATAGATCTAATGAACTGATTTTTTCAATCTAAAATCTTAACTATTTGTCAAGTCTTGAATTTCAAAGAAAATTTTGTTTTTATCTTAAAGGTATTGCTATGTCTACATGTACCAATCCGTTATGGTTTGTTAAAACTCGACTTCAACTTGATCAAGGGTAAGTATTAAGGATTGTTTTTATGATTTAAAAATAAAAAAATATTATTCGAACTACTACAGGTTACTAAATCTATACAAAAAAAAAAAAAAAATTTTCTTTTGAATTTTTAAATGAATCTTCATACACATGTGTCAAAAGATATATGTCAACAGATAAAGCTCCTTTAATTTCATATATATGACAGAGTCTAATGACATAAGATGTAAGATTGAGACAAACATATTCAAGTTTTATAGTGTTTATTCTGAGAGAAAATCTTAGATATTTCTCTTTAGTTATTAAAAAAATGTTGACTTATAAGTAAAGGAAGTTAATAGAAGGTTGATTGTTGTTTTTTTTTCATCAAATCATACATTACTTTTTTTTTGCATGTCATATATATTCGTATATAATATTCGATAAGCATAAGAGAATTTCTGGAAAAAAAAGGAATTTGATTACTTACTTGTTAAAGTTAGTTAAGCAGAGTATAAATAAGAATAAAATACGATAAACTAATTGTATTTTTAATCTTTGAGAAATCTTCGTGCTATGGATGTTGTTCGAAATATTTATCGTCAAAGTGGTTTTCGAGGCTTCTATAAAGGTATTATCCTAATTGAAGCTAAACAAACATTGAATTTTTTCTTATAAATAAAAACAAAATACAGGCATATCTGCATCATATGTTGGTGTATCGGAGACAATAGTTCATTTTGTTATTTATGAACAAATAAAAGCTCAATTACAATTACTTCAAGCAAGTCAAAATCATTCACCCGATGATCCAGATTTATTTAACTTTTTTTCATATTTGGGTGCTGCTGCTTGTTCAAAATCCTGTGCAAGTACATTATGTTATCCTCATGAAGTTATTCGAACACGTTTAAGAGAAGAAGGTACTAAATATCGAACACTTATTCAAACAATACGAACAGTTATACATGAAGAAAGTCTTTGGGGTCTTTATCGAGGTTTATTAACACATCTTATACGACAAATTCCTGTAAGATTGAATATTTTTTCGCTTTTTTCAATTATTTATTTATGTAAATTATTTACAGAATACAGCTATTATGATGAGTACATATGAAATAGTGGTTGCTTTATTTTCAACAAATACGAGTGTACCATTGTCAACAACTGAAGTAACAACTGTACAAACAAAAAAAGTTATATTAAATCAAGTTGATTCAGAAGCCAATGCGTTAAAAGAAGCTGAAGCATAACATATGTTTTTTTTCTTTTTATCTTCTTTGTAAATTTATAGATTAGTGGTTTAATAAAAAAAAAAGACTTTCGGTGATTTTTCTTGTTATGGTGTCATTTATTATTTTTTTATACTGTTCTTTTCACCGGTGCATTATTAACATCATATTTTTCTTTCGTCTTTTTCCTTCAACAACTGTACAGTATATATATACATATATATACATATCTTGTTTGATTGTTAAACTGGTGCTCACTTTCATACGTTTTCCATCTGTATCCTTTTTCGTCAGTCTATATATATATATAAGTATACGTTAAAATCTATTGCTGTCAAAGACGGTTGTAGTTATTTTCTTGTTTCTTTGTTACTATTCTTGATTGTGGTTCAACAGTATAGAATATAGAAATTTCTTTGCCACCTGTGAAACTCCGGTTGAAGATAAGAACATTGTTAATTGTTTTTATTTCTTTAACTGCACATATATATTTCACAAAATGGATATTATCAATCAAAAAGAAAATCAATATGCGAAAAATGATTATATACTACCAATGACAAAATGTTGACGAATCGTACTTTTAATGGATACTTCCATAGATAGTCAACCGCACAAAAACACAAGATTCTCCGAAGACTTTGTTCGTCTGTAGAACTTTGTAGAACTCATTGTGACGAGCATTTTGGTAAAAAAACAAGTATTCAAATTTACTCAATAAATCATAATACTGCAGTCAAAATACTCGAAAACGTCGACTATCGCTCAGCACCAGTTAGGAATAGCCGAAGCTTTTCAGTATTTTGATTCCTACATCATGATTTATTGAGTAAATTTGATTATTTTGTTTACCAAAATGATGAACTCAACGAGCTTTACAAAGGTCTATAAACGAAAAAAAATTCTGAGAACCTTGTGTTTTTTGCGGTTAACTACATAGCTATAGAGTTGTCAATCAAAAATTCGATTCATAAGCATTTTGCCATTGCTAGATAGAAAAAATAAACGCAGTGAATATTTTCAAATATGAATTCTGCTTTTTTCCCCTATGGAAATACGACAGAATGGTTTTTAAGAAAAAGATAGGCATTTCAATAAAAACCAAGCGAGCAGGAGTTTTTTTTCAATAACTTTTGATAGACACAAGATAGATAGTTGCGATTTTCGCATTTAGAAAGAGGAAATGAGAACACATCGAATTGTTTATTACAAATTCTTTTTGACCTAGATTTTTTTAAAGATTCTCGATCGACCTTTTTGAAAATCAACGTCCCTGTGATGTTGACTTTACTGAGTTTTCATTTGTCATGTGTGTATCCGAACCACCAATGGAAGATCTACAAAACTGCACATGTCACAGATTTTTAGATATCACCCTTTTTGGTTTTTTCTTATGTTAACAGGAACTATTTTTTTGACTTTATTTTGTTTTTAATCAATTTGATTAAAAACCTTCAGAGAGCATCTTAGCGGAGAACCTATAATATGTGATTCGATGTGACTTCATCTTCTCTTTCCAATGATGAAAACAAAAAAAATCTACAACCGCCTATAGATTAAAATGGACGTTTATTCTGAATATTAGGATCCTCGGAGATTCTTACGAAAGGCTATCTCCAACTGTCGGACGTAATGTTGAAGAGTTATGACCGTTTCAATAAAATGCTTACTAAGAACAAGGGCTTTCCAAAGAAACCCACAGCAATGAGTTTTGATCAGAAATTTTTTCCATGGACAAATTCAATAGTTATTAAATAATCCAGAAAGTTTCAACGAAAACGTACATGTCTTTCTCAAAATATTCAATGTCCAAGTAGATTCGATTACGGTGTCTTCTTATGATAAACCATTGTGCTTTTTGGAAAATGAATATCTTGAGAAAGACACGTTCATTTTAGTTTTCAGAAAATCTTCTGTTCTTAATAAAATGATATGAAGTTAAACATAATCCGACAGTTGGATAATTTAGTTTCTGATCGATCTACCATAGATACTTTTCTCCAGACACTTCAATGTTAAGTTTCAAATGTTAAGGATGCATCGCGTGAAAACAAAAGATTAAATATGTAAAAGTACCCTTTTAATGTTATTTTTTTTCAGATTATGGAAAGATAAAGAAATCATGTATCCTATGTGTTTCATTACATAATCACACCCAATTGACTATTTTGTTTTGAAAATCTATATTCATTGTATCAATGTTTAATATCTTAGAAAACTAACAAACATGTAATTATATCTTCAGACCAGAGTTGAAACCGATCCGACCGGACCGGACAAAAAGTTAAAACCGACCGAACAGAATCGGATTTTTGCCAGTTCATCATTAAAAAATTGTTGCTTGTGTCCAAGAATTTTCTCTACTGAAAACGGTGTTTTTATGATATTTTCACGTCAGAAGAATGTGTTTGCGAAAGACTCGATGAACTTTGTGCCATCTATCTAACTGTAAACAGTTCATTGTTCTCTTTATATCTTTATCGATTACTTTCTAGTGTATCGCTTAATTTAACCTAGATTATATAATTTGTTTTTGTTATTCTACTTATACAGCTGCCTGAATCATGAAAAATAAATATTTACACTGTTGTGCTAGATTTATTGTAAATTGGCTCTTTTTTCTTGAAATTAAGATGAAAAAAAAAACAGATTTGATCTGAGTAGCTAACTTATATAGATATCGGGCTCGAACAGTCCACGCACCTTGCTATAAAATATGATGGCGATAGTTTCATTCCCAAGTTTTAGCTTCCAGTTTCGATTAGGGGTGACGATCGCCTGTTAACTTATTTTAAATTTCTTTAAGCCTTGTAAATTTACTCAAATCCAATTTAAATCAATCTAAATTCAATGTACACCCATTTAATTGGATTTAAATCCAACGGAATGAATTTAAATTGAATTTTATTTGATTTAAATTGAAGTTATATTGGTTTTAACTAGATTTAAATAAATTTGAAAATTTTAAATGTATATAAATCCAATTTAATTTTCGATTTATTTAAATTTTGGTAAATGTAAGTTGATTATTCCTAATTCGGATTTCTGTACATGAATATTCAATTCTTCTTCACCACCATTATATATGAATAGATAGTTTTATGGTCGGTTATTTTCACCGGATTTTTGCCAGTTTGGCTGTAAAATTCATCCGACCGATTGCTGACCGGACCGAATCGGATAGAAAAAAGCTGTCCGGTTCCAACTCTGCTTCAGACCATTTCCCTTTCGCCTCCAAAAATTTTATATATAACAGTCAATATAAAAACAATCGTGGATTTTCTAGAAAACCTTACCTACGACTTTTTTCGAGTTTATAATCTTTAGGATCCAAAAAATGATATAAAATAAGTTTTAAAAACTCATTTCCTTGCTCAAAGTAGTAAACAGTTCTCTTTCAAATGATATTATTCTGAACGCTATAACTTGAAGAGTATTGGAAATATACTCGCACATATGAAAGTCCTATTTTGTTTTTTGGATTCTGAAAGTCTTCTGAACGGTAGGATTCAGAGCCACAACAATCTCTTTATTGGTGCACTTCTATTAACTCAACATCTTCAAAAATTTTCGTGGAAATTTCATAAACTGTATTGAAAATTGATTCTGAAAAGAGATGGGCGGCTTTCATCAATTCAAATTGATATTAATTCTATCAAAAATATTTTATAACAATATATTCAAACACACACATGACATTTTATATTCACTAATACTTTATTGATACTGTGAATGCTATTTATTCTTTCAATAAATAATATTAAAATTCCCGTCGCATCTACAACATGGTTATAGATCACTCGGTACACTTCCTTTTGCTCTGTGATTCATCTATGACAGTGTCATTTATTCTATTCCTTCGATTTGATATTTTGTGCTAAATAAGGTAATGGTATTATCAGTTTGTGTATGTATGATATAAAAAATACAAACAAATGTCAGATGACTGTTTGTAATCAATATACAAAACTTTCTGCTTTATAGCTTAACATTTAAAACTTAAGGTTGAAATATCTCCAGAAAAAGTATTTACGCGGATATTTTAGCTGATATTTTTATTGAGTAATACATAATAGAGTAATCGGATATTGAATACGAACTTGCTAGAAGAAGAACTTTAGTTATGATATAGAATTTAGCAATGTCTAATAATATAATCTTTCAAAATAATTATAAATGAATATATCTATTTTGAAGAAGAGAACAAGATTGATAAATTGAGTAGATCATAGATATTATTCGAGTTTGATTGAAATTCCTGTATAATAAAACGATCAAAAAGAATCCAGTCTAATTTTATTTAAAAGCATCAAGTATTACGGTATTTGAGCATAATTTCTTACAATCCTGTCTCTCCTAAAGAGCTAATGACCATTCCATCTCTGTTAATTTATAGCAGTAGTTTACAGTGATAATACTTCATCACAGGCAATTCCAGAATTGGTCCCACTTAGAGCCGATCTGACAAATTTTTTTCTTGCAGTCTTGATCTCGGTTAAGTTTTACTTTTTGATCTCACACATATTTAGTTTCACCCCCATTTTGACCCCATTTGGTAATTTCTCAATACGGTCCTAATATTATCAATGGCAATGATTCGTAATGATATGTAATATAGAAGAAAATAGCTTGTATAATAAAGAATAACCAGATAAGTATACAAGTTATCAACACTTATAATGCACAGACGTGCAATGAAAAAAGTTAAGTTGTTTGTTTCTACGGATTTTGTCGCATTGAATTCCTCATTGTAAACTCTGGTAGTTAAGTACAAGTACATTACGATGTGTACTTCTGAACTGCATATTACTTTTTGTTCGCTGTTCGTATTTAATATGTGTATCTTAACAATGATCATTGACATGTCATTTGACTTTAGTCGAATTGTTATATTGATTGTTTTTTAACCAATAACCATTCGAGAATGAATTGTTTAAATGACTAATCACGACGATAAGTGAAGACTTATCATCTTATAATTTGATGAATTAAGTGAACAAACTAGACAGATCGAATCGAAGATAAATTCTCCATCACGTATATATAACTTTTAAATATGATCATCGATTTAAAGATGAACAACTAACTGTTTTGTTTCTAAATATCAATGACATATCATTGAATTAATGCTAACGAATGTAACATACTTAAATCATATATAATTCATTATAGATGTGAAATAAGATTAGCGTCTTTTAATCATTTGACTTCGAATTTATTCAATATGTTTCTTTGATTCACATCTTAGATTATCATGAGTGTATGATTACTCTTTTAAAAATAATGACTTCATTCAGATGAAGTATTGAGTGACGATGTATTTTCTTATCATAAACTGTCACTATACTGTCATAAATATGAGATAAAGAATAGCCTTTTAGAAGAAGAAATTTTATCAGTGAATGACGGTCGAATTTTCTAATTATCTATTTTTGTTTACCGAGCATTATAAAAATGTATTTCTCTATATTCATATAAATTTAAATCAGCACAACTTATGATATTCATGAATACAAGATTATAAAAACTATTATATGTTATAGATAACAATATTAAACAACAGTACTTCGTATTATTTAAAACAAAACCAGTTTGTAAATAATATCTTACATACATCATTAAGTATTTTCTTTAATTGCAGTTTCATTTAATTAATATTACAAAACAAAACAAAACATGATTTTATCCTAAAGACTTTTTTGTTCACATAGTTATTCTTACAAGTCATGAAAATATTTCATTATACTACATATCATTGTCTGTTGATTTTAATAAATTCAATCTATAGCTTTATTTATTATTAAAACTAAAATATAATGATTTTATGTATATGAATTTAATTTAATTGCGTCATTATTTTAACAAATTCTTCATAACGAATTTTTCCATCACAATAAATATCAGCATCATGCATCATTTCTTCTGCTTCTTCCATTGATAATTTTTCACCCAGATGTGTCATTATATGCATAAGTTCTTCTTTACTTATAAAACCTTATTTAGCAAAAAAACAAACAAAACAAACATACGATATAATACGAGCCGCAAGAAATGTATATTTTTTTTAATCATGGTGAAATAATGATGAAGATTTCAATCATCAAAACAATCATACCTTGACCTTCTTTATCAAAAACACGAAATGCTTCAATAATATCAATTTCATCCTCAATTTCATTTGTAAAATAAATTAGTATTTGTAAAAATTGTTGAAAATTGATTTTCTCTATATCATTTTGTTCATATTCATGTTGAAATTGTTTTACTAATAAATCACTTGGATTAAAACCAATTGATCGAATAATTAGACCTAATTCATTTAAATTAATTCTACCTGTATTATGACGATCAAAGAAAGAAAATACTTCATAATATTCATTGATTTGTTCATCTGAATAAGGAATCGATTTTGATTCTGTTTCTGTAATCATATTTGCTTTTCTTTTTTTTAAAGTAGATAATGAATTGAATTAAAAAACGAAACCAAACAAAACAAAGAATGCGCCATATGCAATTAACTTTTCAAATCAATAAGAAAAACGAAATCTAGATTTAATTTTCTTCGTAGAAAAAGGAAAAAGATCTAAAAAAAAAATCATTGCTTTTTAAAATTTATTTTATTAGTCATTATCAATAATTGTTCATAAGAATATTTTAATGTGAATTATACATATGTAGAAGTCCTTGATGGCCTCGATTTGTCTGTCTTTCAATAGTCAAACGAGTGTCAATGAACGGTTGACAAGGGTTGTCTGTCTATCGATCAGTTTCTATTTATGCATATGTACGTATACATATGTGTACACCTCGTGCACGCTCTTATGACGTCGATTTTCGCATATCTTATCGTAATAGTTGCTGTTCTCTCTCTCTCTCTGTTTTCTTTCATTTGATTTTTTCCTTTACTTCACGTCACTATCATTCTCCCTCTATCTCTCTCACAATATTTTGTATTTTTTATTATAGCTGCCTGCCTTTCTGTACTTACACATTGATTTCAGTCGACGTGTGTTTGTGGCATATACTTCATCATTTCATTTTCACTCTGTCGTCTATCCTTTATGCGCACGCAATTGCATAAGCACATGTCAGAGAGATAAGCAGCTACTATTAGCATGTCGAGATGGCCAACTATTAACAGCGCTTACTGTCTTTCAGAGTCTATATGGCATTGGCAACAAGATACTGACGACAAAACAAAAACTTCAAGTAAGATAAAACTCAAATAATATGACAGCTGCATTGGCGACGTGTCGATAAAGCAAATCATAAAAGAAGAAGAAGAAGAAGAAATAGAAAATTTTCAAATGACCATGCATGAGATAGGTCGTGATATTTACGCATGCTGAGAATTCGACACATATGCATATTTATTGGACGATCTTGACACATTGTCTATTGTCGTCAATCATTTTTTTGCGTATATTTCGTGTTAGAATAAGATCAGTATAAAAAAAAGTACTAACAATATTTTGTGATAAAATATCAACAAGCAAATCATTTTGAACAGTTCTACATATAACACATAGAAATGACAGCTGCATAAACTAGCTCTATTGATTTTCTTTCTTTTTTCTAATACGGTCATGGAGTTTTGATGATGATATGGGTCAGCATTTACGAAATAGGGATAAAAAAAGAAGATAAAAATTCCTTTTGGTTATTATACGTCCTGTGAAGTTTTGATTGCTGTCAAAACAAGAACAGCAACAGCAGACGCAACCGATAATGAGACAATGCCATTTGGTTTAACGGATATAATCGTTGTTAAGTCAGAAAAAAAACTTTTGCTTCTGTCTATCTATCTGTCATTCAAAAGATGTTGTCACATTTATGTCAAATCTCATCTTCGCGATTTCGACTTGTCCATTCATCAATCATTAACTTCGATCTCTCTCTCTATCATCTCTCTTTGTTTCTTATGTTCGTATATAAGCTTTCTGACATGCCGTTGTCTTGTCTGTTTGACACATCTTCGTGTTCTTTCTTGCTCTCTGTTTTTTTTCTTAACATGTATTGTCATTTCAACTGATGAGATGCTGCCGACAGATACACGTTTTTCCGATTTACTTCATACTAGTAGAAGTGTTGATAGGAGTGAATTAAGACTGTGCACAATGATGCTGATATTGTCGTCGGGTCTATATATATGTATGTATAGGAGGCAAGAAAAAATAATTGAGAAGTAAGAAAGACCATATAGAAGAAGATATCCATCACTGAATTACTAATTTACATTGTTCGCTCTTTGTTTCATCTGAAATGGAACGTTATGTTTCTCTTTCTCTATGTTTGATGTCGATGCAATCATCACTAGCACATTACCGTGGTGGCGCGTAAAAGATCATATTCATGAGGATCCATATTGATGAGTACAGCAAACGAATATATACGACAGAGAGAGAAAGAGGGAGAGAGCGAGAGAATAAGAATGAGCGAGAAAAGAAAAAGAAGAAGAGTAAGTAGTATATAATGTGAATATAAAGAATAAATTGAATACAATATAACTAGGTGAGTAAGATTATCATCTATTTCTTTTATCATAAAAAGACTACTCGTATTGAAAAGATAAATATTTCTAGTATTTATTAGATATTATTCTACAGTCGAGAAAAATTCTTTTAGTATAGTTTTTATACATAGGTGATATGTATGTGTTCGCCTAGTATTCATCAATTAATATGATTTTTTGAAAAAACCTAATGAAAATGAAAAGTTTTATTCTATCATTGTGGTTTTCTAGTGATAGAGATTTGATTATTGTTTGTATATTCAATAGTTATTACTAGGAAGAATACAAATGTATATTGAATATATACAAGAATATAATCAAGTCAAAATGTTTTTTTTATCACCATGTAAATATCTATAAATTAAGTTTACATATATATATATATAACGTTCATTAAGTTGATATATAGCCAATAAACCGTAAAGATCATCATCTGTTGTCTTATCAATAAGTGCAACACCTGATGGTTAACTTCTATCATTATATATATTGAGGTGGAAATGAAATTATTTTTCTAACCAATTTAATGTTAATTGTCATAAATTAATATGATCGACAAACAAAATAGCTGATATGTTTGTTGTTGTTAACAGATTCAATAGTAGTTTATTATTTGTATGAGAAATATATCGGCATCAAATAACCGTTCGCAACGAATATATATGTTACGAGTATGACAAATGGTATTTCTTTTTTACTAATCTTATCTTTGAAACAGTTTAGTATCAAATGCATAATAATAATAATAATAATAATAAATCACATGAATTTTAAATCACTTTTTCGTTGTAAAATGTTTTCTCGAATGAAATTATTTTATTATTAAAAAGAATTCGTTTTTTATCAACTAGTGCCAATTAAGCTAGTGAATGAAAGTGTTTAAGTAATATATTTAATCATGAAAAAGTATTTTTCTTTTTCACATTAATATACTAAATTAAAATGAGTCGTTTTATTGCTTTTATCTTTCAAAAAATTGTCAACCTTTTTTTATCTTCGTTCTTTTTTTTCTATGATTTTGACGTTCTTAGCTTTTTTTTCCTCTTCGTCTCTTATCAAAACACATATTCAAAGAGAAAATATTATACGTATATAGACATTTCGTTGACAGAAGAAGAAGAAGAAAAAATAACAGAAAGAAAAGAGTTGAAGTAACCGAATGATGGTGTCGCACGCCTTTATCCGTCATCGGTTGATGACAGCAGGCTATTCATAGTCAACAAGATTGAGCAACTGTTTGTCAGTGTGAATATATTGGAAGAGCCGAGGAAACAGCTGGTAATCGAATATTGAAAAATGTGTTCGTCATTGTTATATAGTCGCTTGAATAAAGATGCGTACCATGTGCTGTATCGATTAGTTACGACGATCATTGTTGTTGAAGATAATAATGATGACTTTTCTTCTTTCTTTTTTGTTACTCAGCTGATCAAATGCGATCTCTTTCTTTCTCTTTTTTTCTTCTTCTATTCCTAATTGTTATTATTGATGAAAAGCGAATTAACATTGGCCCAAACCAATTATAGTAATGCATATGTGTATCAGTACGCAAAACAGACAGCAGAAGAAAAGTGAAGTTCTATTATGTAGAACGAAGATAAGTAATGTGGGAACGATGACAGGAGGCTAGTTGAATGCAAGAAAAAGAGAGAAAGAAAGGAAGCAATACTCTCTTGACATAATGCAAACTACCTTAGATACTGTGAATGCATTATAAAGAGTTATTGTTTGATTGTATATGGATAGAAAAAAAGCAACGAAGTGTAAAATATTGGCTCTATTGTGTATATGTATGTATACTTTTCATCGGTTCAGCTTATAATTGAAGTTAAATGGTATTTTACCGCGAGCTCTTTTTCTCTCTTATTGACGTTTTACTTTTTTTCTCTCACTCTCATAAGAGAGAGACAGTTGAACACGCCCCAAGGGTGTTCATGTATTTACTCTTCTGGTGTTGGTTTTTTTTTTCTTTTTCGTTTGTTAGACGATGAGAAGTGACATAATGAGTGGATAGCCTTCTTCCGCCACCTCTTCTCTCTATCACTTCTCCTTCATTTTCTATAATCAATACATAAGCGACAACCGATGACATTTCGGATCGATAGTCCATTGGGAAACGCACGTACGAGAATAAATAGAGATAGCGAGACAACCTTTGTATCTTTTTTTATTGTAATTGTTTTTCAACAGTACAGAACGAACGAACTCATCATCATCTTCTTCTACTCATTTTAAGTGATCCATTCAATTGGCGTGCATGATAGATGCGATAGAGAAATGATTCGGAAAAATGTTTGTTAGTTACTTTTCTTCTTTTTTTTTTTTATACTCTACTCTACTCTTTAGATAATTTTTATCATTTTCTTAGTTAGAAGAAAACAGACGTATACAATTTACGATTGATTTCTTTTCAAGTGGCCAAGTAATGAAAGAGAATAAGAGACGAGAGAATACTACTTTAGTGAAACGATTTATTCATTTCTTTCTCGTTTTTTGGTATTTCTTTCTTTCTTTTTCTCTCTCTTTCTTCTTGATTCATATACATGTACTTTTGTTTAGGATATTTTGTCCCATTGTTGTCTGTGTAATCATGTTCTATGTCAATTTTCAACTTGACAATTTTGACATTTATTATCTAGGTCTATATATATATGTGTAAATTCAAACCTTCAATCTGCATCTTACTTTCTTTCTTTGGATTTTTTAATACTTCTTCAACTATGACGTTTCGTCACATGTTGTTACACATTTCCATTCTTCTGTTGTGTCGTATATAGGTTCTCATTTCGCTTCTTCGTACTTTGATCAAGTGAATAAGTGATTCTTTTTTTTTCTCTCTCTCTCTCTCTTTCTCGTTCCCTTCATGTGTATATATATATTATAGAAACCTTCCTTTAATATACATAAACATACCGAAAATTGAAGTATGTTGCTGTTTACTCTATCTTCTTTCTTTCGAGCTTTTCAAAACAATGAATTCTTTCTTCTTCTTATTGGGTACAATTGAATATGTAGTAGTGTGACAAATTCCATTTCTTTTCTTTTTTTTTTTAAACTAGTTAACAAAAGCAAAGGTAATCATAATCCAATTGAAAGAAAAAGAGAAAAAGAACAGTCAACGCCAGAGAGAACAATAAACGTCAAAAAAAAAAGAGACAGCGTAACAGAGAAAGAAAGTATAGACACTTAAGAAAGAGAGAGAAAGAGAAAAAAATTGAGTAGAAAGATATGCACATGCTTATAGCAGTAGATAACGGGATTTGACAGTAGACAGACACGTAACGTAAGTTTTCTTCTGTGAAGTATATATGCTACTGACCAGTTGTTCATAAGTAGCACCTGTGTTTATTCTATTGCATGTTTCTTTTATGTCAGCAGGAAATAAAAAAAAATCTGATTGACAGATCGACTAATTTTAAGCAATGAAAAACCTTAACAATAGTTCAATTCCTGCTGAGTAGAAACAATGGATCTTCTTCTATTAATGTTATCTCATTTTCTTTTTCTTGCCATCAATCATCTTTAACAGGACCACATATACACATTCCAAGGCAAAACTTTTTTCTCGTTATTATTATTCTTCTTCTAACGAATATTGATGATAGGATATTGAAACAAGTAGTTGTTGCTTCGTTGTCTTTTCTTTCTAGTTAGTCTTCAACGGATGTTGATGATACGATGATGGATATCTGTAGACAGCTGTTTAGGTGACTGTTCGATTGCACATATACACACGCGTAATTAGTGTTGAAAGGTTTTTGCTTTTTTGCTTATTTAGAAATATTTATATACATATAGATATATATATATATATATTGAAGATAGATGAAACCATAGAATTAATATCAAATCTCAAGGATTTTACTTAAGACTTTAATTTAAAATGGAATTGAATTGATCATATGTAATCTTTTCGATAGATTGTCTTTCACACTCTCTATTCTGTTGTTTCTTCTTCTTCTTCGTCTTCGTCTTCTTCTCCCTACAATTTGTATATCTCGACAGGGTGTGTTATAAAGATATATTTATATGTGATGATTGTGATCAATGAGGCTCATCGTTAGGTAGAAGACGAAAAGCAGTGATTTTCGTCTATTCGTTTTTCTTTTTCTTTCTTTTTGGTGTTCTCATTTGATTGATATCATACGCGTCGAATTAATCATTTTTTGGTGTATCGATTTTTTTCCTTTCTCGTTTTCTTTCTGACATCCAATAAGGTGATGTCGCACATTTTATCTTTTTTCGATCGTATGATACACCATAATGATGATGATGATGATAATGACTGATAGAAAAGAAAACGAGATACAGAGGGGGAGAGAGAGAAAGAGAGAGAGAGAGAGAGAGAGAGAGAGAGGAAGAAAGCGGAAGAACAATAACAATAAAGGAAAAAAAAATAGAAGGACTATATCAATTGGTACGTCAAATAATGAGTTAATGACGATCGAGCGCTTTTCATATTCCCGTCTTAACTATAATCATTAGGACAATAAGGAAAATATGTGCAGTCGAATGAGTTTCTAAGAGATGACATCTGACTTCTTTCGACACAAACTTGATAAGAAAGAACATTAGAAGAGCATCTCGATTTATCTTCATTTTTACACTATAACATACTTATTGATAAGAAAGAAAGAATAAAACACGTAATTTCTTCCATCAGCTGAGCTCTCGTTGAAAGGATATCATAAAAAAAAGAAACTTTTTTTTCGTTGCTTTCTCATATATGATTAAAGAAAGAAGTAATCATATGGTAGTTAGGAAATTTAAAATTCGGAATATTTTCTTTTCTTTTTTCGTTCTCTTCTTTGTTCTAGTTTTATGAAATAATATAAGACAATATAAGAACCATCTGTATTTGATTTTCGTCTATAAAAACTATGAAAAGAGAAAAAACCTACGAAGAAGAAACACATCGGACGACACACACGGTACGCATTCTCAGATAGTGTAAGATAAGAGAGACATTTTTTTTTTCTCTACGTTTTTTTCTTCTTCTATGTGTCGCACATTGGACCTGACAGATAATTTAACATCGTCTTAGAATCATGAATATTGTGCATTGTCATTTTCACCTGTTTGATAATCGTTAATCGAGTAATGACATTTGATTTTACTTATGTATTGTGACAGGCCATTTTCTCTTTTATTTCGTTTATTATACGGTTCAATTATTCGATATAATGTCAATTGAGTTCACTTCTTTTGTTTTGATTGTAGAATATTCGCTATTATCATTTTCGATGATTGATCAGCCAAACAATATATATGTTCGTAGCAACTCACAGCAAATTCCACATTACCAAACAATGTCTAATCTTCTATCATCTTCATATCTATCTTCATCTCCACCATCAACTACTTTAACAACATTACCACTTACATCGACATCATCGTCTTCGTCTTCTTCTTCTTCTTCATCGTCGTCGACAACAAACTGTAACCATCATGATCTATTTTATCCGACGTCTATCTATCATCATTCAGCTGAAGTTATTGTTAGTCCACATCGTTCATCTCTAATGAATTCTACACAAACATCATCATATCATTATCATCATCAACAAAAACTTCGAAATCGTACTAGTGAACAAACAGATTCTGATTGTGATCTTGATAGTTCATCAAATTCAATATTATCATCATCATCATCAACAACAAATATTAATATAACAAATTCATCATCATCCAAATTAAAAAAACGACGAGCCAATTTACCAAAAGATAGTGTAAGAATAACGAAAAAAAACCACCCACTCATCCACACATATTTTAATGAATTTTTTTCACATTTAATAGGTCCGAATATTAAAAAATTGGCTTTATGAACATCGTTATAATGCTTATCCAACAGATGATGAAAAAGCTAATTTATCTCGTCGTGCTGATTTATCCATAAATCAAGTTTGTAATTGGTTTATTAATGCTCGACGTCGGATATTACCGGATTTATTGAAAAAAGAAGGTACTGATCCAAAAAAGTTTACTATATCAAGACGTTTTAGTCGTGATCAAAAACGTTCATCCCCATCATCAGCTATATGTTCAACAAGTGGAGAAAATACTTCAAGTGAAACAACAACAACAACACCAACAACAACACTAACTGATAATTCATCATCCATACCACCCGTGAAAATAAATGTTATTGTGGAACGAAGTTCATCACCTTCATTAATACTTACAAATAATTCAAATGTGCTTAATAAACAATTATCACAACAAACAGATAATTCGACATCATCATCATCATCAACAACATCGTTGTCATCATCTATTGAACCTTTTTGTAGTGCGACGACGACGTCCAGGCATCATGTTTTACTTAAACCAATACGTGATCCGACCGTAATCAATTTAATATCAACTGATACCAAACAACAACATACACGTTTACTTTGTTCGACGGATTCATTGACAACATCAACTAGTAGTAATAGCAGTACAGGTGGTGATCTAGCCGGTTTTCAACTTCTTGTTGATGTAGCTGTTAGAGAACTACATCGAATACAACAAGGAAATGGTAATAGCAATGGTAGTCGAGCACTACTTTGCAACTAAAATTCCCTGTGTTTTTGTTTTTCCTTTAAACCTTATGCCAAAAAAAAATTTCGTCATTTCCTTTTTCTTTTGTGTAAACAGTATATTTCTTGTCCATCCTCGTTGAACCCTTTTGGTTTCTTTTTTTTCTTTTCTTTTTTGCTGCCTTTGGTCAACACTGTTTTTTTTTCGATCATTTTGTTTGTTTGTTCGTTTTTCTTTTTGTTTCATTTTTTTCTCTTCTTTTAGAGAAGGGCCTTTTTTTTTGTGTTTCTTTCTTTTTTTTACGTTCAGGGTCCTTTGTTTTTTTTCACACATGGTGCTTTAGTTCATTCATAAGATGAGGAATAAACAAAAAAACATATATTAGTGTATATATATTTATTTATATAAATATATATATGCGTATGTCAAAAAATGTCTAGGATATACAATGACTTCTGTTAAATATTGGTCTAATGTGATTTCTTGGCAACGCCTTGTTGTCAATTCAATTAAGAATAACAGCTATTCTAATACATTGTTGCTGAGCTCGTTCGAGGAAATATATTGTTTTCTTAATAAACAAAAGAGCATACAAAACATTGTTTACATTAACAGTCAATTAAAAGAGCAAAAGAGACCTTCCGTACAGTTAGTTGTTTTACTTGTGTATATTCGTCTTATGTTTTGTTTTTTTTAATTTTTCTTTTGCCCTCATCATCTTTTTATACCGTAAATAGATCAATTTGATTGATGATTGTTTATTAGAAAGAATTAAAGATTTGTCGTTTCTTTAGTTTAATCTCATTGACCAGAATACATTTATTTATCGATTGTAAAGATGAGTGTGATGGGATGAGTGATCATAAGTATGTTTAATCGCGAGCTAGAATGACGGTGGATGATGAGACACGCATTTATATATATATGTATATATTCATACATATATATATATACCGTACGGCTGGAATGCGGCGGTGATTATCGTTCAAGTTCATCGTTATTCGCTCGATTACATAGGCATACTCATCATTTGCCTATTGTTGTTTCATGACAGCCGATCAATCGCAACTAGAAGAAACATCATGTCGTTGTAGCTTTCACGTCAAAGGTCTAATTCGATAGATACACATCACATTGACGTCATTAATGCTTTCTCTTTTTTTTTCTCTAATGTTTTCTTGATAGGAAAATAAATATTAATAAGGAACGAAAAAAAAAAAGAGCACACATAAAGTATTTATTTGAGAAATAATAAAAATGATCATTCTATTAGAAATGTTCAAAATTTTAAAATGAAAATATTTTTTTTTTCCATATTGATTATACAAAAAGCGATTTCTTAATGAATAATTATGCATGTATACAAAAAAATTAATAATTAATCGATTATTTCTTCTTTTTGCCTTTGCCTTTTTTGCCTTTTCCTTTACCACCTCCTTTTTTGTCTTTTTTTCCTTTACCATCACCTCCACCTTCTTCTTGATCTTCTAAAAATCGTTCACGTTTTTTACCCAATGGAGTTTTTTTCCACCAACTCTGAAAAAAAGAATTTTATTGTTTAAAACTACGACAACTGTTGTTTAATGAAATTTACTTTATAAGCATCTTCTTCTTCTTTATAAATAGCATTATGATGTGCTAAACCAGGTATAAAATCACTTGCTTGTAATGGATGTTTAGACATTTTACTAAGTCGTCGTTCAGTTAATGTTTCAACAATTGTATCATGAATATGTCCAGGTGCATATGAATCTGATAATTTTGCTAATGATGTTAAATCAAGTACTGGCGTTATTATACCACCATATTTAGGAATCAATGTTTTCCAGAGTACTAAAAAACAGAAATAGAAATATGAATACTCTTATCTTTTCTTGATTACAGATTAATTACGATATTTTTCATATGATTTGATATAACATTAATTACTCTCTCATATTATTTATCATCTGTCTTGTTCAAGAAATTAGATAAGTTTCAAAAAGTAACCACATATGGATTTGTTCACCCTCGAAGGAACTACTTCAAGTTTAATCTGCTGTTTGAGTTCATATTGAATCCATAAGAAAATCTCGGCAAAACTAGAAAAAAAACCTTAATAGGTTCGTTTTCATGGGTCTTTAGAGCCGAGTTATGACCCATTTTATTTAATTTTTGACCCATTTTCTAGATGCTTACTGGAAAATTAAATGACGAAATTTCTATCAGAGATAAATCTAATGGCCCGTTGAATATCTTTAAAGTTTCAGTCGAAAACAAGGTTTCCTTGTCAAGGTGTTGAATTTTAAAGTAAACTCGATTGTTGTGGTAAACGATTATTTTTTGAAAATTCAATATCTGGACTAGGAGAGGTTCATTCCGGTTGAAATTTTTCGAGTATTCTTAGAACTATTAGATCTATTCATGAACAAAGCTCCCTTATTTAATTTTGTACGATACATACCTAAAAATTAGTCAAAAATTGAGTAAAACGGTTGTAAGTCAGCTTTCATAGCTCATGTCGATGAATCTTTTAAGTTTTTTTCCAGTCTTACTGAAGGCTCCTAGTCAGCTTAATCAGATCTGAAACAACAGGTTACAGCTCAGATATTTCCCTCGTTCGTCATTTTGAGATCATGTCTCACATCATATCTTCCGTACCTATTTGAGTACTGAATTTTTTCACCGATGAATAGAATATTTGTTTCTCTGAATCTCCTTCATTAAACGCATTTTTCACAGATAAAGACTTTTTTTACCAATAAACTACAATCAAGACAAAATTTTATTTCCCAATAACTTATAGGGAACTACGAGTTCTTGCAGATCCGGATCTGAACCCACAAAAAAACATGAAACTACAACTCTTTAATTACTTGAATTATAGCAAACGTTAGGTAAAAATGTAAGATGAACAAAAACGAAAACTATGCAATTGAGTAACGTAGCCAATGCTCTTATTTGATCATATCAAACTGAAGACCTTTTCCTATTGTTTAAACCTCCAAAAAACAGAACAAAATTATTCAGCAAAGCAATATCAATGTGTATGTCTATTTAATTCAAATTATTAACTTCGTTGGATTGACATTATTATATACAGTTTATATGTCTATTTAATCGCTCTATGTTTAGAATGAAAAAGAAAAAAACTGAGCAAAATACATACATAAACGCGTTCCATATTCAGGACGTGGTAATAAAATAGCACGTTGAAAAGCTTTCATCATTGGTTTAACAACACCTTGATATGGTTCATGCGATATTCCGACTAATAAAACTCGATCTCCAGGTTTGATTGTCTTAAGCCATTTTGGTAATGCTTTAGCTAAACGTTTTGGTTCAAACTAAATATTAAAACCAATAACTCTTTTTAATAATTTATTAAATTTTTTTTATTTAAATACTTGTTTTTCTTCAGGTTTTAATTTTTTTTTAAATAATTTTTCACAATCATTAATCAAAATTATAGTTGGTTGTAAAGCTTTTCCAACCTATGATATTAAGAAAAAAGATAAGATTTAATTCATTAAACCGGTTTTTTCTTGTTTATTATTTACTTTTGAACATAGATGCATAAGCATTTTAATACCTTCTTTTTCACGATATGTTTCATAAATATTTTGTGGTGATATATCAAATAAATTTGCACCTAATTCATTGCATATAGCATGTAATAACATATGTTTACCACATCCTCGAGGTCCACAAATAAGAAGACCTTTGATTTGAGGTGCTAATTCATGAACTTTTTCTGATCCTAAATTAATGAATTATTAAAAACTTTAATATTGATCAATAATATAAACAAACCGAATGGTAATATTCCATATAAGGCAGTTAATTGTTTAACATCGTACATTGTTGGCATTGGTTCATGTTTAGCTTGACGAATAAGACTTGGTAAATAATTGAAATCACCAAGAAAATCATTAAGAGCAACTTTTGGTGGACGAATTATAATACGATTCATAACAAGTTCTTCATATAGAGATTCGATTGTTCGATCTGGTGTTAAATCTTTTTCTTTCTTCTTCTTTTTCTTTTTCGCTTTCTAAAGAAAATCGTTTGATTTGATTTTTTTCTGAATTAGGAAATATCGCATCGAGTTTGACTTTTATTGTATAAAATAACTATTGGCAAAATGAGACAAATTTTGGTAGATTAAAATTCACGATGAAATTAAAAATGATATTTCTATCGGGAAAAAACATGCAAATGTTCAACGACAAAGTGACTTTTTTTAATCAATCGTTTTTTTGCAAAGGATTGTAACGGATAATCAGAATTTGAAAATATTGAGTTAGACTCTGACGGTTTCAAAATTTCGCTAATAGGGCTTCCGCCACTAGTAGAAGTCCATGTCCAGGTCCATGAATTCCCAGTCGGCAACTGCTAGGAACTAGGCAGTAGAAATCCGATGATCATATCCAGTTGTCAACTCTGTCCGGTTCTGGAACCAACCTGATACATCAAATTGACAGTGTTCCTTCCTTACATACTTATTGTTAATAAATGACTTCGACCGAACTAATGATTAATGAATGATTTTTATAGAGAAGTGTATACTTTTTCATTGTAAATTTTGCCATACTGAAATTCATCTGAACCTAATTTTCATGTCTCTAAAAGATCAGCTCATAACTCTTAAATCAGAAGTCTTACAAAAAGTTTGAATCTATATTCGAAAATAATATAACATTTGAATTCGAACTCAATGTTTTCAAATTCCTCCGGACTCTTTGAAAAATTTGAAAAATGAATGAGCATTTTATCGAATTACTTTTCGATTATTTGTTCTTATGATTCAAGAATTTCACGTAAACATTTTGTTAACAATCAAAGATATTATATTCCTGATTGTTTATTTCTTAAGTTTGTAAGAGAATATTTCCTTACTATTAATGATATTTAATTTCATATTTGGACTCGAATTAGAACACTGTGTGAGGCTTAAAAAGTCAACAGAGGTTTAGCACTATAGTCTTTCTGTATTTATCAGTTGAAGAACTTCTCTTTCATGAAATATCCGATTCAATTCAAAGAAAATGGAAGAATACTTCTACTCTTTAGCTGACTAGCGACAAATTTAATAGCTCAATATCTTCCAAACAACTATGAATAGCTGTAGTTCTGAACAGAAGGTCAGTCTGAAGCAGAGTTCCTGCACTCAATTGTTTAAACTTCCCATAAATACAAACTAACTACAAGAGCAGATATGTGTCTAGAGATCTGCATCAGAGTCATATTTAGAATTGATCGAAGTTCTTTAAATTGCCTAACAATAATTTAGGTTAAACATGACAAGTTTTGTTTTGAATAATGAATTTTATTCTTTGATATTCATTGTACTAACTGATATATTTGGAAGACTCGATTTACGTCTCCTCACGACTTTCGAAAGGTGATGAAAAAGTCGGAGTAAAGATTGAGCCCAACCGTTTCTCATGAGCGCAGGCTTCAAGGAGGCGCCAATCCAACTCCAAAAACATATCAGTTTGTACAGTGAACATCAAAGCATAAAACTTTCAATTCTTGTGTTATAATTATATGATTCATCAGTGAGAGATTTAATTGACTCTGATGTAGGTATCAATACATGTCACAATGTAGTCTGTACGGTATCGCATGAATGATCTGAGATAAAGAGTCATTAGCAACTTGTCCAGAGTTACTCCATGGTTGATGGTATCGGGATTTTCACATAGTATCTTGTGGATACGTGTCGGACAACGTAGCTACTCAATCATAGCGGCTGTCTTCAATTCAAGACTGTTATGATTTTGAAGTCATTTCGGTTTTTCGTAGCTCCGCAATACCAACAAATCATAATGAGAAGATTAGAATGTTAAAAAAAGTCTAATCCTATTGAACTTAACAATAAATTTATTTTCTTAAGATTTTACCTTCTTTTTTTTCTTTTTCTTTTTTTCTTTTGATTTATCAATAGCCTAAAAAGAATAAAATCTATTTTAAATATTAATAAATGCTTGATAACAAACCGCTTTTAAATTTTTTAATTCTTCACGCATTAAAGCATCAACTTCAATACGTATTTCTTCTTGAACTTCAGTTCGTTTTTCTTCTTTAACTATTTCACTATCATGATTTTGTTCGAAATTATTACTTTCATCTCTTGTTTCCCAAAAACCTAAATAAAATATTGAATAGTTATTTTTTTTATTCGTTCATTCATTTACTAACTTTGATATGTTCCTGTTGATGGTTTTATCATCTCAGTAACAAATTGAGATTCTGGTAATGCCCAACCTTCTTCATCATCCTTTGAATGAATAATTAAAAACAAGTTTTTTTTTGAATAAATTTTTTTAAATCTACTTACTCCTTTCTTTTTTTTCTTGCCTTTTTTACCTTTCTTTCCTAAAAAAAAGTCATTAAATATTCTAAAAAAATATAAATAAAATACTTCTACCTTTCTTTTCTTTCTTGCCTTTCTTTCCTTTTTTGCCTGGAAAAAAGCAAACGAACCAAATAAATATAAATAATATTTAGAATAAATTAACCTTTTTTATCTCCTTTTCCTTTGCCTTTACTTTCGAGTTTCTACAAAAAATAAATAATTAATATCAAATTAAAATATCTAAAAATTAAATCGTACAGCATCAAGGTCTTCTTGTATTTCTTCAACAGTCTTTTTTTCAAAAATCTTATTTGAACCACCATCGTCTTCATCGGGAAAATCGGGAAATTTTTGTGAAACATTTCTGCAAAAAGAAAGAACTACTTTGCTATTTTATAATTGAATATATAGTAAATTTCTACCTGCATTCAATAAACCATTGACGAATTTGGTCTTGTAAACGTTCTTTCATATCCGGTCCTTCAGTTTGTTTGATTTTTTCACGTGTTGCTATTAATGCTTGTTGATAAGCTATTTCATGTTTTTCTTGTCGTTTTCGTCTTTCATCTTCATGTGCTCGTACATCGGCAAGTAAACGTTTTAATGGATCTTTATGAAATGTTGGCATTGCCTAAAAAATATTGAACATTTTAAGTTTTTAATTTCATACAAGGAAAAATTTTTGCATATTGATAAGAAGAAAAATGCAAAGAAGAATCTAAGATTTATTGATAGTCTTCATTGAAATATTCTACGTAATGATTTAATGATCTTGCAGCAACATAGAAGTCAAACGTTTTAGTTTAAAATTATATTTCGATCAATGATGTTACGGTTTATATGTGATGTACAAATGAAATCGAAAGATTTTATTTTTTATATTTGTTCGCGATGAAATTTTCTATAAAGTGATGAAAGTAACAAGAATTTGTTAGATATAAAAATCATCATCAACTCCGGTGAAAAACATTGTTTCATGTATTTCTGTTTTCGAGAAGCCTTGACTGTTTTCCACACATGAAATTTTATATAAAATGTAGTAATGGAACACATTTTAAAATAACTATGACTCACGAACGAACTACTTCAACTGATATCTACCATTAGAGTTCATAATGAGCCCCTAAGAAAGTCACAGCAAGACTAGAGAAATCCTACAAAGTTTGTGTCCACAGGTCCCTGGAGTCGGATTATGACTGTTTTACTTGAACTTTCGATCTAACTTCAAGTACTTACAGAAAAGTCAAATAATACCATTTCGACCTAAACTTCCACCCACAGACAGATTCAATGACCGGTAAAATATCCTAAAATTTTCAGCCGAAAAGAATGCTTCATCGTCAAGATATTAAGTTTTCAAGTATACTCCATTTTTGTGGCTCAAAGTTTCAGGATATTCTCACAGTCATCAGACCTATCTATATATGAGCACAAACAGTGAATATTGGTTCGGGTTATTTTCTTGTCAATAGCAAAAAATTCTTCGATTAAATGCTCCTCGATAAAATATGAAGTACTCTTTCAACGAGATCATTTCATGAGAACTAAAGTGATACGCAACTATTACAGTCCTAGTTTGCACAAAAGAAAATAGCGGCTTTCTCGCAGTCCTTAGTTTATGTCTTGGAACAGCTCCAAATCAAAACAAAATTTAATCTCTGTGTTCCCACCCTCGAGCTAGTTTCTATGGAGATCAGCATTGGTCGAAAACTACTTTTCAAAACCTGTCATGTAAAATCAAATAGCATGCTTTGTAGAACAAACAAAACAAAACTATTAAAAACTGGTTCGTATTTTGAATTTGATATGTTTCAATCGAAATGTAATATTTACCAATATAATATTCTTTACAATCACTATCTTGAAACAATCTGATGATAACTGTTCAATCATGCTCTTCCAGAAGGACATTCTGCATACATATTCAGACAGCAAAAACTCTGATTCCAACTAACTGTTTCCCGGCTCTAACAAATTATCTATCATTAGTTAAAAAATGAGTGAATGTTTTGTACTAAGACTTTCACACCATAGATTATATTTTGAATTATTATTGAATACTGAACAAAATGGAGTATGCTGATTATCAAAATTTCAGTTTTGATTTTTCGCGAAAATTCTATTGCTGTAGTTGTAGTGAAAAATATAAAATGTGGTACAGCATTCGACACTGACGACGAATATATTGATGACTTTTATTTCGACATAAATAGTGATTTTCGGCAAAAGATGCAATTCCCTAACGAACAGTATTTTTTTTAAATAACTCAACTACAACTACAGAAAAACGAATAAAATTTGTATTTAAGTATTAAATTTTTCTATAAAATATTTTCCTTTTTCTTCGTATAAATATTTCGTTTTATTGATTTATGTTTTCTATCAATTAAATTATTTTGAAAAAAAGAAATATTGAAAAATAAAACAAATATTACCATTCCTAAAAACATATATTCTTCTTCTCGAAATTTTTTTACTTCACGTCGTACAACATAACGACGATAATATTTTTGAATGATTGTTGCTGCTAATACTTTATCCATTTTTGATTCTCCCATATTTGCACGTTGTCGTGCACGTTGATCATTCAGACGTAATTCACCTATTTGTTTAGCCCGTAATCGTCCTTGACGAGCTCGTTCATGTGATTGAATTATTCGAATAGCATCATCCATTGTCATGATTCCCGTCGTCTCTTGAGTTTCAGTATCTAATGTCATTCGAGCTAAAATTTGACCAAGAAGACGTTCACGTTTTTCAATTGCTTGTGCACGTTCAAGTACAAAATAATTTGGAATTGGAATTTCAAGATCATTCTAAAAAAAACAATTAGCTCGGTTTAATCTTATTCATGCTCTTCAAACGATGAGCCTTGTATTTTTCTTCTAATTGTATGAGTAAAACAAAATTTCAAAAATATATGAGCATTTATAGTTGTCTCAGAAAGAAAGATTTATATTATTATAGATATTTAGAGTGTTTCATTGGAATTCAAATAAGAATTGATTCAGTGAATTCAATCTTGAATAGTCATATAGAGAAATCATTTAGTAAAAACTAGATATTCATTGAGTAGCATCCACGAAGGAAGTATCCTAACTTAATTATAGCCTATTGCTCAAAAGTTAGAAATGTCGGACGAATGAAGGAACTACTCAAATCTGCAAGTCGCTATTTCAGCTTATATTAAGTCCATAGGAATGTCTTAGAAAGACTGGGAAAATTTTTAAATGGTTTGCTCCCTTGGACTTCTGGAGTCGAATTATAAGCATTTTATTGAATTTTTACGCATAGATAAATCTAACGATCCTTAGAATACTATAGAAATTTAAGCCAAAAAGAATGCTCTTTTGTCAAGATATTAAATTTCTAAAAAGATGGTCGTTTGTCATAACAATCAAGTTTATTTCAAAATTCAATATCTCAATAAAAAGATACAATCATTTCACAGAAAAATTTCAGATCGAAAATTTAGCACAACGACTATAATTCGACCTCCAAAGACTTATAGGAACGAACTCTTGTAAATTTTTCCGAGATTTTCTTGTAGATTCAATTTGAGTTCCAACAGCAAGTCATTGTGAGATAAAATGAAAACTATACCGGAGTATTAATTCGTCCCGACTATATGTTTCCGAAGTATTCAATCCGGGGACATCAGTAATTTCATAATGAAAATTTGTACTTTCTTTTTTCACAACATTTGAACAAAGCTTCTTATTCGATAATATTTTTTAAAAACACTTTTATTGAAGACTTTTTTTTATCGTTTTAAATATTCACAAAATTTATCTCTCGATTATAATCTTAATGATATTTTTGTTTGCATTTCATTATTCAAATATGTTTTCTTAATGAATAATTAACTAACCGGTGTTAATTTAAGATCGGCAAGAATATCATCAAAATAATGATATTCTGAATAATCCATACTAATCATTTCATGTTTTAATTCAATTATTCTTCCCATACAACCATCAAGAACAATACGTATTAATCGTCGTTTTTGTGGATGTACTATTTGATCATAACATTGTTCTAATTTTCGAAATATTTGTACATATTTCACAAACATAGTTGCAACTAATTGAAATGCTGCATTTATATCCTAAGAAATAAAACAAAATAAAAAATCACTATTATCAATAAAATATTATTAACATACGTTTTCTGGTCCTCGTGGCTGCTCGGGTGTTTCGATAGCCAACATGTCGACCATGGCAATTTGTGCATCTTGCCATTGCTTATTATACGAACTAAAATAAAATGATCTTAAGATTTTTAATTTTAAAATGAAAACAAAACGTTTACATATGCGACATTGTGTTTATGCCGTTAATTTCGATTATAACTGCAATGTATACGCTGTATGCGTCATTTTCTATATTGTTTCTATAGTAACAAAACCTTTACAACGATGTGTAAAATGCATAAATGTGTTTTATATATTTTTTTTTCGAATGGAAAAGAAAAAAAAATAAAATAGTGAATCAATGATGAAACACAACGTTGGAAAAGTAATATAAATTTTCTTCATTTTTTTTTTGTTGAAAGACATTTACCTTGCTTGTTTCGATATAAATACAACAACAACAAAAAATATGATAAGAAGAAAAATCCTTGTTAATAAATTTTCATATTGACTCGATTAATTTTTTGTCATTAAATAAAATTTTGCAAGTTTGTGTGTGTGTGTGAATACGCGCGTTTATTTGGTTTCGTATTTTACGATCCAAATGTACATGTTTTTGGGTATCGGCAATGTATGATAGTAAACATAGAACAGCAGATACACAGATTTATGAAAACCGGAAAGACGGTAGCGGTTATTCCGTAAGATAAATTGTAAAGATAATTTTATTAAATTTTTCATCTATTATAATTTTAGTCGAATAAACGAGAGTGGAATTTACAAACGCATGGATTTAATGATGAAACATCAAATCATCGAAAATATATGCGAACTCAATGTAAATGAATTTTTATGTTGAAAAGCAAAAAACGATTTATAATTTTTTTCTCTAATTTAGTTTCTTCAAATAATCGAGTTGCATCAAGTTCATCATCAAATCAGCAACAACAACAGCCACGTGAAAATGGTGAAAAAAAGACTGTTAAAGATGTACGTTTAATTATATTAATAAAGTTCTTTTTAATAAGATTTTATCTAGACGAAAAAACCGCTTCGTGTATCCGGTGATTGGTCTGAATTTAAAAGTTCAACAGGTTTGTATCAATTAGGAATGGGGATGTTTAGTATATCGAAATATAGCTTCTTTTAATAGCTGAGTATTTAGAGCTCGTCGGGTACAAAATTTTCCGATCCAGACCAATCCGAAAGATTCCCAGGCGTGTTCTAATACTTCAGTGAACACTGATGAGAGAACTTTTCCATGTGCTAAAAAGCTTTTGAACTGAAATTTTGTATAGAGTAGAGAAAGTCTAAGTGGATATGAAAGCAAGTTACGATTTGATTGAGATACCGATATTTTACTATAATTTTCATGTAGGACTCAAATTTTGCGGTAGAAGTAAAGTTTTCGAATATTTTAACGAATCATCTACGAGATATATAGTTTCCGACATATCCATGAAAAAGTATCTTTTTACCTTGTCCAAACGTAACGTTGTTATGTTTTTCTGATTGTCTCGAGAACTACGAGAGCTAGAAATTTCACTCGATGCAATTCATCATACTTTATTGATACAATGAAAAACGGAATTTTTTACTTGAAGTTTCCAATTTCGAGAAAGATTTCTTCATCGTGTAGCGCTGTGACATAGAAATACTTTAAATTTTTAGTTCTCTTGTTTAAGTTCGAGTTTTACTATGAAACTTGTTCTTCGAATGAAATATCTTTAGAAAGAATTTGGTAGAACATTGAATGAACTTTTCCAAAGCAAAACTCGAGTAAGAAAATCAAGAAACAAATGTAACAATGTTAAACTTTTTTTTGCGATACTGAATCTGATTTTACAACTTTCGATTTTTGAAGAATAGCATTGAATGTCAACTACTTGCTTATAAGAAAAGAAACTAGCCAAAATGTTTCTAGTTCAAGAGTATTAGCAGAAAACTTTGAACGTTGAATTATATACAGACGACGTTGATTGATTTCAAACTGCAGAAAAAATAATATGCCATTTTGTAGAGAGAGTTAAATTCTTTATCAAATGATAAATTTTTAAAAGGTTTAAAACCAAGTTTTTGAAAACAAAGAGTATATTCGTAATCAGCGCAAAAAACTGCATCTATTGATGTGATCAAATCGATTGTAGAATAAAAGAAATTTTCAAAAACTTGATCATTGAAGTGTCATTTGACATGAACAAGCCGCTTTACGTTAAGATACAATTTTCGACGCCAAAATTTAAGATAAATCAATGTCTGTTGAATAACTTTTGATAGGAATATGATAAAGACCTGTGACTTCCATCATTCTAGAAAGAAAATCTAGGGCCTGCAAAGTATATCGAAATTCAATTTGTTATCGATTAATCAATGAGATAATCGGGAAAATTCTTGTCTTTCGATCTGCACAAGGTCGATATTTCTGGTCTGTTCCGTTCGTGAGTGAGTGATAAGGCTTTTTATGAAACCCCTGATTTCAGTCAATTGATATGTAATCATCATCAAGCAGCTGGTAGTGATAATTTATCATGCTGAATCGAATGGTGGTATTTATTTTTAGCTTCCAACTGATCTCACACTGTTATTGGAATATTTCCGAAATGTCAACTCGTTTGTTACATATGAAGACTGAATGTGAAATTTCAGAAATATTGAGATAATAGTGTCAGATCAATTCGAATCTAAGAACAAATATCATCATTCGACTCAGCATGATGAATTATCCATGTCTAGATGATTTTTCGGATGATCACAAGTTAACTGGCTGAAATCAGAGGTCTCAGGAAAAGTCTTCTAACTCTCCAACGGAACAAGCCAGTAATATCAGCTTTGCATACATCGAAAGAGAAGAATTTTTTCTAGTACCCCATTGATCAATTGACGATCAATCAAATTTCTATATGCTTCGAATATTTTCCTTTGAATAGTAAAATCTATCTTATATTTTGCCATCGATTATAGTACATTTAAAAATAAAATAATTGTAAAATGTCGCTTTCTTAGCTAAATCGTAATTTGTGAATCAGTGGTGAATGAATTGAAGCTGCAAGTTTCTAATTATGAAAATATAGAAAAATTCAAAATCTTTTTTTGTTTCTATTTTTAGGCAAAACATATTTTTATAATTCTAAAACCGAAATATCACAATGGGAAAAACCAAAAGGATGGCCAACAGATGAATCAAATCGAACAAGTACATCATCATCAGTTTCTACAACAAATCGAATTAAAAAAGGTTTTTATTTTTTTTTAATAAGAAAATCTTGTTTTTTTTTTGTTTTCACTTCATCTGAAAATTTCTTTTAAATTTTTTAAAAGAATCAACACCAAATGTTTCATCCACAGTTCGTACTCGATATAAGATAGAAGAATTATCTTCCGGAACAAAACTCTCCCAAAGTCCAAATCTTAAATTACCTTCAGAAAATTCGAATAATTATCATAATGGAAATCATACATTTCAAGAATCTTTACAGTCTAATGAACAATTATCTACTAATCCCAACAATCGTCTCCCAACTCCAGGTTTATTATACGAAAAAAGAATTAAATATGTAAACTTCTTTTTTTTTAAATTTTTATTCCCTAGATGATGATAATTCTCGAATGTCATTTTCATCAAATAGTAGTAAAGAGTCATCGTTATTAATATCTGGCACTAATAACACAAATGAAAGTAATGGTACTGTTTTACATTCATCTTTTTCAGAATCCGGTAAAATGAATATCATCATTTAAATGTTGTAATTAAAGAGTTTTTTAAAAGCTATTTCAGTTTCGACTCCACTATGTGATATTCAATCGAAATCTTTGGAAAATAATACAAAATTTGTAAATGGTAAAAAAAAAATTTCAGTTAAGTTTTATAAATTATCTTTATTATTTAGGAAATGATAACAAAAATTCAATATCACAATCAACTATTTCTACTTTAACAAACACAGAGTCTAATCCGGCGTATGTTATTAAAAATTTTTGAAAACCTAGATTGTTTTCAATTATGAAATACAAAAGATTATAAATAGAAATATGATCGTATGTAATCGTGACTAGTAAGCTCTGTTCTACTCTAAAGACGACAGAATAAACAATGGTATAACTGTTATTTCTTCTTATCTATTTATAATATCATAATTTATGTATGAGAAAAAGATTTTTACAGATGAAGAATCTGACACTACACTTTTAGTTCAAATTCAATGACCTATTTATCATAGAGTGCATTAAAAAGATTCCCAATGAAATAATCGAAAGAAATTTCAATACTTTTTCAAGGCGGGTGTAGTATAAGAAAAACATTTTTCTACAAAAAAAACAAAAACAAAGATTAGCCAAACAGAATCTTGTTTTTTTTTTCTATGAGTAATAATAAACTGATGATTACTTAGTAGAAATGTCAAGCATATTATAAAATAATTTTTATGAATATGTCTTTATTAAATGTATAAGTAGATTTTTTGAAATAAAAAAAAAAATTATTTGTAACTATATGTGTTGACTTCCTTTATTTTTATGAATACTAATACTCACTTAAGCATGTTCTTGTCTTTGTTAAAAGGAATAAATTCTAATTAGTTTTTGAAAAACTTTATTTACAATTTTTTCGATAAATTTGTGAATTCCTGCGTCAAAAATAGTATTATGTCGATTAGCTATATCAGCGGTGAATCTAGGGCTTTACAAAAAGACGATGATTATGATCACAAAACGTGTTTTAAAGTTTGTTAGAGGTCATGTCGGTTCATTTTCTAGTTTTTTTTTTGTTGTTGAGAAAAATCGAAAAATGTTTCAAAAGGGAGGCGCGATTGTCCCTGTATTTCGGCTCTTTATCTACTTCTGGCAGCTGTAAGTCGATACTAAGATCAATAATGGTTCCAGCTAGAAACTTTTTACAATAGAAAAAGATAAGAATAATGATAGAAAATAAAGTCTTTGAAAAATAATTTCGTCACTCAACATTTGTATCTCATTTTTCTGTGTTAGAAAGACAGTATTTAAGTCGATTGGTCTATACCTCTATTTATAACATTTGATAATCATCATTTCTGTCAAGTCTTCAATTATAACTTGATCAGTTTTGATCATTCGATCCGATCATATTACCATACTTAATAATACACGATTAATAAGTATCAAGATCGGCTGGCTCCGACGGATTTTTTAGGTACTACAAATATAAGTATCTTTAATGCTTTCTGACTTGTTATTATTATTTAAATATCTATTCATAAATTGAATTTAATCGAGCATTTTTTTTTCTTCTGTTCAATTAAAATTTGGATTTAAAAGTTTCAATTACACTCAAAGTTTTTTTTTCCTTAAGTACTGAAAGTGAATCGTTTATACCGACTATTTCAAAAGCTGAACGTGAACAAGATTTTCAAAAATTTTATCGTGCTGAACTTATTCAACATTTAACTGGTTGGTCATCAACTCAATTAGAAAAACAGGTTGGCAAAATAAAAAAAAAAAAACATAATTTTATTCTTCATATAAAATCATATTTATAATTTTAGTGTTTTAAACTTTTTGATGATTATTATGGATACAGTGCTAAAATGTCGACAGCATTTACTGAATTAAAAGCATTAAAGTCTAACTTTCGCATACTTGAGATCAAAAGAAATATTTTAACTCGACGGTAAATAATTATCATATAAATATTTTTTTTTATTTTTTTAATTATTGTTGCAGACTTCTCAGCTGTCAAAAACACATCAAACAAGGAGAAGAAGATAAACATTTGTAATAAAAATATTCTTTTCTTTTGTTGTTGTTGTTGTTTTTCTTTTAAATATTTTGCCATGCCGATTAATTTCTATTCTCTTCTTCATGTCACCTAGCAGCAATGTGCATTAGGCATGCACATTAAAGTTAAAAAATCTTAATGAAGAAGAAGAAGAAGAGAATAAGTAAATTTGTTCCTCTTTTTTTCTTTCTCTGTGTCAGATAATACTTAACATTAACATTTTCTGGCTTATTTTTGTAATTCAGCTGCTTGGTGATGATCGAATTCTCTTTTTTTTTCCTTTTGCTGTTTCTGTTTATTTTTTCTTTTTTGTTTCTCTTTCCACAATAAACTTGGTCCTTTACTCTTCTATATTGATGTGCTCTTCGTATTGTACTATTGTGTATTTTTTGGTTTGTTGTTTTTTTTTCCTCATTTTGAAAAAGTTACATATTATACATATATATATATACATTTGAAAATATGATACTTGTGTAGAAAAAATACTGAGATGATGTAAAAAAAAGGCAGTTGTGTTTTTCATTTTGATTGAATTAGAATGAAAAAATGTATTTTTATTTCTTTTAGACGTCTTTTTGTTCTTTAATGGGATAAAACATAGATATTATAGGTTTGTTTTGTATTACAGCTTTGTTATAATAATTGTACAATGAAAAAGAAAATCTCTTGGCTATTTCACGAGTAAAACGTCAGTTTGCTTGTTTGTGTGAGATTTGTATTAAAAGAGAATAAAGGATTAAATATTTTATCAAACGATTTTTTTTTGTTCCAAAAAGAGAAGTTCAATAGCACATGAATTTAAATTTTTATACTAATTGAGTGATTTGGCACGTGAATTTTTAATGATGTGACTAAATATTTTGAACTTATAGTTTTCTTCTAAACGGAACTCATGAAAACAATTAGCTTCATGGTTATTGTGTTTTCCTGTTTCACTTTAACTTTTCTAAAAATAATTCTCAGTTCTATGCTTTATGTTTGGCTAATCAAGTAAGATAAAGATAAATAATGCTGTTGTCATATTAAAAAGATTTACAATATTACTCATGAATTTGAACTTTCTATGAATATACAAAGTATAGAACATAATGCTATCAAAAGCACTTAGAGTCATTAAGAGCGTTTTTTAAAAATTTTTTAAAACATATTTGAAAGACATATTTTCTATTATTTAAATGCGTTATTATTCATTACCATCATTCAGCCGTCAAAATTAATTAGTTTTAAAACCATAGGAAAATTCTACGCAGTTGTTCAAGTCTTTAAGTTCTAAAAGTATCTGCTTTTTTCTTATTAGAAATGTTGCTTAAGAGTATATATTTATAATCTAATCTCATCAAGTTATCTTTTTTTCTCTTTTTATATTAATAATTCTTGCTTATTTTATGCTTATCCAAATTTCCGGCAAAAAGATCGAAAAAATACTCTGAAGTAATAAGAATTCGGCAAGACTATAGTATAAAAATATATCTTGTTTTTTAGAAGTATTTTGAATCTCAGAAAAAAAAAACATATTATACAGGAAATATGTGCTTAGAATATTTCATCATTTGATAGGATATTTTCAAAACAAAAAAAACACATAAAAAAGGAAATTTATGATTTAATAAAATTCATTTCATAGAATAAGTAACATTGGCTTCTGTAGTGTTGTTTTTGATTTTAAAATTGAAGTGCTTTTTTTCACATCATCTAAATAAGACGACGGAATAGACGTACAAATCAGAATTTCGTTTTTTATCAATTTATAATAAATAAATTATTAGAAAATCAATAAGACGAAATTGTATTTCGTAGTCATTTGTCTTTATAGAATATCTATATCAAAATATGTTAATTTCAATGAAAAGAAAGGGTAAGAAGTGCTTTGAATAATTCATCTTTTTATGGTTGAAAAACAACCTACGTATCTCAAATATCTTTGATTAATAATAGAAAAGTAAACTGTAGTAAGTAAAGAGAAAAAACATGCATTCTATTTCAAGAAATAAAAACATCTTTGACGTTGAAATTTACAAAGAGCATTTTTAACAAATTAAAATGAATTTCTTTTCCTTTCCTTTAGTTTTTGAAGGTAACAATATATTTTTTTGGTTTTTTTTCGATAATACTAATCATTAAAAGAAACGATTTGTACGATAACTGATAGAATAGTTTAAAAAGCAAATAGAATTATATGAGTTTGTTGATTTTGTAGAATCTTTTATTTTAAATAGTCTTTCCCTATGATTTCATTTGATCAATATTTATTATTATGAAAATAGGTTTTTTTCTTAAAGCTTATTATTAGGGTAATTATGAAAATGATATCGATAATTCCCGTGCTTCTCGTATATATCTAATTATATTTATGTGAAAGAAAAAATATTTTTTTTTTCTATAGGCTAAGATCAAAAGTTTATTTTTTTCTCTCTGTAAGATAAAAAAAAGCCGGTTTTTTATTCTATCTTGACTAACGAATGGAGATGAAGAAAAATTCATTTTACTCGTCTAGTGAGTTTTTAAACATGTATGGTTTTCAACATCAATGTACCATTTTTGCGCTTAAGTGTCAACTGGTTCATAATGTGTTTAACAGAATCTTATGACCTATATCTTCCATTTTTTTCTTTTTTTTTTCTTTTTGTTGTAGACGGGTTGGAGCAGTGACGTAGGTTTCTCACACATGCACAGTCATTCTTTTCTTTCTGTAATGTAGTCGGTGCACCAAGCGCCCCTCTAAGTGGTTGTCGCGTTTTTTTTTCTTTCTTTTATTTAAAACGACGCAAACCTAAAAGAACCGCTTTCATAGAACTACAACTATATTGTTATTTCTTGAGTATTTTCTTCATATAGAAATATATATTATTTATTTTAGAATATAACATTGCATTATTTAAAAAAAAACACGACAATTGTAACTATTGTATTAATAAGGTGAGTTTTAATGTTTTATCATTATTTGAAATACGTGAGAGACATAGATAAAGGTTATATAAAATAAGAAATAAAGTCACGACGGATTTTATGCTTGGGTACTCTTACATTAGTCGAAGTCACATAACGTTATTGTAATTTTTAATACACACACACAAAAGGAATAAACAATTAATGCACTCGTGACACATTTCAGTCATCACATAGAGATATTATTATTGTTGATTTTATCGTAGTTTGCATTTTTTATAGATTAACTTGGATGAATTAACGAATTTTCATTGAGAAAAACAATGCATAGACTAATGAATGAAGGTAAATATAGTAGAAATTAATATTTTGTAATATTTTAATTTTTTTTTGTCAATTTTTAGTAACAAATGAAACAAATAATGCTACATCAACAACCCACAATAAGCAACCTGGTATTGTACGAAAACGAAAGCTTCGTCGTGTTAAATCATTAATTAGATCATCTATTGATAAATTAACAAATGAAAAACAAATAGAACAGATTAGTAAAACAATATCAACAAATTCATCTGTTGATAAACGACCTTTTCCTTTTGGACATTGGTAAAAATTTATTTTATTTTAGTCGTTTTTTTTAGCTATTTTTATATTTATAGTCGTGTTTGTGCGGATAAAGCTACTGGTGCTCATTATGGTGTGCCAACCTGTGAAGGATGCAAAGTAATTTTAATTTTTAACAGATGCTTACTTATTATTTATAAGCTAATTAGATATAAATAGATGTCTACTCTTTTGATTTTCTTTTCAATGAAAATGATATATCTTAAAGATTCTTTATGATCTATGATATAAATATATCAGTCAGAAGCAAAGATTATTTTCAAAAACTTATATTTATTTATTTATGTTTTAGTAAATAAATTAACACGAATATATATTTGTTTATTTTAGGGTTTCTTCAAACGAAGTATATTGCGAAAAGAAAAATACCGATGTTATTTTGGTGATAAATGCACTATTAATAGTGACAACCGTAACAGATGCAAATCATGTCGTTTTCAAAAATGTCTTAAAGAAGGAATGTCCGTCGAAGGTTTGTCTCATATATGTAATTGAAATTTTCAAATAAGTAAAAACATAAAATAATCTAGTTTCATAAAAATGATAAACAATTTTTTTTTTCACAAATTTATCTTATTATGAATCTAGTTCGTTTCGAATATTTATTTTAGGCGTTCGAATGGGTCGAATACCTAAATTAATCAAAGAAAAAGCCTTAGCTGAGCATGTATCATCAACTATAGAAAATGAAGATCCAACTCAATTATCACCAGCACGTGTTCCATCAATAAATATAAATTCACATAATCCTATATCAACATCAACGACAGTTGATTTTAATTTACCATTAATTGATGAACATTTATTTTTTGCTGAATTAGATAGTATACCGAATGATGATCAATTTAAATGTCATACACCACCACGAATAACATCAAAAACATTATCATCACCATGTCATAATTATGAATTACCAGATAATTTTACAATCGATGAAACAAAACAACGAGATGATAAAGAAGATGACAATCGTATTGTAAAATTAAATCATTTAGCTTTAAGTAATTATATGACAAATTGTGAAGAACGTTTTGCAAATAATGTTATTGAACGTATGAAAAATGTTGTGAAAAAAATATCACATCCAACAACATGTACACAACTTGATTATGATGAATCATCATTTATTCGATATCTTCGATGGAAAATGTTTGATTTAAGTAATACGTATAATGGACGTACAAGACAATTAATTGAACGAATGAATAGTATGATTCATCTTGGGGTAATGATATAGAATATTATTACTTTCTTTTATACTTTAATTTGTTTTTGGCTTATTAGATTAATGATTTTCCTGGAAATTCTTCATCACTTCAAGATATATGGGCCGGACTCACAGGTTTATTTCAATAAAATCTCTTTTCTTTTCTTTCTTATATATATATATATATGCAATTTCAGATGCTATTCCATTTCATGTTAAAAATCTCATCGCGTTTGCACGAGAAGTAAGTGTACTAGAAATTATTGTTTGTTCTTAATTCTTGAATTCCTTCCAGCGTGAAGTTCAAAGAAGAGAAGATTAAGAGATAAACTTTTTATAATTACTTATAGCTATGGGTAATTTTCGACCTCATTTAACCTTAAAATAACTTGCTAAAGGAAATATGTAAAGAATAATTTCATAAAAAAAAAAAACGATAGACTTCAGTACTTTTTCTTATTTTTATAAACTTTGAAATTTATATTTAATTTTCACATTATATATTATTTCTCAATATTAAAAAAAGAGATAGGAAAATAATTTACATTTAGATGCCTGCAATCAATGAAATTGATGCAGATGATTTTCATAAAATCATGAACAATCGTCTGTTTGACTTTTGGCTTGTAAGATAAATTCAATAGATCTTTTTCTTATAATTCAATGATATTTCTTATTTCTTTTTAGATTAAACATGCACCATTAATTGGTAACAATGAATCATATATGATGTTACCAAATGGTCTTCAATATACACGTCAATGGATGAATAAAATCATTGGTGAAGAAATGGTTCAAACAATGTTTGATTTTGCTAATAAATTTAATGCCTTACGTTTAACGCATGAAGAACATGCGTTAATATTTCCTGTTGTTATTTGTCTTAAAGGTAAAACTCTAGAGACATGTGTTTTTTTTATTCGTAGAAATACTTTAAAGAAAAGATAAAAGAAATCATCGGATTAATTATTTCATTACCGTTCTGAGAATGTTTCTTGAAAATAATCAAATAAAATCAGAAATAAATAATAAAAAGAAAAACAAGATTTTGATGTATAATTAACATGAATTTTCTAGTAATGAAATTTTTTTTTTTCAAATAATTACTTGATTTTAGATGAAACACTTAATGATCAAGAAACTGTTCGTCATATACAATCCTTTTACTTATACGCATTATATATTCAAATGTTAACAACACGTACACAACCAGAAGCTAAATCAATATTTCATAGTCTTCTTCAGGTTCAAAGAGAAATGTTTGAATAAAAACAAAGTCATTTATTTTTTTTGTTGAATAGATTTTTGCTTATTTACCTTTATTAAATGAATTACAAGAAAAAAAAATTGGTTCACTCATTCCCCCAAGTAAGTTTCATATTTTCGCATTTTGTTTAATATAACATTTATATTAACATGCACGTACACGCTTTTTACTGCACATAGTTAATAAAAATCATCGGAATTTAAGCACGCTTCGTCGTTTCATGCACGATGTTCTTTTAATAGAAAGTCATGGTAGTTGCTTTTGTTTTGCTTGCTTAGAATATTTTTTTTCATATGCTGATTCTGATTGTTTGCCTATTTCAATTGATAATATCTCAAATTTGAAATTTTCTTATATTGTTTTTTCTTTTTTAGATGCTGATGAAGAATCATAATGAAGTAGAATATTATTTCTCATCCATTCGAGTTCTTTCATATTGTTTAATGTTGTCGATTAACATTTCATTGATGTTTCTGTTCTTTTTTTAATGTCCTTGTATGTCTATCTGTATTGAAATATGTATTTATGAGAAACATTTCCGCAAAGAGAAATAAAGCATCCGACAAAAGAAACATCTTGAAAAAAAATTAAAAAAGAAGTATAATGTAACCAGCTGTTACATACATATATGATACCCTATTAGACAACGATGTCATTCTTCGTATATATAAAGTAAGTAAGTAAAAAGATTGAAGTTTCTTTTTTGTGCGCAATAATGACTAATGATATGAGATTTTTCAAAATAGAAGTATGGCAACAAGTACTTCTAGAAAATGTTAAAGAAGATTTTTTTTTTAATTGTAAGCAATTGTTCAAACATCAAATTTGAACAAAGAAATAATTAAACATGGTAAATAGAGTTTGGTGTATGTGGTATTCAAAATATGCTCTTTTACTAATGACACAAACTTTTTGAACATTAATAGTTAGACAAAAAAAAAATATTTCTTGAATTCATATGAAAATATTTTCTCAGTGATAATCAGAAATTTTCTTTATATAAGAATTTTAGATTCTTTCTATGAAAAGCAATATAATTTGAGAACATACATTGACCATTTGAAATATACTTATTTGATATTACTTTATCGAAACAAAGAAAGAAAAATGAATTATATAAAGTAGAGATCAATCTTACAGATAATATGTAGAGTCAATGTGCCTAAAGCGAACGGGCATTTCATAGGCCTTCATTGTGACTGTGATATCTCTATCATTTTTCATCATAAAATAATTATTTTTATATCACGGGAAAGAAAACAAAATTCTACACCTGTTCATATAAAATTTTTTTTTGTACCTATAAGAATTGTTGAGTAATCAGCGGTAGAAAATGAATAATTAAAAACGTTCGCTTTATGTGCAATGTTTCTAAAGCGAACGTCCAGCAAGAAAATGTCCTTAAAGCGAACGCACCAGCAAAAAACAAGCGAAAATAAAAAAATTATATTATTTCTCGGTTTCTATTCACAAATTTCAATTAAATTTTATGAAATTTATATCATTCGATTCGTCATCCTTAACTCTATCATTCTCTAGCGGTTCAGCTTAATCTAATTTAATTTCAAATTTTTATTCCATTTATAAAAAAACATTCTCCGTTCGCTTTAGGTGCATTACACATAAAGCGAACGGCTACCAAGAAAATGTACGTAAAGCGAACGCCCCAGCTATTTTAGCTGGACATTGACCCTCTCTCAGTATTTCATTTTTTTATCATAGACCAACTTCAAAATTCAAGTTAACTTCCGCTGGCTAATATGTTCAGAAATGTTATGGCTACAACATACTAGCGGTTCGATTGGAACACATAAAAGATAACTTCGAAAACATACATTTTCTGTGATGTTTTTAAATTTTTAACAAGAACTGTTGACAAGAATAACAAAGACTAAGAATATCTACTATTCATGAATATTTCGAAAAACAAATTGTACCATAAGAATCAGCATGAAATTCTGATCATAGCTCACTATACCATTCTTCGCATATGTGAAAAAATATTTTTCAAGTTCCCCTGGGGGACCACAGTGCAGTTGCTTTTTCACACAAA
>CAJNSZ010000008.1:1260898-1317159 GCA_905329745.1 Rotaria sp. Silwood2 | reverse complement strand
CTCGAAACGTGAAATATTGTGACAGGATTTAGCACAAGATTTTCGAAGGGTTCTGAGCAAATTTCCACTTTTTCGAGATTCGAATTCTGCTAGGATTTCAAAAATTTCTAATTGAAAAAGAAATTTCTATCTATATTTTGCAGGATTTTGTCAGCTTTCCTCTAGGGTGTCATCAGATTTCTTCGTAGAATCTTTGCACGGTTTGCAGAAGAAAACTGAATGCATAGTGTATTGATCTCGAGACCTTCAGTTTACAAACCAATCAACTTAGATGGCTGAATCGTGCCATGTTAGTATATATAACCATAAGTTTCCATATCCTTGAATTTCGATTGAATGATTAATTTATAATGGAATTTTATCTGAACACAAAGTGTCTCCAAAAATTTTAAACATATAGTATCATTTTAAATATTGTTCTTTCGTTTACAAAATTGCACTATTTTTTATTAATTTCAATTCGATTAAAAAAAGTCTATTCCTAATTTTTTGAAACTTTCATATATTTTCAAAGACAATAGGCAATGTAGGTTTTAAGTTGAAGTTTTCCGACTTCTCTCACCATCCCATTACGAACGTTACCAATCGAGAATAACAGGTGCTAGACTTTCTAGAGTTTTTTTGGAAAATTGATAAAGTTATAGTATTGAAAGATAATCGACATCATTATTTGTGAATTGATTAATATATGTAATAGTGCGTAAGATCTGTTGTAGATATCGTGGATATGTAAAACAGACTTATTTACCAGTTAATTCAATGATTATAATAACAAAAATGTTAAATTAAGAAAAACGAATTAAAAAAAATGAAAAATAATGAGCGAATAACAAGAATGTAAACAAAGAACAGAGTGGTCGTAGAAAAAATAACAAATTTTCTGTTCGAAATGCAGAAATTAGAAAGGTTCTTACTCTAATGTTTGATTGTCCTGCAAAACGACTATAGTCTACAAGAAGTTTTTCACTGTACGTACTTTGTATTAGTTTAATGAGGCTAGAGAACATATGTGATTTCCACATTGCAGACACAAAGGAGCTGCGCTAAAAAGTTTTTTTTAAATACATAATTCAAACTATGAGCAGGTTTTACCAAGTGATTTACCTCTTACTAAAAATAGCCATTGAATAATTCGACAAGTAAATCTATTCACATTAACATGTAGCTTTATGCTTTTGATGTTTACTTTGATTATTCTGTTACATCTGTAGAAAATTTAGTTTTATGTTCTTTTCGATTTGTATGATGGAAGAAATATCCATGTTAAAACAATTTCTAAGCTCAATGAAACGATAATGTGACAATCACTAATTCAGAAAAAGAATAAATTATTAGAAAAGAAGAGGAAGACTTTCTATATAACAGAAGAGTGATTTCAATTACAATGGATTCAAAAAATTTGTTTTGATTTTTTCAATATACTAATCATTTTCAGTTAACATTAAAAAAAAAATTTTTTACCTTGTTGAAAACAAAGATTAATGATAGGATGAATAAAAATCAATCGATATTATTCATTTTGGATGTGGATGTAGTAAGACTATAGCGGTAGTCATCAACGACATTCGCATCCTCTTGTGGTAAAATAATCTCATCTGGAAATAAGAATACAGCAGCAAGGTTTCATTTTGACTGGTGCTATATTTTGCAACATGACAATTCTTCATCATATACATCACATGTCGTTTATTCTAATTTAATACTCATAATTTTCATAAATTTATATTTCTCATTCAAGAAGAAATACGAAAATTATTTACTAGTTTTTACTAGATTGTGAACGATTTGCTTGTTGTGCACTTTGAGATACTTTACTTTCATATGAAGAAGTTAGAGAAAAATTTAAACGAGCTTTCAAATGGTTAATTTCATATTTTTCAATAGTTTTGATTGTATATCATTCTTTATAATAGAATAGACATCCATTATATGTACACTAGCTCATTAATAAATTTTGTATCGTTAGGTTAGAAAATGATTCTCACTGATGAATTGCTCCAATTAATATTGTAATCCTCACAATATCAATTCAACTTCATTTATTCAAAATATCATTTTAATTCTTGAAGACAAGTGATTCTGCCAAGAAGAACTTTTTCTCATACAATTGCTGTTTTCATGTGAAAATTCATGTGTTTATACAAAGGAAACTATATAGAATTAGATTAGTGGATCTTATAAATATGGTATATGTAGCGATATATTTTATTTAGAGATAATTCATAGCTATGATGATTTAACTTTACAATACTCTTCTATGTAGTTCATGAACTTTTATTGCGACAATTTCACCGTGAGCCTGACGAAAGATAGAACGAAATGGAGAGTACAGCCGTGAAGTTCGACAAAAATGTCACAGAAAAGGAGGCTAGGTTATATTAACAAGTGTCTACTTTCTTTTAACAATTACGTGTTTCGATCGATCGCTTCTTTCTCTAACACATTTAACGTATCTGAAAAGATTATGTGAATCAGAGGAGAAGAAGAATATAAGTGAACATTTGAACAAGTGAGACAAACCAGAACAGAAAACATAGATGAATGTTGAAGAGATAGTAGAAGAAATAGAGTGTGATGTATGCGTTTCGAGATAGAACGCAATGAGAAGATGAATGAGTTTAGCAGAAAGACAGAACATACGAGTGAAAAAGAGTGTAGAATATGAAATTGAAGGTGAAGCGTGACTCCAGTACTATAAAGTGCTGAAGTCGTGCTTTGTTCTCTTTGAGGATATGTGTTTAGTTGATGAAGTCTATAGACGATAAAAAGCAACAGAAGATACGGATTAGAATAGAAAGACTTTCAAGCACATTTCGTGCTTAAATATACTTTAAATAAAGAAAATATTCAAGTATACGAGTTGACTCTATGTTAATTCTGCCGTTTACCATATATGATAAATGGGCACGAATTTTTTCTTACGAACGATAATATTCAGTTAGTTCTTGGATTTCATTTACATTTAAGACAAACGAAACAACGAACAAGAAAATCTATATCACTTCAATGAATAGTCAATCTATGTAGCAAATCATCAAAAAGAATAACCATTTGTATTGAATTCATTCTCATAAATCTCATTATATTTTATAATATGGAAAAATCTTCATTGAATCAATAGCTAATCTAGTCTCACACCAATTAATCAACTGCATTGAGTATGAAAGAAATTTTCGAAATTTATCATATATGTCACATAATACAATGACAGCATGAAGTCACAATCACAGTTTTTCGTCCGGAACTCCATTTTTCATACAATGCCATCTCCCCTCTTCAAAAATGGCATCATTCGATAGAAAATGAAATTCTGCATCTAACACAACTAATCAGAGAATAAACCAAGCCCAGAAGCGAATGCCAACAATAAGCACTTGAAACTGTTGTTAACTTTTCTTATGTCAAAATCGAGAGTTTGTTTTGTTGAAACGATTGATATCATTCATACGAATAAAGGATTAAATGAAGTTATTTTTTTTTTTTGAAAACAATATTGTTTTTTGCGAAAGCAATTATTGGAAACTGGAGATTTAAAATCTTGAAAACAAATCTTTTTTTTGAGTGTCAATGCAATATTGATTAATTGTTTTATTTTCAAATAAATCTTTCATATACAGACGAAATTATATGAGATACTCTTAAGAACTAATTTTCAACTATGTAATGATGACGAATATCATATTTTCACTGATATGACAGTATTTTGCGTATAGTTTTTCGATTAATATCTTCAGTTGAAATATGATCTATTTTGATTTAAAATAAAACTTATTTATTTGACAAAAATTTATCTTAAGCCTATTGTTTTTGTTTTGTATTCTTCAAAGAGAAAAATAATCAAACGCTTATTTTTTCGTGACTAGTCTTGTCAACAGGTATCAAGAACAATATTCTCTATATAAAGGATATCTTTTATAATTAAACACACTTTTCTGCTAGAGCAACATAGACATGTTGATCTTCTCTACCGCGATCGTGCTAATTACGTTTGCTTCCATTGTTAGTGGACATACATTACAACATATTGAAAACGGTAAAATATGTACTGGTTTCCAAAGTATTTCTGGTTCATCAGTTAGTATTGATACAACACCATGTTCAGGTAGTCTTGGTTATGAATTAGTTCAAGTTTCTGGCATTTTTGCAATACGTTTCTGTTGCCCATATCGACCAGTGGACCCGCCCATTGTTGGACCTGCACCGAGTGGATGTGGTCGTGCAGCAGTTGCTCCAGTACGTACACGAATTGTCGGTGGACAAGAAGCAGCACCACACTCCTGGCCTTGGCTTGTTTCTCTTCAATATCATGGAAATCATTTTTGTGGTGGCACTTTACTTGTAAATAATAACATATTATGAAAAATCAAATATATAATATCATATTTTAGGATGAAAATCACGTTTTAACTGCCGCTCATTGTCTTCAAGATAAATCAATGTTTAATTCAAACTTTAAGATTGTAGCCGGTCTTCATGCACGAAGTAGACCAAATGAAGCACAAGTTCAACATAAACAAATTGCAAGCTTAACGAATCATGGAGGATATAATGAACGTACACAGGAAAATGATATTGCTATTATTCGTTTAGCTTCACCTGTTCAACTCGGTAGATATGTCAATGTTGCTTGTCTTCCAGAAAAAGATCCTGCTGTGCACGAAAATGTTATGATTGGTATGTAAACTAACATAATTTACAAAAGAATTTATTTATTGAAATCGAATCATTTAGCTGGTTGGGGTACCACAACATTTGGAGGCGGTTCACCAGATCCACTTCATCAAGCTGATGTTCTTATCACGGATACATGCGGAGGAGTCTACAATTATGATAAACAGAAACAACTGTGTGCTGGTAATCATGAATTTTCAAAGGATACATGCCAAGGTGATTCTGGTGGTCCACTTATGCATGAAGTTGATGGTAAATGGGCAATTAGTGGTATTGTTAGCTACGGTCATGAATGTGCTAAAGAAAATTATCATGGTGTTTATGCTCGTGTTAGCCATTATCTACCATGGATTAGAGAGACAATTGCTAAGTTATCAGCGCAGTAAATACTTGATAATATGATATAAAAAGCATATTTTAATAATAATAAAATCTTTATCAGTTAATTGTGCATGACGCTATGTTGTGCCAAAATATCTTTTATGGATTAAATATATATAAGATTAAAATTTTTCTTTATGATCATCATTTAGATATTATCAGATGTAAAGGGATACAAAAATTTAAAACAAAATATTTTGATCGTACCCTTTCGATGCATTCTATATCAAAAGATAACTGAAATAATTAACCAGCTGACAAATAAAAGCATTAGTTTTGTTTTATTAATATGAAGCTACTGTTAATTCATTCAATTTATTTCATGTTTCAATTGATAGCTTTTCTTGAACTCTATTCAACGAAATCAAATATGATTCCCAAAAATGTCAGTGTACCACACTTGGTCACGATCAAGATTTGCCGAGCTGAGGCATCGATGAAAAAAAAAATTAAAGTTTTTCCTATATGTTTCGTTTGTCGCATTTTAGTAATAGGTAAGTGCTTTACATGATAGAGGTCGGTCGTGTTTAACTCTCTTTCGATAAAAGTAATTTTCTAAGTCTTGGTACGTATCTCATTTCTATAGATACCTATCACATTATATTGCATGTAAATAGTCTTGATGTAATATCGATCGATAAAGTTGAGACTTCTCAACAGTAGACTTGGCTTCTGTTTATGAGTATTTACGATTAAAAAACGGGAAATTTACGCTCCGCTTACGAACACTGGGCCAATACGTCTGTTAACCATGCAGTTCTATAATCACTCAGTATAGGGTCCGAACACATTCCGCTGATGGTACAGATCAGATAATGACCGTAAAATTGCATCCACTCATACGGCATACTATGCTCGGTTCACGAACCGTAAATGGCATTCATTTTAATCGACCTGGGTAATAATAAGCTGTTTCTCGAAAGAACTAGTTGTTTAATGGAAATGTTAAACAAACCAGATCTTCACTGATCGAATTCTGTGTTTGAGCCGGCCGGTTATCGACTGGTCCTCTGTCGGTTGAAATAATTAAAATGGGTTTCAAGTCTGACGTAAAGTAAACTCACATAAGAAAATGGGGCTATATCTTTTATCTTTAACCAAGTTATATGTAACGAGAAAGTACAAAACTCAGCGTATCGTATAGTATATTCGTTGCGAACAAATAATAAATTTCAAAAGCATAAAATTGCACCAAAAAGAAACTGGTATATCCTTCTTCAGTCTACGTTCAAAGCTCGTTCATTATAAAGCAAATTTATATCCTTATCATACGGACAAGTCATAATAAGTTTAAATTCTGTATATGTTATACGATAATTTATGATGTACACTAGAACTATATACACAGCGACGGCTTGAAATTCAACATCACCAGAAAATGATGAAAATACTTCGAAGGATGCAAGTGCAGATACTGAATGGTGTTGTTTTTTTTTCCACAACAATCACTTGTGCAAGTTACTCTAGTGTTGTAGATATTTTCTTTTTTTCTTTTTCTCTTCCATATTATTAGGACTATTGGATTGACAATTTTCGTTTTCTGTAAGTTACAATCGTCAAAAACAAATGCTACATAAGAAAAGAATGAAATAAGATTTTCGGCGTTTTTTTGTAATTTATATCAATCTGAAATGAAATATGTTAAAAAATAATCTTATCAATCTATTCTTCATTCAGATGCAATACATACATACAAATATAAAAATCATCGAAATGTCAGTAAATAAAGAAGCAAACAAGAAAAGAAAAAAAAACACTTCCAAAATTAAAGAGAAAAAAACAATGCTTTTTTATGTACACTAATACAAGTGTTGTGGAAGCATGAGTCTATTTGAAATAGACTTTATTTTCAATTTGTCATAGACAAAACAATTTCAGGGGCGTGATGGAGAAAAAACCTTGAAAAAATGTATGAGAAATCCTCTAAAAGGTAAAGTGATAGACATACAAATTTAAAACAGTGTAGGAGACATGCGGAACCTTTTTTTTCTCACGCAATAGCTTTGATTTCAATAAAAGAATCAATATTTGCTGAAAAAACAAATAAAAAATTTCTAAATATAGGAAAGGAGTGCGTCTTCGATTGTCATTGCCTTACTTTATTATCTCACTCATATTCTTAGATATAGTGCTTCATAAATATCAATTGTAAACTGATGTATGTTACTACAGATACAAGAAACAATTCGTTTGAGTCAAACTGCAATTTGCCCGAGAAAACATCTTACCTTTTTTTCTTATATAGCTTTTCTAATTTTCTTCTTTGTTCAAAGCGAATATATTCTCAAATGCAGTGTATTTTGTACTTTCTCGATACATATATTTAATACGCTCAAAAAAACTAATACGAAGTATTATAATAAAAATATAAAAACAAAATACTGAGGAAAAAATTTAATTGTTTTTCTTTATGATAGAAATCAAATCAAAATAGATTAAATACCTTCAACGAGTCGACAAACGAAACAAAAAAACCAAGAAATGTCAATTTATAATATAAGAAGAAAAAAAAGGTTTGTTTGTTATCATTCGAATAATTTACAAAATTCATCAAATGAAAGTTGTCCATCGTTACTTGTATCTAATGAGCCAAGCATTGATTGAAGTTCAGTTTTACTTAATTGTTTTCCCATACGCGAGAAAACTTGTTGAAGTTCATCAGGTGTTATATAACCACTTCCATCTCTATCAAATTTTTTAAATGCATCTAATAATTCATGTCTAGAATATTTTTTAAAAAATGATCGTGCCATACAATTTTTAAATTCTTCAAAGTCAATGTCACCACTATTATTCCTATCCATTTGTTTCAATAAGGTTTCTGCTTCTTTACGACTTGCTTTTATATTCAATGCTTTTAAGACTCCTTCTAATTCGCTTGAGGAAATTCTTCCTGAATGATCTAAAAATTTAAAACAAAAATCATTTTTAATCTTGGGATTTTTATCATTGTACATACCTTTATCAAAAAGATCGAATGCATCCCGCAATTCACGTTCCTGATTTGGTGGAAGTTTAGCCATAATTGAAGTTTTGAAACAGTTGTTTTTCTCTCAAATAAATTCAACATCATTTCGTCTTTTAAATTCTCTTTTTTTTCTCTGTTCTTTGTTTGTTGACAGAATTTTTCGAAGAAAAAGTCCACCTTTCTCGGTTGTTATTCTCTAGACTAGAAGAAAATTTAAAAAAAAAAGAAAAATAATAAATTCTTATGGTTATAAATAGAGAGAAGAAAGTAAAAACAATTAAAATCGTCATAAAGTATGTCTTTTCTTTACTCTTGGATTTTTACTTTCAATCTTATTAAAATTTCTGTAATACATTATCAATAAGAAGATTCTTCAAAGAATGCTTTAATAATCAGTAATGAGCAATGAAGGAAGTAACTTATGATTAAAAGAACAAAAAAAAATCATATATCAATGTTAATTGAAGATTTTCATCGTTACATTATGAACTCTTCTAATAAAAGATTATTCATTAGTTTTAATAGTCAAATATTTATCAATATGATTAATAAAATCAAATGATTCATGAAAGTAAAAACATTCTCCATGAATACCACAGTGATAAAAATATTACACAAATAAAATGACTAATGATTAACTTGAAGTAACAACTATGAACCATAAAAAGATTTTATTGTTTTCTTTTTTCTTCATAGTAACGCATACGATATTTGATAAGCACGACGAATCATCTATAACATGTCTCGTCTATAACTGTTTCTTAATGATTAATGAATAAGTATAAATTGCTCAATCAAGCAAGAATATATATTTTTTTTCTCATTCATCATCATTTTAGGTTTTCAACAAGCATAATAATGTGCGATAGAAATGTTTGAACATTCAACGGCTATTCTTTTAAAATAGACATACAAATAAACTTGTGATGTAATGTAGAAATGTATATAGACATAAATTATCAATTAAACTGTATTTGAATTATGATAGATTATTTTAAAATAAAGATACCGGTCTAGCTGTTTTTTGTTAATTTTAATATGCACATCCAATTAATCATTTATTGTTATATCATACGTATATTTTAGGACAGAGAAGAAAATGGAAATCAAATGTATAGAAATATATAATAAAGAAACTACACATGTGCTCCTGTTGAAGATTATTATATTAGATAGTAATGTTATTCTTTTAGAATGTAGCTATTCTTCAAGGAATATCTAATTTAGTAGTTCTAATTTAATTACGAAAGACTTTTATTTGCAACATAAAAATGAATTTTTGTTTTACTTGACCTAGTCTTCTCCATGAGAATTTTATTTTTATTTTTATGATAAAAAAAGAACAAAATAAATCATTCTATTTCCTAGAAAAAAAAAACGAAGACGGACCAGACTAAAGATCTTTCACTGTTGTTGTTTTTGCACTATCTCGTGCTTTTGCAATATTTCGTTGTAATTCTAAATGTTCAAGTCTTTTTTTAGCACTTCGTTCTCGAAATAGATCTGTTACAGAAACAGGTTGAACGCCTGAAAAAAAACAAAATCATAAATCAATTCTAATAACAAAAAACGAATAACAACAACAATCAACCTTCTTGTTCTTTTTTTCTTTCATATAATGTATTATATGTAACAATAATTGAAACAAATAAAACTGATGCCAGAATAATAGCATAACGTTGTGGCATTTTTTCAGGATCAGCTAAAAAAGCTCGTCGTAGCCGTCGACGTAAATTGTCATTGATTTGTTTAAAAATTTGAAATCCCATATCTAAAATAATTAATGAACAAAAATCCAAATTCTAACTTTATACTTTATTTTTATTTGTTTTGTTTACAATCAAATCAATTATATTATTATTGTTCATATGCAATTCAAATCTAATATCATTTAAAGAAATCAAATTCTTATAATTCTGTATTATTTCTTTGTTTTTTTTCACACACGCATTATGGATTTTAATGTTGTTTTTAACAGAAAAATGCCTTAGCTAACGCGCAAAAGAAAAAAATCGAGTATGAAGAAGAAAACAAAACGACTATAAACAAACAAACACACATAAACAATCCTAGAGAAAAAGAATTTGAATAATAACGAAGAAAAACAGAAAAACCAAAATAGGACGCTTTTCATTATTATCATCATCATTATTGTTTCATATATATATATACACATGTAATTGTGAGTAAAGAATAAGTGTTATGTCGACGGAGTATAATGGATTGTTTTCTTTTAAGAGCACAAACGAAAAAAAAAAATAAAAAAAAAACAAAAAAAAGAACTCCGTGAGCGATTATTTCATATAGACAAATTATAAATAAATAGAATTAGAAGCGAAAGAAAAAAAAACAACAACACATAAACAGAAATAAAGAGATTTAATTCGTACAAGCTCGAAATTAGAATTTATAGAATCGTAGGAAAATGCCGTTGATTTTTGTGTTATTGAGACAGAAGAAATTGAGAAAGACCTGACGATCAAGTCAAGGGTGAACGTTCTAATGAACCTTCACGACTATTATTGTCTTTTTGTCGACTGTTTATATTATCCACTTTGTAACGACGACGCCTAAAACAAATCAACAATTTTATACACATTATTTGTTAGTCATTTTACGAGAAAACCTTCACAACTTGATAATCGCTTTTAAATTCGAATCATGTACATAAGATAGATTCTAGAGATAGAACCGGTCTGGACTTTTCACAACCGGTATCGACTTGAATGATACTAATGAGGAGAGGTTCCCAAATGATAAATCGTTTTTTAAGCTGAAACTATATTTAATCGATACAGTTTAATGAGTAAGTAATCATTTCAAAGTGGTTTGAGCTGTTGGCTCTTTATTGCTGAGATATCAAAATTTTTAGTCGATTTTTTCTGTAGGGTGTTAATTTTCAAGAAAAATTAGGCTTTTGAATTTTGACGTGAAACTTGGCCTACATAAAGACATAGACTAGACTAGTAGAAAAAGTTTAAAATTTTTTAGGAAGCCTTTCCAAGATGTAAAATTATTAAATATAGGCGTATTGCTATGACTAATTGTAAAAAAAATATACAGATATTTTGAAAGATTCATATTTCGGAGATACTTGCCCAAAAAGTTCTGAAATTTTTCCTACAAATCAATCTGATCGGTACAATTTATATAGGCGAAATTTCAGGTCGCATTTCATAATTATGATTTCGCTTGAAAACTGATACCCTAGAGGAAAAATTCACCAAACATTCGAAATCTCAACAACAAAGACTCAGTGCCTCGAATTACTCTAGGATATTTACATACTTACTAGGCTCTATTGATTGAATATAGTCCCAGCTTGAAAACGATTTATCATTTGGTAACCTTTCCTTGTAAGAGCAAAACAATTAATAAGACACATCAGTAACCGATACTGATCCTATCTCAGATAAACCCCAGTGCTGTATGAAAAATCTCAAATGCATAAGGACTCCCGACGTTTTCTCTTCAAACCTCTAGCCGTTTTACTGACATTTTAGCTTATAGCACCGTATGCACAAAAGAATCAAATGATAATATTTTGATTTGAGATTTTCAGAAAAGTACTATAAGCTAACATTTCAGTAAAATGGCTATAGCTTTGTAACAAGGGCCTAGAAACTCTTATGCATTTGCGATTTTAAAAACTTCATCATAATTTACTATATTTTCAGGGTTCGAACTGAAAACAAATTTTCAAATTAGAAAGAGTCTCTCGTCAGTTAATCTATGTTATATTATTTCTCAAAAAGATATTTTTAGTTCTTGATTTTGAAGACTTGATTTCAAGATAAGATTGTCACATGTGTAGAAGATCAATATAAGATAGAATAAGACGTTGGCAGATGTAAACAGAAATGCGTAAAAAGAAATAAAATTATCTCCCAATTGCTTGATTATGTATCATGTCTCAAACAAAATTCGATGAAAGACAATAGATATCAATGAAAAAAAATACACATACTTATCTCAAAAGTAAACATAGATAATAAGTACACGCATTTGCTTTATAATTTTTTTCTAACACTTCATTATTATGTAAATAAAATCTTATTCAAAAAATTATTCTCATTTTAAATGACGATTATATTCTAGAAACAAACAATCACAAAAATATTCTCTTCTATGTAATCTACAAACATTCCTACATGTAATCAAAAATTCCAAGAAAAGAATCTTTTCTGTTTCCTTATAAATGCCCTCGACTTTGTTCTATGAATTTTATAATCTAAACTGACACAAGGATTCGATCAACATATTTATTATCTTGTTCAAAAATTATAATATACCTTGCATTCTGACTGGGTATGCCAGGCGGTGGTTTAGGTAAATGACTAACAGTTGATGAACTAGATACATCATCAAGTAATAAATTATTACTTGATGATGAATGTTGTAAAGATTGTTGACGACGTTGAAAATCTGTAAGTCCACTTATTTGATTATGTTGTTCAATACCTGCATGACTTGATGAATTTCCAAGCATACTACCCACAATTGATGTTGGATTATTAGTACCATTATTATTTTGATAATAAAATGATGATGAATAATAAGGATAAAGATTATTATTATTATTATTATTATTATTATTTGTTGATGTTGCTACTGTGGACGGATTTGTATTTTGACTTGAGCGATTTGCCGGTGATGTTGATTGCTGTTGATAATATACATGATGTGTATTTGTTGTTGAAGCTGATGGTGTTTCAAATAAATCTTTATAAGATTTACTACGTTGCATACGATCAGCTAAATTAGTTGTTGTAGTTGTTGATTGTTTATGAAGTTGTGAAGTTGAAGCTAGATTTGGTCTTGATGTTATTTGTTGTGTTTGTCGATTCATAAGATTATTTAATGTTTTATTGGTGGACGGAATTACTGATGATTGTTGAAGTGATGAACGACGAGAAGAATTTGTTGATTGATAATAACCATTATTATTATTATTATTATTGTTATTATTATTATTAGATGATGCGGATGATGAATTTTTTTCATAAAACATTAATTTTCTATAAAAATCATCACCACGATGATTTTCAAATGTCGTCGATGATGATATACGACTACCATTTGAAAAACGTTGCTGTTGTTGTTGTTCATTTTTAGATTCATCACTATTTTCATTAGTTCTTTGCTCATCTTCATTATGAACTAAATATGCAAGAAAAGATTTAAACTTATTGTTGTTTTTAATTATGAAATAAAATTAATAATTATTTCTTAATAAAAAAACAAAAAACAAACATTGATGATGATGAAATGGAAATGTGCAATGTTAGTTAATTAGGATAATACATGCAAACCATAAACAAATAAATGCATGCTTGGTCGTTATGTTTTTTTTTTGTTCTTACTTGAACTTTGTATTGTTGATGGTTGAATATATTTTTGAAGATAGTTTTTTTTTATAATTGATGTTGGTGAATCATTTTGTGTTGAAGTTTGTAATAAAGATGTATTTGATGGTGTACAATACTTAACAAGACTATCGTTAGCAAATGAACGATTTAATTGTTCGGTTGATTTAGCTATTAAACGTGAACCATTAAATGGTGCTGGAACAAAATTATATCCACGAGATCTTATTTGTTTTTGTTGTTGTTGTTGTTGTTCATCGACGGGTAATGAAGATGAAGAACTAGATGAATTAGATGATGTAGGTCGAACAGATGATGATCCAATAGTAGTTCGATGATCATAAGGTGATATAGCATTTTTTGATGGTTGTGATTGATATTGATTGCTTCCTAAATTTCCTCCTGTCCCTGAATTTCCATTTCCTTTCATCATCATCAATATTGTTGAAGTATTCGGGCTTGATCGCACCGAAGTATCAATAAATGTAGATGAAGGAATATTTCTAGAAAAATTATCACCCATTATATTTGATGGCATACTTGTTTGAGAAGGTATTTGTCCATTATCTTTTCGTTTGAATTGTTGTTGTCGTTGTTCATCATCATTTTCTTCATGTTCATTTTCACCTTCACCTGCAGCTTCATCTTGTTCATATTCATCATCTGACAATCGATTAGCACCGGCATAATTATTATTATTTCGATTTGATATTCTATTATGTTGACGACGAAAATATAGACTTTTTGTATCATCATTTAATGTTGTTGTTGTTGTTGTTGTTGTTGTTGGACGTGATAAAGATGTTATATTTGTTGTTGTCCGATAATTTTCAAAAGGAAGAGTTTCTGATAATGGTTGTTCATTTGAACGAGTAATGGATTCTTTTTCTATAAATAAATTTAAAAAAATTTTCATTCAAATGGACGAGTCGAAGTTAGATTTCTCAAAAATGAATATCTGATATTTCTATATAAAGCACGAGAAAGAGTTATTTATTCATCAATTGATTGCTAAAATATAAATTTTGAAAATTCTCATTCAGTCTTTTCAGATGAACTTAATGTTTCGCTGAGAACGATGATCCGAATCTAAATTTGATATTAGCTCAAGCAACACAGTTTTGATGGTTCTTTTCAAAAAAAAAAGAAATATCCCTTGTAGTTACTTAGTGTATATGAAGAACTCAAGTAATTGAGTGCAAAAACTCCGCGTAAGGCTCGCACTCTGTCCACCACTACAACTAGTATTAGTTGTAGGGAAAATATTAAGCTATTGAATCTGTCATTAGGCAGCGCCTCATACTGCAAGGTAGCTGAAAGACAGGGATATTCTTCCTTTCAGATTTTTATTCTTCGTTCGAGAATAGCGAAGAAATTTTTCAAAAGATCTTAAAACGAACCAATAGGCTTTTGCTAACACGTACAAGTTTTTTTTTGGAAGTACTCAAAATTATCATAGTCAATCGTTTTGCCGAGCAGACACTTCTTTATTTAAATTTTATATTAAATTAAGCTGTGGCTTTGTTTCTTTTAAGTAAAACTATAGGTACTTTGTCAAGAGTTCCTTTCTATACAAAACAACTTTCATAGGAAAAGTTGAGTAGGTTCTGCTCTACAAGTTACTATATTAATAAAGGTTTTAACATTTACTTTCAAGTTGTTATAGTGAAAGTACAAAAACATACGAAGAAAATAAAGAACACAATTCTAGTCATAACTCATAGTTTTTGACTTTACGAAAACACTTTCAAGATATTCAAAAATAAACAAATATTATATCTCGAAGCTTTCAGTCCATCCATTATTCGTAATTAAATCTTATGACTTCAAGAAATGATTATTCGTCACAAAAAAAACTTACGTTTATTTTCTTTACCATCATAACTGTTCAATGTGCCAGTGTTTGAAGTTTCTTCCGTACCTCTTAATAATGGTCGATGATACTGTTGTTGGCGACCACCATTAATAATGCTTGTTGTAGTTGGTGTTAATACATTATTATTTGTTGATGTTGCCAACCCTGAACTATTACTGTTCAACATAGTAGCATAGGCTAAAGGATTTGTTGTTGATGGTGTTTGTAGAATATTATTAACAGCTATTGTTGGTATTATTGTTTGTGATATCTGTTGACTGTTCATTGTGGACGGAGAAAGAGGATTATTCACAGGAGGTGATGATGATGGAGGTGGCGGTGATGATGATACAATATTACCTGTAGGCAATAATGATGATGGCAGTTGAGCTTGCGCAGGATGATATTGAGATGGTTCATGTGTTGTACTAAATCACAAGAAAAAAGTGGAAATCGATTAAATGTTTGTTGAGAAAGTTTTTAAAAAGAAATTTTTTTGTCAGTTTAGTCTAGAAAAAGTTTTACTGTTCATTTAAAACAGTCATATGAAGCAAGGTTTTCTTTTTGTTAAGCTTCATTTTTGTTTTTAAGCAAGAATGAAAGATAGTTCTTTTTTTTTTTATTTCTTTTAAAAAACACAAGAATTCGTTCTCGATAATATTCGAGATCCATATATTAACTGATTACAAACATATCTTAATATAAAAATAAAAAGAGTAATTTTTTTGTTTTTAATATTTAAAAAGACAAAAAGAAAAATCTTTAACTAACCTTTGAAGTTTTTCTTGTGCATCTTCCCATTTAGCACTATGTTGATTATCACTACCTTCATCATCAAGATTATCATCTAATGATATCATCCATTGTGACATAACTGTTTGAGGTCCAGCTTTAATTGCATATGTTGCCGCTGGTATTGATACAGCTTCACTATCACCTGTACGCGTTGTTAATTGTCTTGTTGGTGCTAATGCATCACTACGACTATTTGCTGTTCGAGCTGAACGTGGTGTTTTAGGTGGTTTGCCATGTTCAGTACCACCGGCAGATGTATGAATCACATTAGGAATTGAATTTATTCCCGGTGAAGATGTTTCATCAACATTTGGTAATATAGTGGAATTATTTGGTTGATGATCAGTAAGACGTTCGGAACTTTTTAATTGATGCGAACGATTTAATGTTGATAGAGCAGTACCAGTTCTTGGTTTACCAGAATCTGAACATGATACACTAGCTGGTGAATCTTCTTTACCAGTAGATTTTCCATTAGGTAATTTACTTGTTGGTGTTAATGGTTCACCAACAGTTGATTTTGATGTTGCTCGTCTTAAACGTTGTGATGAATCTGACGTTGGCGCTATTGTACCAACAACTGTTTTCCATGTTTCTTTATTATTATTATTATTATTATTATTATCAATAGGAGTGGCTGTAAGGGGTGTACGCTGCTGTGATATAGATTGTTTTTTTGAAATTGAAATATCTTTCTCTGTTGTATTTGCTGTTTGTTGTGGATTTGTAATAGCGGGTGTAGCAGCAGGTGATGATGCATATGCACGTCTTGAATTTCTATCAAGACTTTTTGGAATGTTACGTCGTGGTGAAAATGGTGAATGATCAGATGTAACACCACTTTGTCTTCCACCACCATTTGAAAATTTCCAACGATCATCAAATGTATCAGCTTCTGTAGCTTGTTGACGAATATTCATTGTCGTACTAGCACCACCTGGTTGAGCTGTTAATATAGCTTTTGTCATTTCCCTAGAATGAAACAAAAAAAATGAATTATTTATAGAAAAAACAAAAAAAAAAGACTGTTAGCGAAACTCTTGTGAGATATGAAACACGATGTAACTGCTCTTATAAATCACCGAGTGATTGTTTTATTCCATGCATCTTGGGACACATTTCTTTACTCAATCCTCCAGAAATACAATAAGGAAGTAGTCAATGAAATGTAATGAGTCATTATTAATATAGTCTGTGATGGCATACTAACAACCTTTGTCACAATCTTTGATAGTCTCTAGAGACCGTGTGCCGTGGTCTCTGAAGACCGTTAGTCACAATCTGTGGGGAATTCGATTTTCTACCCTATATACTTCAACACATTTTTTAGATTGTATTTCACAAAATTCTTTATCTCTTTTTTTGTTTTTTACATACGTTGAAATTTTATTATTGATACTAGTTAAAACAGGTTGTTGTTGGGTTTGTTGTGTTGGTTGTTGCTGTTGTACAGCTGAATTTGGTGTTATTGATTCGTCATCAATACCATTTGATTCTTTTTCCCAATCATAGAGATCTGATTCTTTATATGCACGTCGAGCTATTGATGTACGAAATAAACTTTGTAAAAATTCATAATCAGGTTTATCTTCATAATGTAAGGATTGTACATGTTCAAGAAATTGCTGAAGTAATAAAAAAAGAAAAAAGTTTTTGATTAAAAGAAGAATTGTTCTTTTTTTCGTTTGATTTTACTTTAAATTCTGATGGAAGACTTTTCAAAAAGATTGCATGATCATATTTTTCTTTCATTTGTCCAACTTGTTCTTTATCTTTAATTCTTCTCCATGGTAATTGTCCTGTTACAAATTCAACCAGCATATAAAATAAACTCCACAAATCATCATGTCGACCCATTTCCTAAACACATAAAAAAAGTATATTAAAAATTCTTTTTTTTTTTTTGTTTCTTTAATTAAACCTTATTTTTATGTGCATTTATTGATGCATATCGTACAGTTCCACGAAAGCCAGCTTGTGGTCGAGCTGCACGAACACCACCTTCAGCATTTGTATACTTTCTTGCAAGACCAAAATCTAACATAAAAACTTTTCGACATGTTGCTGGTAAACGTCCCATAGAAAAATTTGATGGTTTTATGTCACGATGTAAAAATCCTATTGAATGTATAGATTCAATAGCTTGAAGAATTTGTAAACTAATACGTAATGATGTTGATAAACTAAAACATTGTCGTGTTTGACTACGACGTAATTCAGCTAAATTTTTTCCTTGTAAAGTCATAACAACATAATTATATAATTCATTTGTTCCACCACCCAAAAACTTGCATACATGATCTTTTCCTTGTAAACGACGTAACACTGTCACTTCCATTTTAAGTACTTGTTTAGCTTGTTTAGCTGATTCAAGTTTAAGTGCAACATTCTCTTTGGTAACAAGATCATAGGCTTCATAGATCTGACCAAAGCCACCACCACCAATTTTAGTAGTCTAGATTAATAGAAGAGATAAAAACACAAGTACAAAGTCACTATAGAAATCATTACAGAACGAAAGAAAAGAAGAACAAAAAAATTCTTTTTTTTTTTGTCAAGGGTTAAAAAGTTACTCGTTTTTTGTCTTTCTATAATGGAATAGTTCAATTTTTAAATATTGTACATTATTTATATTTCAAGATTTCTTTGCATTCCTTTGTTTTCTGTTGAATAAGAAATATTAATATACTTACAACTTTCCATCGTTCTCGAACTATATTTCCTGGCTGAAGAAGATCTGCTTCGGACATGTTCAATGTCACCGTGCATACTGATTATAATAATAATTCTTAATCAACGACAGCATATATACAGAACAATCTACAAAGAAATAAAAACAAAACATCATATACAAAAAATAACGAAGACAACAAAGAAATTCTTGTTGGGACATACGACAGAGGAAAAAAGTAAAAAGAAGAAAAAGGTCGTCGTCACTCCCGATCAATCTTGCCCCATCCATACACAGCGAACGTTCTTTTTCGAGCGTCAATACTGTTTACGTAACCGAGCTCTGGCGGTGTGTGTATGTATTGGATAGAGAACATATAGTAGTAGTTCTATCATGCCTACGACGATTGTCATCAATCAATTTTGATGAACCTCGTCCTGCAAGGTTCATTATTAAATAGATGTATAAAGGTTCTTTTCTTAACACATAAGCAGCTGATTCATATCACAACTAAGACTGTCTATTTACGAAACACAAATTAAATCTATCGAATAGCATGTTCGTTAAACATACATATATACACGTTCGACCGGATTCGTTGACATAGTTTCTTTTGGGCGGAAGAAAGCAAGGAGATATGCGTATAAAAGAATGTAAGCGCCTACAATTCTTGATGTTGTTAATAACAGAAAAAGAGATTAATAACTATCATCGATAGAAAAAACGAGTTGTTTTTACTGCTTCATCAGTATAGTAGAATCAATAATATAAAAAAAAACATATGCCATTATCTATCAACATAAAGACTGTGTAACAAGGACAATATATCATCAAATTAAAACGAGGAGAGAAAAAAAGACGACAAACGAACAACACCAATATTCAGTCCGATTAAGTTGGTGTACGCAGTAGTAGTAATACTAATGGTCAGACGAAAGTAAACGATGAACCTCTAAGTACGCGCGTCGTGTTCTTTTTTTTTTCTTCTCCACCTCAACCAATTCTCTACGTATATATTGTTCATCGTTTTCGTTCTGTCTGTCTGAGTATAGGCGGATAGAGCCGAAATTTGAAACGCTCGATATATGTTTCGTTTTTCGAGACTGAAAAATGAATGGACAAAAGAACAGAAAAAAAGATAGACCTAACGGTCAATAATAATAAAAAATCAGCAATGCTGTAAAATATTCAACATTACATATAAAATAGAAAAAAAAATTAATATTACTTGTTTTTTTTTTCTTCCATCCTTTGATGATGACCTCGGTGTTTATTTATTTTCTTTTAAATAGAGACTCACCACACTTTATTAATGAAGAAAAAAAAAGTACCTACATTATTCAATGAAAAAAATTCATGAAGCGTTTTTTTTTTCATTGAAAAAGAGGAAAAAAAAATAATCTATCATGACTATTGCAAACATTCTTTCCATAATCAACTTCTCCAAATGTCAAATCTGATACGTGCAATTATATAGCAAATCAATAGATATTAGCGATTATTTTTTATGATTCGCCCAATGTTTCAGCGAATAGGAAATTTTGGTAACACTATTGAGTTTGTTTTATTTATACATTTTCATTACACAAAAACAAAAGAGACTCGGGATTGAAATGTCGAAAGATAATACACAAGGTATGACGTTGAGTTTCTTTTTTGATATTTTTAATTCTTTAAATAATTATTTTAGCTATTTTATCTTTTGAACAATTGAAAAATTTCTATGAAAATTATCAAAAAGACAAAAGAAATCTTGTAGCTCAATCGGCATGTTGTCAACAATCACTTACGGATGTTATTGTCAATCGACAAACACGTTTTTCATCGGTTCATGTGTTCAATACAAAGGTATAGCCAACCAAATGAATTTGTTTTAATCTTCTATGAAGGTTATTTCAAAAAGTTTAATCTAAAAAAATAAACATTCACTTTATTCGAGTTGTAAGTTTGGTGTAAAATAATGAAGTATTAAAAAAAGAAATCATTCTAGAAAGGTCTACAAAATAGTTCATTATTGTAACTGTCGATCTTAAATATTTCAAGTTCATCATGACTTTATTCACATAATCTATGATTAGAATTTCTAAAGTTCAATATAGATATTTTGAGGATTTAGAGATATTACATATTAGATAAAAATTGATCAAATTCGATATTTAAATGTCTACTAAACTATTATGAGTGGTACAGATTCAAATTTTTCGAGGATGCAATAAACTTTTGAATGACCTCATTTCACTTGAACTTAATTTTCTATTGAACAAAGATTTGTTCAAAATAATTGAGCAAAAAGTTGAAATTTTTTCTTTTGTCGTCACTATTCGTCTATTGATAAGTGTGCTCACGTGTTGAAATGTCATGTAAAAAATTGTCTAACATTTAAACAATTGTTCAATTTCACCTTCAACATATTGAATGTATGTATGTTGAGTTAAGTAATTTTACTTGACTTAATAGAGGAGGCATAGACAATTTGAAGAAGCAATTGCTACACCTTTTAGCACTTATGCATTACTGATGTAAGCTTTAATTTTAACATTAATCTTACGAGAAGTAGGTCCCCAATTGATTAAGCTGATTTTTCGACCTTCTTTCTGAAGTTATGGCTAAAGAAATGGACAGTAATTTCTCAAGAGATAGAATTACTTGGAAAAATTGATTTTTCAGACCTTATGAAAGATGAATGATATTTCAAAATTCAGTACCCCAAAAAAAATGAAGGATTCGTTTTGATAGGAACTTTCAGGATCATCTAAGAACTAAAAATTCAATAAAGCAGTTATATAATGTTGAACGAAAAGGCCCAAACGTCCTTGTTCTTCAAAAATTTTTTACTGATCCCACTGGGATCTTCTTAAATGTTGAAAATCAACTCAATAAATGCTAATCCTTTGTGATTTGATTGAATTTGAATCATAAGCTGCATGAAAGCTTCTAAATGAATCCCGTACTCTGAAGATTTAATAACTGAAGTCAGCTATGAAAAAAAAGATAGACGTTACATTTTCTATTGATTTTCATTACATGTGTGTGATTCGAATGTTGAATGAAGAACTTTGATTACAGAAGGAAGTTTTCCAACTTTTTAGTTGTAATTAAACTAGAACAATGTGCATCATGTAAACACTAATGGTCTATGAACACCATGAAAAGAGTTCGAATCAGTAGTTTATTACTGCCGATATACTTCATTTTTACGGTATTTTTCAACATCAAGTCGGAATTCCAAAATAAGTTTTCCTGAGAAGACCACGGCATTATATTGAAGCAGATCCTAAAAATGCAGTATGTCAACAGCAATAAACTACGGACCCGAATTCTTTTAGCAGTATTCACAACCTATTAGAGTCTCAATGGTGCACATGATTTCGGCTCAAAAGCAATTAATCGTTGGGAACTTAACCCATAGGACTGAGTTTACTACAAATCAGAAATGTCAAATATATAGAGAGCATCTTTTTTTGACTATGCCATGTATTGTAGAGGTGGAACCGATACTAGTTACAGATTAGTCCAGTCTGGTCTGATCTGATCTAGTCAGACGGGTTTCATCTCTGGTGTGTTCTATGATTTAAAGTGATTTAATTTTGATTGACAAATTATTTTCTGTTGTATTAGATTTCAGTCGAAGGCCGTCCTGTAACGAATCAAAGAGCTTCAGGTCGTTGTTGGATATTTGCTTGTTTAAATATAATGCGAATTCACTTAATGAAAGCACTTAAAGTTCAAGAATTGGAATTAAGTCAAAACTATCTTTTTTATTATGATAAAGTTTGTTGATTTGTCTTATTATTTAATACATAGAGAAAAAGAAATTTCAATATAGATTGAACGATGCCATTATTTTCTTATGTCAGTTATTGAATTAGCAAAAAAGAAAGAATCAATACATGGTCGACTTATGCAATATCTTTTAAAAGAATTACTCATTGATGGAGGTAAGAAAATCTATATTTAAATCATTCTATCACAAAAAAAAAATCATTTCATATAATTTATAATAATAAAAGGCCAATGGGATATGCTTGTTAATTTAATAAATAAATATGGTGTTGTACCAAAAAATGCTTTTCCTGAAAGTTCGTCATCTGAGGCAGCTCTGCTTATGAATAAATTTCTTCGTACTAAAGTATATTTATTTAAAAACAGAATAATCAATAACAATTTATCTTTTTTTATTTCTAATAGTTACGTGGATTTGCTCAAGAAATTTTTGAATTAGTTGAAAAAGGAAATACCAAAGATAGTGATTTAATGAATCGTGAAGTTGAAATGATGAAAGAAGTAAATTTCATCGTTTTTTTCATATAATATGAAATTAAGTATTTCTTTTCTAGCTTCATCGAATTATTACAACATGTCTTGGTTCCCCACCAGATCAAATAACATTTGAATATTATGATAGTTCAAAACAGTATCAAAAAATTGGTCCTATTAGTCCAATTGAATTTTATAGACAAATTGTTAAACCGGTCTATAATGTGGATAATAAAGTAATTAAAAAATAAAATAATTGATCAATTTTTTCAAATGATTAGAGTACAAAATTTAGATTTATAATTAAACTTCAGGGTAGATATTGAACTAATTCAACATTATTTTAAAATGAATAATGAAAGGATATTTATACCTTTCACTTAGATTTGTAAGAAACGAATCTCATATCAAATGATTATTCTTTATTTTTAACTGAATGAACGTTGAGAAAGTCTTAGAATAGAATAATAAGTAGATTGCAAGAGAGCAGAAAATCATTTCGAATATGTAAAAAGTAGTATAGAATTATTTCGAGTTTTCTACATGCTAAATGTTTACTTAATTTTTAATTAGAATTATAGTCAAAACCGATTAGTCTCACTCATGTATAGTTCACATATATATTATCTAAATGACAAATCAAAGATTGTTAGATATTTCTTATGACGCAAGATTGAAACGTCAAAAATAGACGTGTATTAGAATCGGTACGAGAAATCTAACGTTATCAATACACCTTGATCTCAAAATAGTTATATTAGATTTTTTCATAGATCAAATTACAATGAGGCATTCATTATTTAAATAATTCATATAAAAACGATTTAATAATTATTTAGAAATGCTCGTTTATAAAGATATCTCAAGCTAGAACTTTTCTTTTTATACGAAATCATAATTCTCAAGCTAAATTATATAATCAAATTGAATAATCTAATGAAAAAAGCGCTTCGGCTGATTAATTGATTTTGAGTCAGAACTAAGTGTGTTTTATAGGATCTAATAAGCTATGAATAATTTGAAAAGAGTTTAGATCTTTAGTGTGTTGCTATAGAGATGCAGTATTTTGACGGTATTTTTTAACTCCATACTATGGTTCCCCTTCAGAAACATCAGAAACATTTATTTTCGAATTTTGACTTGAAAATTTGTATAGAGATCGGTCTTAATAAGAATAGTCAACTGTGAGTATTAGATTTTTTTTTATTTACTCCTCAGACCTCGACAAGTATGGACTGTCTCGAGTACGAGTACGAATAAAATCATACTCGAGTACTAGTGCTTCGAGTATTTTGCCCAACTCTACTGCTTCTATCCTGAAATAAACACATAAAATATGCTGGTGTACAGAAATGGAATCGGTATGGGTGTGCCTTGTTAATTGTTTTGCTCCTAGCATAATATAGAAGATGTGTAAGAAAACATTGTTGAAAGTTGACTCTGTCAAATATCACCTTGCACAGATGGAATAGTACAACAACTTATCAGACTATGGTTGATATGGATTCTAGATTGACCAGTCTAGCCTATTCCGACCGATTCGATCTTTGTTGATATATATCAGCACCATAAAAGATAAGCTTCATCCATAGCCGTTTACTACGATAGAAGCAACGAAAAGATTTAATACTTTCACAATAAACTACTTTTGCGTTAAAGTCAGAATGTATACAAAGTTTTAAGTTGAAATTCGAAAATCAGTATTTCTACTGCTTCTCAGGGTGATCACGGTATTAAGTTAAAGAATATCAAGAAAATATGACGTCTCTGAAGCAATAAGCTAAGGGTCGGAACTCTTCATATTATTCATAGTTTACAAGGCGCATATGATCCTGACTCAAAAACAATTAATCAATCCAGAGATGCCCTTCTCAAAGAAAAATTTCTCAGAATTAGAATATGCATTAACTTCTTCTTTGTTTGCTTTACCAGATATGTCTTGTGCATGATCCTCGAGTTTCACATCCATATGGACATTTATATACGGTTGAATATCTTGGAAATATTGTTGGTGGTCGAAATACTTTATACAATAATCAACCTATTCAAGTACTTAAACAAGCCGTATATGATTCAATTGCTGCTGATGAAGTATGAATAGTCTCAATAATATATTTTCAATAATAATTTTCTGTTGTTTGTTTTTTTGTCTTATTAAATAGCCTGTTTGGTTTGGTGTTGATTTTGGTAAACATATGCATGCTAAATATGGAATACTAGATCTAAACATTTTTGATACTCAACTTTATTTTAATTCGCATTTTCCATGTCAAAATAAAGCATCACGATTAGAATATGGTGAATCATTAATGACACATGCTATGGTATTTACAGGTGTTCATGTTGAAAAACGTTTATCAAATGAAATGAAAGATCAAATTAAAACATCTGATAATGAAATAAGTCAACCTGATGATTTACAGTTTATTCGATATCGTGTGGAGAATTCACATGGTGATGATAAAGCTGATAAAGGTTATGTTATTATGACTGATAATTGGTTTAATGAGTATTTATATGAAGTTGTTGTTGATAAAAAATATCTTTCAAAAGATATTGTTGCTGTTCTTGATCAAGAAGCAATTACTTTAGAAGCATGGGATCCTATGGGTGCCTTAGCTAATTTTTGTAAGTTTAATTATTTCATATAAATTCTATTGAATTTTTAAAATATTATTTAGAATAATGGATGATTAGAATATATCATACCATGAACGTTTATTAAACACGGGCACGTGAGTATTTATTATTAAAATTTACGAATAATGTTATACGACAAAGTCTTTTATTGGAATTATTAATTTTTTAAACAACGAAAGTTCTATGATTGTATAGGGAAATCATTATCAATCATTTTTAATTACACTCCTGCAGGGCAGTTTTCAATCTAAAAAAATTCCGTTTGTCTCATAGAACTAACGAGTGTTTCATATAGAACGAACCTGCCATAATTTTGTTAATAACTTTCTAAGTTTTCATTCGTTTGACTTATGATTTATGTAAATAAAAATATTCTGATGGGTTCTCTACAAATCTGCATAGAAAATTTTATTATTAAATCTTATCACAAAAGATTATGGACTACAATTTGAAACGCAATAAATTAAAATATTTTGTAAAGTGATACTTTGCTACTGAAACTTCGTTGATGGATAAGTCTGATGGCTTCTGGAATATTCTAAAAGTTTCGGCTGATAAGAATGTTGCTTTATCGAGATATTGAATTTCTAAAAATTGATTATATGCCATAAAAATTGAGTTTACTTGAAAATTCCATATATCGATAAACGAACATTCTTTGTATCTGAAACTTTCAGAACATTCTACGAGTCATTTGATCTATTTGTGACCGCAATTTCACATGGAAATAACTTTTTTTTGAATTTTTAGTAAATACCGAAAGCTGAAGTCGAAAATTCAGCAAAACGGCCATAACTCGGCTGTAGAGATTTATGGGCGTGAACCATTTTAGAATATTTCTTGCTTTATCAAAATCTTTCTGTGAACCCAATATGAGCTCGAACATTGGGTATCAGTTCAGGTAGTTTCCTCGTTATGGGGATTAGAGAAAAATGCTTTTTGTTTTCGTAGTCGCTTTTTTAATCTATTCGATAGATAAAAATGTATTGTTAACAATTAGAACTGTAATGCTTATATTTTATTATCAGCTCAGATTGTATTATATTCTCAAGAATAGATTATGTTTATAAAATCAATGCTATCAATTCGAAACTAATCTCCTTAGTTATCTCCTTCTGATTCAATGAGAGGATTTGTGTTCATATTAACATTAGACTAAGCTATCGAGTTTGTAATATGTGTATTATGTAGAGCCCCCAAATTAACTTGTATTTTCGAATTTTGATCTGAAGCTGTGTGAACATAGATAACTCAACTAATAGACTAGTTTCTCCTATTCTAGTTTAGTCCTCTATGTTCGCAAAGTTTCAAATTAAAATTCGAAATCACCAGTTTTTCAAAAACCTAGAGACTAACTGTAGAAAATAGAAATATTAAAAACTTGATAGCTTAGTAGAGTCTCAATAGGAATAGAAATTATTTCATTGAAGTCGGAAGGAGATATCCGAGTAAGTTACTTTGTTAGCAAAAATAAAAAACTGAAATTATCAAAAAATGAATGCTGTGTTCTCTTTAAAATTCTATATAACTGATTTCTTTTGAATTAATGCTTCTCTATTCTGTATCCTAAATCATTATTAAATTATTTTTTTTATCTTCTTTTAGTTATGAAATCAACAATAATCCAAAGCAACATTTATCATCGAAATGCTTTAATATTCTTTTTTTTTATTCTTTGACTTTTTAATCTTAATAAAACATTATAGTGCTTTTTTACAACAATCATACTACATTCGTATAGTTTTCAAATAGACCACCTCGATGTATTTTTCAATAGAGAAATGATTGATTGTTTACATCTTATCTTTACACATGTAGTCGAGGTGGTCATTGTGTATATACATCTTATCAATCGATTGATTTTTGTTCATATGGGGTGGTCTTATTCTAAAGTAGTATAAATATTCAAGGAAAATAATGAATTTAATGAGAAAAATAGAAAAAGAATCATGCATTTCATATTCAGTCTAATATTCATTTTATTATTAAAAGAATTTATTCAATTAAAAGCATTTTCTACTCAAACTGAATCAATTATTGATTTATATAATAAGATTAATGAAAAAGGTTCGTTAGCTGATGGTTTATCACTTAATGAACAAGCACAAATACAACTTAAAACAATAAATACTATTCGATTATTACCATTAAAATATATTTCAATTAATAAATTTGTATTATTTTTTAATATTAGTTTAAATAAAATACAAACAAATGAAGAAGTTAAATTAATTGAATTTCGTTTAAAATTAAAATCTAATCATAATCATATAAATGTTTATCGAAAAAAATTAATATTAATTATTCGTAAAAACTTACATAACAAACAACGATTTCATCCTAGAATAATTTCAAAAGAACAAAATGAATTTATTTCATATGATTTAACAAATTATTTATATCATAATTCAACACAACAAATATTAATTATTCGTCGACAATTATGGTTAAGAAATTATTTTCAACAAGCATCTCTTATTATTTATTCTCGTACACCTGGAATTTTTCTTCTTCCATCATCAACTATTCGAACAAAACGATCTATTAGACACCAACAAATTCGAAGTCCATGTTCACGTTATGATCTATTTATTGATTTTAATCAATTATCATTTGGTGCATGGATTATTGAACCAAAACGTTTTAATGCTGGTATATGTCGTGGTGATTGTCCAAATCCATTATCAAGATTATTTTATCCAACAAATCATGCTATGTTATTAAGTCTTTTACATGAACGTGGAAATTCTATTCAACAACCATCTTGTGTACCTGTTCGTCTTCGACCACTTGATTTACTTTATTATGATCGACAAGAATTAGTTATTAAACGACATCAAGGAATGCAAGTTGAAGAATGTGGTTGTCGATAAAAATAAAATAGATTAATTCAAATTGAATGTATTCATTTTTGATTTTACATAATTTAATAAAAAGAAAGAAACAATTTAAAATACAAGATACGAGCATTTAACAACCATTCTCAGTTTTCCTCCATTCATAGTTTACCTAATGCAGAATTCATGATGAAATCGTGTTGTAATAAACTAGAATGATCCCGAAAGGATCAAAAACCAGTTTTGCTAAAAGGATTCATGTTTACGTTTGTATCATGAAGACATGATTTATACATGAAGCGGTGGCTCGTATAAGTTTTTTCACACTAACAAGTGAAGGTCGTCAAGTGTGATTAGAGCCTGTCAGGTTTGGATTCATCTTAACTATAATATATAAATCTAGCCGCACATTGGATTCGGGTCCGAGTTCAGAAATGTTTCGTCCCGATGGACTCTAAGTGTGACTCGCCAATTAAATGAATATTTTGCTCATTAGTAGGATCTCATAAGATTAGTAGAAGAATATAATGATCCGTTATCATAGACTGTCATTTCTAAGTTATTACAATTTTACTGAACTACTGTTTTTAATCTCTGGCAAGATTTTTTGTGAAAAAATCAAAGTATGAAATTTCAACCAGAAGTTTTTCCATAAATAGGTCTCGTAGACTCTACAACGTCCTGAAAAATTCAGCTCGAAAGGATGTGTTACTCTAAAAATATTGATTTTTCGATATTCGATATCTGAACAAGAACATACCTATTTGGGCTGAAATTTTATAAGTCAATTTTTTCACAAATACCTTGTTCAAAGATAAAAAATAATTCAGTAAAATTGTAATAAATTGAGAAAGACAGTGTATGGAGATGAACTATGATAAAAATTTCTAATAGTCTCGTCGAAGACTAATTACAAGCGAAAGATAAATTCGATTGGCGAATCACACTTGAAGACCTTCCCTCGTAAGATATTTCAAACTGAAATCTATCTCAATTGTCTATCGATCATATAGTTTTTTTTCTAGTAAAAACTTCAGCTCGGACAATTGAAGTGTTGTTGAGTAATGATGTAAATATTGTTCCAAATGAGCATGAAAATTGTATAGTTATATAACCATTCCTGTTCACGGTTTTCTTAATATTACGAGAAAGAAAAAAGTCTTTTAGGATTTTTAATAGGTTCTGGAAGTTCGTATGAAGGACCAAAAAACCAAATACTTTTCGATTTTTTCAGAAATGCCCATTGTTAAAAAAAACGATTCCACATATGTTATTCGTTTTGACTCAAATCCTACTTTTTCCAATCAAAATCTGTTAAAGTTTGGTAAAAAAATGATGTCTAGACGGTATTTAAGTCATCCTTTTTTCTAAAGCAAAGACCACTTCTAAAAAGAATTGGAAAGTATCTAATTTTGTTGCCTTCCTTACGAGCTTTCTAAATCTATTAACCCTTTCGTTATGGAACACGTATATATACGTTTTGAACTTCGCTTAAATTACGGTTGCGAAATTTATTTTTCTTGATTAGACCATAAGACTGTCTCCTGTTACTCTCATGTTGCCTCATCACCGTGACATCAAATAGCATTATTATGCATTGTATTTATCTAGTTTCTTCTGCATTCTGTTGACATAGATTCGTTGTGATATATTTCGTCATAAAAGTTCAGGCGGATTTTTCTTCCCTTTTCTTTGTACTTTCCTTGTTGCTGAATGATGTTCTATGTTTCTGTCGTACCTTGCAATTGTTCATGGAACGAGTTCTAGGACATTCATGATAGTTGGAAGTACCTGCGCAGCGTATGTTGGAATTTCCCTACATTTGTAATGTTGAGCTTTGTCTTATAGACTGTTTTGAAGAAGATCATACTCTGAAACATTTCTGAATGCTTCTATATGATAATAAAATCTAATTCAAGATTTTTGAAAAAAAAACAATATTTTTTCGTTATTTTTCAAAAAAAGATCCCGTAACCGACGGGTTAAAAATCCACGTTGTTAATTTTTCGTTTCACAAAATATTAACAAAATAGTGAACAGAAATAGTCATATAACCATATCATTTTCGTAATTATGTCGATGAGCAATAAAATGTAAACAAGAGATTAGTAGATATAAAACTACTACGAAAGCCTTGTTAGACTTTTATCAGTAATCTAATTTATTCAAGCTTTCAACAAGTCCCGCCTATCATCGTCAAGATTAACAATACAATACAAAAAAAAATATCTATTTTTACATATACAATGTATAATATGAGAAAAAACAAGTTAATCGATAGATAATTACGTTTCGAATTATAATTATCTGTCGATTAACTTGTTTTTTTTTCTCACGGCTATACATTGTACATGTAAAAATAAATATTTTTTCCACTGTATTGTTATTCCTGACGATGATAGGTGGGATCTGTTGAAAGCTTAAATAAATTAGATTATTGATAAAAGTCTAACAATGGTTTTCGTAGCAACTTGATACTCACTAATCTATTGTATATGATTTTCATGCTAATCTGGAACAATGTTCACATCATTAATCAAAAATATTTCAACTGTTCAAGCTGAAATTTTTATGAGAGATACGTATTGAATTGATAGCTGATTGATATAATTTTCTTAATATGGGAAAATTTATACAAACCACTCATGTATGCATGATACAAATGTGAATATGAATAAATTTTGCACAAAGAAATATGGATCCTTCAGGAATCGCTCCCTTTTGTTATCAAATGATTCCTCATGAAATTTTTCATTAGGTCAACTATGAATGGAAGCAAACGAAGGTTAGCTCTTATACACTCTTGTCCTTCCTTTCATATAAAATAGTATCATTGACTGTTGTCTAAAATGTGGATAATAGTTTTTAAGAGTTTCCGTTGAAGTATTATATTGATTAATTGTTTTATAGGATTTATAGATGACGTATTTTTATCTACAAAAAATCAATGATTTTAATTAATTATTTAAGTAGATTTGATAAAGTACACACCGTCTAGACTTTTCCTTTATATAAATTTATATTTGACTTTCAGATTAATGAATTATATATTTTTCATTATCTTTGTTAATGAATTACCAACGAATGATCTCTTTGCATTATATTAAGTAAATAATATATCGATGTACATCATGATCTATCCATATAAACAATTATTCAACAAAAATATATCAATATTTCCAAGAATATGTATGTCTGAATTTACGAAGTAAGCTAGGTAAAAAAGAATGATTTGAATAGATGTTTTCTTTTCCTTAACCACTAAGAAACCATTTATTCTTGTGTCAAATAACACAAAAGTTAATCAATCATTTCAGGGTTATCAGTTTCTTTCGTGCATCTTAAAATTCATCGTCCGGATAATAATGATTGATGGTCTTGTCAGTTTATACCCTTTCATATAGTTCGGTATACAAATAGAGATTCTTTTTTTTACGGTTTATAATTTATTCAAGATTTATATGAGAAGGAGAACATGCTCAGCTATTCTATTGTTATTATCTTTAAAAAAATCGTTTAATGATTTTCTTATATCTGAAAATTTATCTATGGACAACATATTTGTAATTCTTGTTTTTTAATAATCAATTCTGATGCCTCAAGTAATAAGCTGAAAACAAAATGACATTTGCCATAACAATAAACTCTTTTTCAAGCTACAAGATTATCATTTAGAGATGTTTGCCCAAAGAAATAAAGCAATTGTCTCTTGTTTTCATCGAATAATGGTTAGCCAATAGCTAACAATCAGTAACAATTGATTCCAAATGAGTTCAAATTAGCTTTTTTTTTTCCTCTCTTCGGAAATAATTATACTCTGTTACATCATAGAAATAAACTAAGTATAATCTTATTTGTTCAAGAATCAGAAAATTTGCAATTATTTAACTATTAAATGAAATTACTAGAAATTCCATAATATGATTTTAATAATATGAATGTACTCATTATATTAAAATAAACAAAATGTATAATGTGGAAAAATAATTATAACAACAACTACAACAACAACAACAATAATAATAAGAAGAAGAAGCAGAAGAAGAAAAAAGCTTTCATTTTTTTTTTCTAATTCTTCTATCAATTAGTTTGGTGAAATTATTTCCAAGAGAATAAATCGAGATATTTTGGTAACATGCCAAACAAAAGGTCAGAATCGTTACTATATTGAGACAACATATTGAAAATCCATTTGTCCTTTATTGTTATCCATTCTTTTGGCATAAAAATGGATTTGTCAGCAATTATTCGACAACAATATCCAATAAGTAACTATTGTTCTCAATATGATTTCAGTGATACGATATCTCGATAGAATGCTGACTGGATTATGGTATCAACATCAAAGAGAACTAAATGAACGTGATGCACGTATTGCTGATTTAGAAATGATTATTAATAATAACAAACATGAAATAAATGAATTACGTTCACAATTAGATAAATATCAATCTATATTTTCAGCCCATCAATCTTTCAGTAAATATTGTCATACAGATAATGAGCAACGTCGGTCTGGTGTCTCAGCGCCTCCATCAACACTCTGTGCACTAATTACATTGGAAAAGTCCGATTGGTAAGTAAAGAAGATAAAAAAAGTATATGTTTATGATGCACTGAAAAAAAAGAGAGAATGACATCCAAGTATTTCTTTTCATATATAACTATCAATGAGAAAGTGATTCTATATATATACAACATAGAAACAGACACTGGCATTAAATGGTTGTATGTATATATGTATACATATATATATATATATATATATATATATAGAACTTATTGTCTAGTGAATATGCTGGCCAAATCAATTGACAAAGTATAAGCGTTCTCCGCCTCTTCAAAGTGTCTCTATCTATTTTCTTCTCCTTCTTCCTTTCTTAATATGTTCGTCTTCAATTAGTCTCATTGCAATGTTACTGGTTTCCCTTGTCATCGTTATAGTCTTTCATTCATCTTCCTTTGAATTAGATATCTCTCAAGAGACGTCACTGGACTCGAAGGCAATGGGTGGTACATACAAGACGATTCATCTATCAAAAAAAACACAAAAAAATATAACTAGGAACAGTTGCTTGTCAATTGCTATGTGCATCCATCCGGACAGTTACAATTACAAACACAAAAAATAGGAAGAAAAGAAAAACGAATATTGTGATCTCAATGGGTACAAACTACGGATGTGCTTATGTTTAGACAGAATCTAAGTTTAGAATAACAATAGAATTAAATAAGAAATTGATATAAAAATATACAAAAAAAAAGAAACGAGAGAAACTATGACATACATAAAGAATATATCTTGATGTTACTGGTTAATAGAGGTTTCTAATTTCGACAATTCTTTTATGCGACAAGAAAGAGTTACTTGATGGATATTTGAAAGGGCGCACAATCATATAAGTAGATGTCAAAAAAGAAACCGACAAAAGAATGCTAAAGGGAACGAGTTTTGCTCTGTTTGCCCTCAAGCATCAACAGCAACATGCACATAAATATATCTAGCATCTTTTCTTTTTTTTTGTCCATACGTATGGATAGAGAAAGAAGCAAAAGAAAAGCGAGAACTTTCGACAAACAGGATACCAAGAATTAAGGAAATGGGAATATTTTTCACCCATATAACATAAGCGTATGCATATAAATGAAGACACAGAAGTAAAGAATAGAAAAGAGAAAAAAAATATGCGGAAGCATAAATTAGTTAATGTACGATAATGATGATGATGTTCCAATGACGTCGATGCCGTGCCTTGTACATAGACAGAAGAGAGTATAAGAGTTCTTTCTTTTTTTTTCTTCTTTTTCTTCTTCTTTTCCTGTCTCTCATCGTCACCATTCGTTCGTTTGATGACGTAAGTCAATGTGTTGATATGAAGAAGCAAGACGACGCGGCGACAACAACAACAGCAGCAGCAACAACAGTAGCATCACAACGGTTTCTCGATCTCATCAAGACAAATAAAATCGAGTAGAACAAAACTCTTTTTCTTCTTTTTTGTTTTTACCTAACTGATCTTTTACACATGTCGACTAACGTTTCAAATCGATGACCCAATCGATGCATGACTTACGACTCGCGCTACGTGATAGCGCCAAAAAACTTGAAGATGCTGAAAATACAATCAATAAATTACGTACTGATTATCAAAATCAACAACGCAAAAAAGATGAAGTTATATCAATGAAAGAATCGATTATTAAAGAAAAAGATGCTTATATAACAAAACTTGAACAAGAAATATCAAAATATGATTCAACATTTGTTATAACAACTGGTTTAAATAATGGTATGAGTATAAATGTATCACCACGTACATCTCTTCTCGATGTACCATCACCAACAAAACAACAACGTACAAAACGTACAGCTATTAGTGCCGAACCAGCTCAACATAAAAAATCCAAAGATTTACGTGTTGTTCTTCAAGCATTTGATAAATCCGATCGGTAAGATATAGTTAGGATAGCAGATATATAACCTTGACTTTGACAAATCTACGTCACTGAGATCGATCATCGACAAAGAAAAAAAAAGATAAAGGACAAAGGTCCTCATCTGGAAATATCGATCGACACTAAGAATTGATTATTATAGTTATTCGACAAGGACACTAATAGTGCAATGGTTTTTTTTTTATGAATACGTTTAACGATTAGAATACTCAAGAGAAATAATCTTTTATATTAGATAATACAAGTGAAAATATCATTTTTATTGAATGTCAAAAGTATAATCTGACATAGCTAATTTTTTCCATAAGGAACATATAGACAAATGCGGAGGTTGATATACGGGAATAAGTTAGTAATGTTTGTTGTTGTTGTTGTTGTTGTTGTTATGGAAGAGCTGCAGTCGTTCGATGCAATTGAATAGTCAAATAGTTTCATGATAATAATGATCAACAGGCACATATCATTTGCTATAAACAAGAAGAAAAAGAAGAAGAGGAGTAAATTTACACACATCATTAGAATATCTAACTTGTTCATCACTAAAGATTTTATGTGTACACGAACAAATAAACTATTTCCAGATGTTTTCCAATCGACTTAAGAATGTAATCTACTTATAATTTTGTTCTTTTTTGCTTTTTATATACAAAAACGAAAAAAAAAAACAACTTTGTATATTCATAGAGTGAATATCGATCGAATAGAATTATAAATGATATTCATTTGTAAAGTGTTTTACTATATATAGTAATGATAAGAATAAAAATTTTCAATATATATAAGTCTATTAAAAACTATTAAATATATAGTCTGAAAAGAAACAACGAACATCATAGTCGTTTAGACAGATATTTACTGATGACATTCTCTGACATTTATTATAAACAGAAAAACTTCGATGTATAAATGATCTTCAAGGCCAATCTTTCATCGATTATGTTTTCTTAGTTATAATGAACATGACAAATTTCATTACCTAGAATTGTATATTAATGAATAAATAAGCATTATATATATATATCGTGCTGTATTAAATAAATAAGTAATAAAAATACCTTGAAAAAAATTCAAATACACATATATGCATATATTTCGAGGCAATGATTGTAATCAATAGCCCATAAAAAAATGACCCTTTTCAATATTTTGCATATTTCTCAGTATACTTTTAACATAACAAGGCAATTTTTTTTCGATAGATGCTTCGTTCGATACTCTATAAATTGACATTTTTTCACTTAAATAGAACAACATATCTAAATTTTTTTAACCTAATTACATGAATAGATTCAGAATACGACACTTTCAAAAAAAAGTTGTTTATCTTTTGTTAGTCTTTATTTTAGTCATACAATATTTCAATCAATTATCACTTTGAAACTAGTTATAATGAAATCGAAGATTTAATCAATTATTGATTATTCATAAATGCATGCTTATCATCTTCCATACCTTGTTTTTCAAAAAAGTAAAGTTCTTTTCTTATTGATTAACAATAATAGTTAAGTCTTCAATCCTACTAAAGACGGCGACATGAAGTTTTCGGTAACCGAAAGAGAAAAGTTCTCAATGTCTTTTTGTCTAATATTAAGTTATTTTAAAAGTCTTCATCTTCGCAAAAAATTCATGAAAATAGTGTTTCATTTCGATGTAATTTTGATTTCAACACGTACTTCTGATATAGAAACTTCAGATTTATTGTTGAATGCACGATACAGGTGATCATCGTCTCATATTTCAATGTTGAATAAACCAAGTTGCGTATCTATTTAATAACTAATTGAAGTCTGGTAGAATTAAAATAAACACTGATAAAATCACTCATGAAATCCAATGAAAAAAAAACTTCATAAAAGAAAATTTTTGAAATTGTCGTATTCTGAAACTATTCATTTCATTGAGTCTAAGCAACTAAGATACCCTATTCGGTCTAAGTGAAATATGCAAATTTATAGAGAATCGAACGAAGCGTCTATTAAAAAAACATCATCCCATTCTATTGAAAGGCTGCTGAGAAATATACAAAACATTAAGAAGATTCATTCTTTATGGGCCACCTATTAGTCAGTCATATGATTTCCTTTCTAATAATCTTGAATTTCTATCTGATGAAGGAAGCCCTCCAACTGATTAATTGTTTTTGAGTCGAGACTATGTGCATCATATAGACTCTCCTAAACAATGAATACCCTGAAAATAGTTCGGACTCTTAGCTTATTGCTGCCGAAATACTGCATATGTATGATACTATTTAGCGCATAATGTCCTGGTTCTCTTCCTTCAGGAATACTAGAAAAATTCATTTTCGAATTTCGACTTCAAACTTTCGATATTAACATGCCTTATCAAAAAAATTTTAGATACATTCATTGTTCCTATTCCAAGATACAGCTATGGCAAAACCTGGTCGCTTACATCACTGGTGTATACATTGGTAGATCCGATGCTCTTATTTCAGAATAGAAGCAAATTAAAGGGCTTGAATCTTTCACAATAAACTAATCTTATTAAGACCAATCTGTGGGTGGGGGGTTTCAAGTCGAAGTCCAAAAATCAATTTTCCTAAGGAGAGGACGAGCTATAAATTCAGAGTCCGAATTCTGTTCAGGATATTTAAAACTCATAAGAATCTACATAATGCACATAGTCCAGAATCCAAAGTGATTAGTCCGTTGACAGACTTCCCTCATGGGATATATATTTACAAATCAGACTAATGGTTTTCTCTTTTTGAATCAAACAGGACAAAAGAATTTTTACTTGATGCAATATTAAATAATGATTTTATGAAAAATCTTGAAATGGACCAAATAATGTCAATTGTCGATTGTATGTATCCACTTGAACATAATGATGGTAGTTTAATTATAAAAGAAGGTGATGTTGGAAATCTTGTTTATATTATGGAAGGTAAAAAATGAAATTTGATTTTGTCGAAAAGGAAAATCAAACGCTCCTTTTTTTGTTTTGTAGAAGGAACAGTTGAAGTGAGTAAACATAATAAAGTCTTAACAACTATGGGTCCTGGTCGAGTATTTGGTGAATTAGCTATTTTATATAATTGTACTCGAACTGCATCCATCAAAGGTAATAAAAAAAATAATATTGAAAAATTCCAAACGAACAAGAATTTCTAAAAACATGTCAAAACATTGTCACGTTCATTCATATAACAACAAAGCCATCCATTTTTATCATAAAAGATACATGAAGACAATTCAAAAGACAAATTTTTTAGATAAAATCGACTTTTTAATGCGTGGGGTATGTCAAAAATAGTCTGGGAAAACTTTCTGGATGTATTCCACATGCAAAAATTGTTTTTTGAAGCGTCTGCACGCATCTTTTATGATGAAAGTAGTTGATTTTGATATTTTATGAATGAATGTGAAAACACTCAAATGAGAATGTTGAAACACATTTTTAGAAATTCTTGTTTGTTTGATTTATAAATATGATTTGAATTCTTTTAGCTTTATCAAATTGTAAACTATGGGCTGTCGATCGTCAAACATTTCAAGCAATAATGATGCGAGCTGGAATGCAAAAACAAACTGAACATTTAGAATTATTGAAAAAGTTTATTCTTTTTTTTTCTTTAATTGAAAATTTAATTTTCATATTTTTTTGTTTTTGTTTTTATTAGTATTAAAACTTTTGCAGGTTTACGTGAAGATATTCTTAGTAAAATATCTGATGCAGTTGATCAAGTTAGTTATGCTGATGGAGAATGTATTGTACGGCAAGGCGCTAAAGGTGATACGTTTTATGTTGTTGCTAAAGGTTTGTATTAATATCTTTGTTTTGTTTTTCTTTTAAAATATGAGTGAAAACTATGTCATAGGACGAGTACAAATAACACAAGCAAAATCAAAATGGGATACAGCAGTTTATGTTCGACATCTGGAACGTGGTGATTCATTTGGAGAAGCTGCACTTCAATCGTAAAAATAATTTCTAACTTTTGTACGAATGTCTTTCTTTTGACTATTTAGAGAAGAAACTCGATCATTTAATGTTATTGCTGATGATCCAAATGGTGTAACGTGTCTTGTACTTGACAGACAAAGTTATCATGAAATGTTAGCCGATGAATTATCACGATTAAAACGTGATGAATCTGTTCGATATGCACGTAAAGCGTATGTTGATTTATATATTTTTTGTCCAAAGAAACTAAAAATTCTTTTGTAGTACAACATTTATTAGTGGTGAAGATGATAGAGATTTGAAAAATCTCCGTTTAGCTGATATTGAAATTGTTTGCACATTAGGTGTTGGTGGTTTTGGACGTGTTGAATTGGTAAACAAAAAATAACTAAAATAAAATTTTTATTTATTTTTTTCTTCTATTATTTATTTAAAATAACATTTATCTTATAGGTGCAAGATACAAGAAATTCAAAGAAATATAGTCTTAAACAAATGAAAAAACAACATATTGTTGCTATGAAACAACAAGAACATGTTATGAATGAAAGAAATATTATGATGGAAACTCGATCGGATTTTATCGTCAGGTAAATTTTGTTTCTATTTAAGTAAAAACAATAATTATATTATATTTTTCATATTTTAGATTATTTAAGACGTTTAAAGATCGAAAATATTTATATATGTTATTAGAATGTTGTTTAGGTGGAGAATTATGGACATTATTACGTAATAAAGGACTTTTTGAAGAGTCTGAAGTTAGATTTTATAGTGCTTGTGTTATTGAAGCATTTAGTTATTTGCATAGCAAAGGCATTGTTTATCGGGATTTAAAAGTAAATAAACTTTTACTTTGAATAATTTATTAATATGTGAAATTTTTTTTTTGTTTTTAGCCGGAAAATCTTTTATTAGATAACAAAGGTTATTGTAAATTGGTAAGCAATTAAAACAATTGAATTTAATAAAATTTAATAAATTAAAAAAACAATTCATATGAGTTTTTCAATTTTAGTTAGAAGTCGTCGATGAATGACAGGTTTTTAAAATAATTAGAATTAGATGAAATTTTTTTTTTCTTAGTAGAATAGGCAAAAAATTTGTGAGCATTAAAAGAATTAGTTTTTCTTCTTTTTTTCTCGCTCAATTTTTCATTATAATTGATCAGGTCAAGACATTTAGTGATAGTCACTAATGATCGATATCCATAAATAGTACACATCCATCACCATTATAAATTTGACATTATATCGATATGATTCTTTTTCCTCCATTTGACAATTTTTTTTTTCTTTACTATAGATTAGTTTTAGATAAAATTATGACACAAGAGTAAGTCAAAGTTTATTATATTTGACGATTATTCACAAGATTTATAATGAGAAATGATATTGAATACTATAACACATTCAATAGGATTGTTTAGAAAGTCAAATCCAATATATTACTTTTTATTGATTTATAATGTTAAGAGGAATCATAGTTTTTCCTCATGGGAATAAGGTCTAAGATTATCTCTGATTCCATCGAGTCTAACAGAATTCTATCGATTCCATAATGTTAAGGCGATAGGACTCGATTATATACATAATAACACAATAACATCAACCTTTCCAGAAAAGGAGTAAACACTGCTAAATACTTTTCAAGAACAAGATCTGAATAACAATAATTCATACTAGAGCTCGTCATGCGTTTAAACACGAATACCATTAGAACCCGTCGGGTTGGTTTCGGATCGAAAAATTGTAGACCGACGGACTCTAGTCGTCTGGAAAATGTTTCAGCGGGCGTGCTTGTCGCCGAATACAATAAACTAGTTTCTATCTTCGGAATGATTATCCAATTCCTATTAGAAAACTTCATTGAGAGTATCAAAATACGGTTCGATCGGATTTGAAGTTTCAATCAACAAGGTTCGGGTCTGAAAATTTCGTACTCAGCGGGCTCTAGTTATTTGAGAAATGTGTAGGATTCACTCGTGACCGAATGGAAAAAATCTAGAAAAAAGTATCTTCTATCTTCGGGATGACTATTGAATTCGAAAAATTCAACAGAAGTGTCGAAATATGACTCGGCTGAGTTCAATATAGTGTGACTTCGACAGGCCCTCGATATCATACTTGAATGGTCAAAACTTGTAATCAGTTATGAAGAGAAGAACATTTTTGCTTTTATTTCAATTCAAATTCCAATTTATTAGAGTCAAGAATTCGACATGATCAAGATTATAGTCCATTTGGATTGCTTCCGAATTCTACCCGAAAGCTCATACTCAAAATCTAATAGCCTAAGTATTATAAGATCAGTTACGGTTGTCGGAAAAATGTGTCGTACGTGTCCGTAGTAGAATATAAACAATCGATAAAAAGTATTGCGCCTATCAAACTTCGACTAAAAGCGTTCGTGGAAATTAAGATTATAGTTCGGATCCGGGTCCAATACTTTTGGACTCGACGAGCTCTAATCATAAGTGTTTTCCTGCAAATCCCATTTTGTCGATCCTCTATTAGTAACATTAAACAAGTTAGGCTCATCATAGAAAAAAAAAACTTGCTTGTAATTATAACGATTGTTTTTCATTTTATATTTCTTCGATCATTTCGATTACGCATTGTTTGTAGGTTGATTTTGGTTTTGCTAAAAAAGTTGGTCTTGGACGTAAAACATGGACATTTTGTGGTACACCAGGTATGTTATTTTATTTTATTTCTACGTTTAAAAAAAAAAATTTTGGACTTTGCTATTTAGAATATGTTGCACCAGAAATAATCCTTAATAAAGGTCATGATATGGCCGCTGATTGTTGGTCTCTTGGTATTTTAATATTTGAACTTATTAATGGAAAGTATGTTATATTCTAATATTTAGGTTTTTTTTCGGTATGTTTTTATATTTTTCTTCTTTAGCCCACCATTTTCTGGTTCAGACCCCATGAAAACGTATAATGTCATTTTAAAAGGTATTGATGCAATTGAATTTCCTCGTCGAGTATCTAAAATGGCATCATTATTAATTAAACGATTATGCCGGTATAGATTCTCTTGAGTCATTTTTATTACTTATAAATGAATTTTTTTTCGTAGAGAAAATCCTGTTGAACGTATTGGATATCAAAAAGGTGGTATAGCAGATATTCAAAAACATAAGTAAATATCTTATTTATTTCTTATTAAGATTTAATATGATTTCTATGTTTAGATGGTTCGAAGGATTTAGTTGGGAATTTCTAAAGAAAGGAACATTAACAGCACCTTTTGTTCCAAAAGTAAAATATTCTATTAAATCTTCTTCTTTTATTTATTTATAATTATAATTATATTAGGTTGAAAATGATGCTGATACATCAAATTTTGATTATTTTCCTGAAGATGATAGTGCTGAACCTGAAGATGATTTGAGCGGTTGGGATAAAGACTTTTAAACAAAGAAATATTCTTTCCACGCCTCAACATCAGACATTTTATGCTCATATATACCGTTTAAATACGGTGTGTAAATTAGAATATTATTAAAAAAAAACGAAGACATTCATTTCTTATTTGGCTTTTTCTTTTCATGCTACTTTACTTGTGTTGTATAGAAAGATTTTTTGTAATATCTCGTTAGTTTCTCTATTTTTTTTTCTTTCATGCTTGTCATTGTTATTAATTTTCTTTTTAGTCAAAATTATAATGTATAATTTCTGATAGAGATATTTTAGATGTGTATAAAAAATAATTAACTAATTCTTTATTTTCACATAAAACTAATCTTGAGAGATTAAATATTACAGACAGTTAATTTTTTTGTTTTGTTTTCAATAATATAAATATTTCAGCAGTTATCATTTATGAATTCATTTGTATAAAGATCTGGCACCGTTATCGAAATGAAATATTTATATGTTCTTGAGTTGATACCAATTAAAAGTACCTGCCGCTTTCTGTTTTAACCAAAAATTCGATTTTGAATTGATCATATGATTTGATAGTCTCAAGCAATTCCACTTACTTACTTACAAAAGAATTGCCCGAATTGATACCCATCGTTTGAACTCATATTGGGTTCACAGGAAGGTTTCGGTAAGATGAGAAAAGTTCCAAAAAGATTTTGTGTCTCTGAAGCCGAGTTATGACTGTCTTATTGAATTTTCGGCTCAGTTTTAGGCACCTATCGAAAAATCAGATAATGAAAGTTCGATCTGAAATTTCGTCCGTAAACAGGTCTTATGGTTAGTGATTATATCCTGAAAGTTTCAGTCAAAAAGAATGTTCCTTTGTCGAGATAATAGATCTTCAAGTAAATTTGGTTTTTTTGACATGCAATCATTTCTTGGAAATTCAATATCTTGAAAAAGGAACTTTTCTTTCGACTGAATCTTTCAGGTTTCTCCTAGAGCTATCAGATCTATCTATGGGCGAAATTTCTGTACAACGATCATAACTCGACTCCATCGCCTCATGGACACGAACCTTTTAAGTCTTTTTCTAATCTCACGGAGACTTCCTTGTAGTTCCCAATATGAACTCAAACGATGAACATCAGTTCGGGTGATTCTCTAGTTAGCGTAAGGCAAAGTATTAGTGTGCTCAAGCCTGGTTGTTTACCATCTCCTTCTAACTTTGTCCAGACGGCCCGAAATTATTACTACAGATACTTGAGCGTATCGTCAAGCAGTAAAATCAATCGTTTTTGTTGTTTACTTTCGTATCCAAATTTAGGGAATTCTGAAAATTTTGACTTCGAACCTTTACGTATTTCTATCATAAAAAAAAAAGAAAATCAGATTTTTGAAAACGTTCTAAAATACCTCTGAGATACAGTCGACAAAAAAAATTTAGTCAGATCAGATTACACGTGTAGCGGGGGTCGCAATATACCAAGATGCACTCCTATGGAACACTAGAGTTTTCTCGAAAATTCTCTTGAAAATTATTTTCCTCAAACACATATGCTCTTATTCCAAACACTCTATTTGTTGTAAAAATTTCAATCTAAATGTTTGTGTAATCTCTTTTCTAGAATCAAAAATGATCAAAAAAGTAGGAAGGAGTACGGTTCATCTTTGTTTTTAATGAATATTCTCTATTTGAATGTATGATTATCATCTCATTAGCTAACACACCAGGAGTTTTATTCACGTAATGTTCTGCTTTTCTTTTGCCTTCGTCATTCTCATTATCGAATGATAGACAACTTCCGGAAGTTATGTTTATATCTGCGTTCAAAACAAAATTAATCATTCGTAGAACATAACAAAACAGTCATCTCATTTACGTATAGAGATATTTATGTATACAAAAAAATCCTTCATATTGAGTCGCTATCAACTGTCGATATTATGAAAGATAGTAAAACAAAAAAAGAAAAAAAAAAACGTTCGCAAAATATTTTTTTTCAATAACATATATATATATATATGATATGAAATCAAGTGAATGGAGAACAAAGTAATTATGTCTGTAAATTTATTTACTGCTGAGTTTGTTTTAATTTTTATTATGTTTTCTTTTTAATCAAAGAGTACTTTTGTTCGAAAATTTGAAATCTTGAGAGCGACAGTACGCATCAATGATTTATCTGAATAACAACAATTCCCTTGATGATTTGCATGTCGTGATTTTTTTTTCTTTACCGATGAACAAAAAAAAAACCATTTAACACATTTTGAGTGTATGTCTCGTCCGTTAATCGAGATTTGAGTATGTTGTTTGGTGTCATATTTAACTCACTTGACGAGTCATACATTTGATGACAAAAGTTAAATGTATGTCTGGCTAATATAAAAATGAAAGAGTGATGAAAGACCCATTATCTATTAGAAATAAGATAATGGATCATCGTATGTTCAACGTCTGACTTGTGACGTGAGACAGTCGGTGATATACTTATATAGTAAGGTTTCGTTTAACGTTCATTGATAAGACGCGATATCGTTAGTGAGGACATTCTTTTGTACATATGAATGAGCGGCTTAGATCATAAAAAGAATGTCTAAATAAAACGCTGACCTTTTCACTTCGGTCAACATCCTTGCCTTCTCTTTAGTTATCATTAGACACTTTTGTTTAAAAAGAATAAAAAATAAAAGCGTACAGTTATTCAGACGAGTTATGTCACCTAACGCTTGTGCGTACGAAGCTGACAATGATGTTGATGATGATCGATTCCGGAAGGCGTTTGCTTTTTTTTCTCTTTCTCTAGTGTTTATAAAATATACATATAAAATATGTGTGACGTAATAGTGAAACGCAAAGAAAAAACGGAACAGTTTTCAATGGAATAAAATTGTACTGTTGTTTGAATCTCGTGTTTTCTCTCTCTTTTCATATTTATAGGACCAATATAAAAAACTCGACGTAGTTAAGTAAAAATGATGAGTGTTTGTATTTATAGTCAAGTATATAATTAGAATAAGAAAGAGAGCGCCTATACACGCGTCACCCGCTTTGTATTCAATCCAAGAAAAAAGGTCGTATGTATGTGTGACATATTTGCATTCATTCGATGCTTGAATGATTTGATTTAGAAGAATGAAGAACTTTGTTGTATATATAAACATTCAGTTATGTTTTTCTATTTCTTTTCTTGAATATCTAGATATCTCTTGTGTCTCTTCTTCTATACAAAAAAAATATGTGATAGAATCCATTGATCTCTCTAGAGAGAAGAAAAAAAAGGCGATACTAATGATAAGAACGTGAAGCGTTTTTTTTCTCCTTCTCTTTCTCTTCCTCTCTCTCTCTCTCTGCTGCCTCCCCTGATAGAAAATGCGTGCTGCTCACACGTCCACACGTTTGTACATACGAAAAGCATATACATATATTGTTCTCTCTCTCTCTCTTTTCCTCTCTTTGTAAATTAATGATAACCTTGTGCAACTTTCAACAGTAAGTAAAGGGGATTTAATCATATCAACTGATTGATAAAACCTTGAACTTTTGACTTGATAGAGATCTATAATCCACTCTCTATACATATGTGCTTCTGTTCATTGTTTGTTTTCTACTCTTGTACTCATTTTCAATGTACAAATATTTGTTTGTCATGTTCTCTTTTTCCTCTTTTCAACCACTTTAGACAAATGTAAAATGATATCAGTTGATGAGTGTATTTCTTATTCGCTCGTTGTATTCCATTATCTCTAATACATATTGTTTTTATTTTTAATTAAAGCGATAAACATATGTTGAATCAACAGGAATGAGAATTTTCACCATCAGGTATAAGTACTTTGAAACTTGTTTATAATAGAAATATTTCACCTACAGATATGTTAGACTAACTTTTTCAATAGATTTCAATAATGATTTTTCGAGTTGAATATATCATTTCCAAAAAACATGTCTATCTACATCTTAACAAATTTAATACTATTTTATTTTTCATTATAATTCTTCATTATAAAATACAGTAAAGAAATTGCACAAATTGAATTAGTGCCGATCTAAAGTATTTGTTGTTTTGAAGTTGAACAAGTAATTATTTAAGGTATAAAAAACAATCATATTCATCATCTTCTGCATGAATGAAAGCATCTAATACGATTATCGCTTCTGCATACATTGATAGATTCATCATCGTCAGGAAAAAAGCCTCGAACCAGTCAGTCATTTATCTGCTCGTTACATTCGCTCTAAGCATAGACAAACATTATACATCGATATATATATATATATATTTGTAGATGAATGAATGTTATTATTACCTACTGTTACTGAGTTTATTCAGTAATTTTCAACATTCATTGACATATGAAAATTTTGAACAAGATTTTTCTATTCATTTACCAAATATAACTATACAACATGTATGTGAAAATGATTTACTTTATATAAAATGTTCAAATATAAATGAAACAATTCAAATTATACGTTCAATGTATGGACGAACATCACAAAGAATATGTAATAATAATTTAACATATCGTTTTTTTGATAAAACATGTGCAAATATTGAACAATCAAAATATCAAACAAAACTACGGTAGACTCAAAAAACAAAAAAAAAACAAGAAACAACGTTTTATCTATTTCTAATTAATTGATTGTATATATTTTTTTTTTGTAGTTGCCATGAAAAATCTACATGTCAAATATTAATTGATAATCATATATTTAATGATCCATGTGGATTAAATATTCCAAAACATTTTGAAATTCATTATCGATGTATTGACAAAAGTAAACAAAAAAAAAAAAATAACGAAATGCATTCTTTTGTATTAAAATAAAACAAAAAAAAAAACTTTTATTTAGAACAACTTTGTTCAAAATTATTTCTTAATTGTTCAAGATCAAATGATTTAAAATGTATTCAAAAAATTCAAGAAGATTTTTCTTGTCAATGTCCATCAACATTTTGTCAATATAGTATAGATATATCTACATTTAAATGATTTAGAAATAATTTCATTTTCATTTAATTTCTTTTCAAGATAATAATCAAATAATTGGATTTATTAAAAAATATTGTCCAGAAGAAAATCTTCAAGGTTTTCATTGGCCTAAAACACTTATTAATAAAAGTCAATATCTTTCATGTCCTTCTCCATGCATTGGTACATATATTAGATTTATAGTGATGAAAAACAAATTTACAGCAGATGTATTATTAAGTGTCCTTCTTGACGTTAATAGCCAGCAAGAATTTGAAAAGACATTTGTGTGGTCGAAAGAGTTTTCTGTCAGGATTCATAGGTTCGAAGATTTCAACAAAGTTGTTTCGATAATGATTTGCGGAAAACCATATTCCTGACATTCATTCGAAGATGAGACATCTCTTCATCAAATTGCATTCAATTTACAGAAGACCTTGAAGCGTCAAATATGATAAAAATGCTTCTAGAATTTTCTGTCAATTGAATTCAGTTCAATGAAGGAAGGCTACAGAGAGACCCGAGATGTCTCATCTTCGAGTAAATGCTAAAAATCTGGTTTTCCGAAGACTCTCATCTAAGAAGTTTCGTTGAAGTCTTTACATCCATCAACTCTAATACTTTTACAGGTATACAAAAGCTTTTTTCCGATTCTTGGTAGCTATTACCATTGAGAAAAAAACTTAAAAAATACATCTGTTCGAGATTTTTGTCCGCGAGTAATAAAAATCTTTTTGTTTTTCTAGGTCAAGTTATTCGTTTTTGTAATTTCAATAGTCAATGGTCAAAAACGAATTATAGCAATTGTGATTGTCCAATAAAACAGTCTGACCAAGTAATATAATTACTATATATTTGTTTGTGTTTTTTTTATATTGATTGTCTATAATTGATTAGTTATCAACACATCGTTCAGCTAATAGTTATATGTTCGAATGTAATTTTTGGCTAATCAATAGAATATTGCCTAAGGATAATTCATGTATTCTTGTATGTAATGTATTTTATTTAATTAAATATGATTGATTTTTTGATTATAATATATAGTCATTTATGAATTGGAAAGAAAAATCAACTGATAATTCACTGAATTGTCTATTAAGTGCATTTGAACAAATGAGATTTCAATCATGTTTATTAACAAAATCATTTGGTATTGATTTTCAAAATTTAGCATTTGAAATATATATACCTATGACAAATGAAAGTAAATTTCATTTATTATCAAATATTCAATCAAATCAAATTATTGTTGATCGTACGGATAAAATTGAAGAAAATATCGATATGAATTTACCAATGATTGTTATTGATACAAAAATGAAAAATTCAAAAAATAAATCAATTATTTTATTTGAACAAAGAAATTATTTAAGTCCAATACAAACAGCTAATGTTACTATTATATTTAATCATCAAGTATGTTTAATAGTGATTTATAAAATTTGAATGATTTTGAAAGTTTAAAAGACATCTATGCATTTGTCAAAGAAAAATTTTTTCTTTTTGATCTTTAATCATTTTGTTGACATTGAAGTAAGCGTTGTTGACTTTAATTTCTTTGTATTATTGATATATTATTAATGCGATATGAGAAAAATCTTCTCAAGTTATTTTGTCGAGTTATCTAATATACAAAAATATTTAGGATACATACCATTTGACTCTTTTCAGGAGGTCAGTATTCATCTATCTCTAGATGGAATATTACAACATTGATATTTCTTTTGTTTTCATAAAGATTCAATCAAGAATTCTCATCAATCATTCCTATGACTTCAAAAGATCTTTGTCGATAATCGATAGGATCAAAGAAAAAATGTTTCTTTTTTTTTCAAAAAACTTGACCTTAAACATAAAACAAAATTTTCTTTGATTTTTTTTTTTAGTCATTTGATTTTCGTTATCAATGTCGCGCTTATCGGTCAGCAAATTTCTCATTACATGTCGAGTATAAATAATTTCTTCGTTTTTTCTTTTTGGTGTTTATTAATCATACATTTTTTTGCTTTGTTTGATCTAGTACAACAAATATGTTTGTTGCATGTCAATTATTATGTTCAAATAATAGTCATGTTATATGTCAATGCCCATTTTTCAATCCATTCATGCATTATATTTTATATATCGATGTAAAGAATCGATTGATTTGATATATATAAATATAAATGATGAATCGTTTTTGTTTTATAGACATCACGAACTGAGAATGATGTAATGATTGATAATGATTTAAATGGAAAATGTTTTGAAGAAAATAAGTTATTAATTAATGAAAATTTAAATAAAATCGATCAATACTTGAAACATATTTCATCATTAAACTTTGCAAAAGTTTGATTTTACTTTTGTGTTTGATGGATAATAAATTTTTTTTTTCGTATTTAGAAACTTTTTTTATTTATTGATAATATAATTGAGAAAGAAAATGTTTTTAAAAATTGGGATATTATTGATCGATTTATTAGACAACTTGAATTTCTTGGTTTTCAATTACTTAATCTATCGAATTCATTTACTTCAATTACAAATCATATTGGTAAAAAAACAAACGAAAGAATTTCTTTGAATATAACTTTTTGTTTTTGTTTTCATTAGAATTTTTTATTAAATCTAAACAAATTCAATATGAAAATATTGATCAATCAGTAACAATATTAATAATGAATGAATTAGATCAAAATCTTGAATATCAAATTATATTTTTTACAATTTCAAATTTAAATATAAATCAATCATTAAATAGTCCTATTGTTTATTTAAACTTAATACCAGAAACTATATCCATAGATAATATTCAAATTATATTTCGTCATTTAAATCGATCAAATCAAATACCAATTTGTGCTCATTTAAAAAATTTTCAACAGTAAAAGAGAAAAGAAAAAAGACGGAACCTTTTTATTTGAGTGTTTTATTCTTAGGGATCATGTACAATGGAGCACAGATGGATGTCGATTATTATCAACAAATTTAACACATTCAATATGTTCATGTAATCAATTGAGTACATTTGCTTTATTTATGGGTTATCAAAAGAAATCTAATGATAATCGTTTATTATTTATTTCAAAAATTGGATGTATTATATCAATTGTTTGTCTTCTATTAACAACTATTATACTGATCATCATCCGGTAATGATTTTACATTTATGAGAGAAGTTTCTCGCTTGATAAATTGCTTTTCAGTCAAGACTTGTGCTCGGCATGACGAACTTTTCTGATCACAGTCACCATCCATGACCGTGGGTCACGGTCATTGTTCGTAGCTTATCGCAAGTCGCGATTTCTTTCCATGAGCAATATTTCATACTTTAAATACAATGGCTGTGTCAATGAAAAAACTTTCGTTATAACTTTATATTTAAGAAACTTATTATGCACTATTGATATATCTATCGAAACTATTTTTGAAAATCAATTTCATCCATATATAACTATGCTTTGGCTTTAAGCAGAATCTTGAAAAATGCTGTATTGGCGGTCTTTCATAGATTTCTCAAGTGTACTCTCTGATTGACTTTGCTAATGTCACGATTTTTGCATAGATGTGTATATCGAACTGTCACACATGTCATGGCGAAAATTGCGTCTCAATATTATTTCAAATTAAGAAATTTGAGAAAAAAACCGTTCCTTATTCGGGATACGGATACTTAAAGGATTAATATGACGAAATTTCGATAGAGTCAAAAATAAATAATAGTGAGAAGAATTTTTATCAAGAAGAAAATTATGTTCTTAAGTAATTCGATTCAATTCAAAAGAGTAGTAACATATGCAAGTTTTCGTTTAACTGTATTTGTAACAAAATATGTACTTTTATTATATTTTGTACTTGTTGTGATGTTGGTGTCATAGGAGAATTTCAGAAAATTTTAAACTTTCTCGAGTTCGAATTTCTCGTGTAACATTTATGTCTAGTTGTTGTGATTTAGAAAAAATAGAATCATGTGACTATTTTAGTATCCGTGATCAAGTTCTATTCACGATTACACTGAGCACTAGCTAGGACTATTATTAAATAACTGCCGTGGTAAAGGTATGAGTGTTACGGAAGAGAAGACTCACACATTAATACGACATTATGATATTGCGAGAAGAAGAAATATGAATCGGTTAATTTGTGATAATGTTGAAATACCTGTTCTCAGCTAAAATGACGCTTTCAGGGTACACAGTGACCATGATATTAGCTATCAACTTTAAAATTGGAAATGTTTTTTTTAGACATTATTCTTAGTCATGAGTATTTGACGTCTGATGAAGCATTTTTTTATATGTAGATAGTGACTTTCCACGATTAATTTAACAGCATCTACGTATCTTTGCTCGAGAAACTAAAATTGTCTGGATACGAGAGAAATCCTGAAGCTTCTAATGTGTCTTTTTCATCGATCAGTCTACATGAATCTTCTATTTTGGCGAGTGATTTTGTTTCTTGTGAAAGTTTCAAGTCTTTTGATTCATCTCTATTGCGAAATACGAACGATGTAGAAGACATACTATTAACGTAGCTATATCTTATAATAGAATCAATGAAAAGATCTGAAATGTTTACAATAAACTCTTCTTGTCAATGTCTGTCTCTGTACAAAGTTTCAAATCGAAATTCAAAAATCAATTTTTCTGTTATTATGTCATTCATTTAAAAAATAACCTAAAAGTGTAGTATCTCCACAGCAATAAGCTTACGGTATGAGCTCTTTTCAGGATATCTATGGCTCATTCAGGAACAGCATAATCCATATTGTCTCGACTCAGAAGCAATTTATCAGTTGAAAGGCTTCTCTCGTTAGAAAGTTTAATTTAAGAATGAATAAATATTGTCCATTGATAAAAGTTTCGTTAGGAATTTTTTTTTCTTTTAATTTTAATTTTAATAATTTCTCTTTTGTTCGAATGCAATGGAACAATATCATTCCAGTTCAAATTTTTTAAGAATGTCTCATGACATTTCATTCTTTATTTGCTCATGAAAAATTATAGTTTGTGTTTGAGGAAATATGAAATTAGTTTCGTTTCAGACTTATACATTGCTTTTTTTTTAGGGAAAAGTTGTCATATTATTAGAGAAGTTTAAATAGTGAAAAAAAATTATTTGGATAAAATTTATGGTGATTAGAAATTTTTATCATCGAAAAAACCAACATAGTGACCGTTAGCAAGCTGAAAAATCTCAGTAAACTCATCAGAATCTAAGAATTCATAGATGAAAAATGTACGGAAAAAGTAGTTGTATTATTTCTTGATACTTAAAGACAAGACACTGAAATCTTTGAAGTAAAATACCGTGTCTTAAATTGTGACAGAGTCCAATAGATTTTGATGAATTCACTATTATATTTCGTTAAGCATTCAATACAAGGTTTGAAAAATAAAATAATGATTATATGATATATTTCAATGAAACTTTCATATTATTTAGACTACTAGCCATGTCAAAAAAGTTCAGTAACAAAAAAGGAAAGTCAATAGTTTTAAAACCATATAAGTAACTTATCCAGAGTTTCTTTCGACATTATTTTGATATTTTAATTTTTATCTCAATGAGTTTTTTAATGAACATCTTGTAATTATTTTTTCTAAATTATAGTTTATTTCGTACTCAACTAAAATGAAGGTCAGTTCGTTTTGACAAACCAAGCGTTTTTTCTATTATTATTATCTGTCAACATATTTCATAAAGCTTTATATATTTGAGCAGGATTTAGTAAGTTTTTTCTTTAGTAAATTAATTAAGAATAATTATTTTACCATAAATAGTTTTAATAAGAGATGTTTTCTCGTAATTCCATACATTGTTGTCGACAATACGAAATAAGCTTAAGAAGTAGATAAGACGCTTTAATTCAAGTACATGTGAATAAACATAATGAATCTCAAAGACTAGTTTAAATCTTTGAGAATGAACCCGATAGCCATTTTATGTAAGTTTTCAAACGTAGTTCTAATGAATTAATTATTTGACCTAGTTTTACAATTACATGAAACTTATCACAAGAACTATTGTGCTCATGACGTTAATAGACATATACAATTAATCGGAATGATGTTGATTAAAACTTTAAAATGTAATCTATCTTACTATTAAAAATACATGTAAATTCTTTGAACTGCTTAATTTTTTTTGATCGAACTTTCGGAACATACAACATATTTTGATCAATGTGAATGTCTTATTCCATTATTAAATAATGGAATACTAATCATCATAGTATGAAGTTAGAAAAACATAAATATAGATGTACATAGACGATAGGACAATAGTAATCTTCAGATGACTTCAAGAAACTACAGATGACTGCAGATGCGTTCAGAAGATTTCCACAGATTTCGGGAGAATTCAGAAGCGTTAAGATGACTTCTGAAGATTTCATAAGATTTGAAGATTGAAATCTCTGTTGTCTTGCCTTCCTTCATAGATTCTTTCAAGAATTTACTACTAAAAATTGAACATTTATTTGTTTTAAACTATTGTATAACGAAAAGTGCTTATTGCATAAACCAATTATGAAAACAACAATATAATGTTCAGATCTTTTTTCAATTGACGAGAATCTTTCGAATATGTGTGTTCAATTTTGTTGTAATATTTAAGTGATTGATGAATTTGTATTGTTTATTATTAAACTAAAACTAATACTTCTCTAGATTTCAAATGAATATGGATGATGATTTGACAATTGTTCGTAATAATCTTCATATGAATATGTTATTATGTTTAATTATTGTACAAATATTATATCTATTTGGTATTGATCAAATAAAACATAAAGTAAAATTTAAAATATTCTTTTTTATTTTTGTATTTTTTGAATATATTAAATTAAATCTATTTTATTTTTCTTTAGTTTGGTTGTCAAATAATATCTATATTACTTGATTATTTTCTTTTGGCAACATTTTCATGGATGTTTGTTGATAGTATTGAATTATTAATTGCATTAAAACATGTATTTAAAATTGATCGAATACGTTTAATAGCTTATTCAATATATTCATATGGATTTCCATTATTAATTGTTTTTCTTTCAATAGTACTTTCAACAAAAAATAAACATAGTTCAACAACATAGTATGTATTTTCAAGATTTATAGTAAAATGCCAATAGATGTTAAGTAGTTGTCGTATTTTCTTAAGATAAATCAAAATAATTTTTTACTATGCACTTTTTCTTTTGATGCAAAAAAACAAAAACAACGGATTTAATTAATTAAAAGAGTTAAAACGTAATATTTTAAATTTCTATAACCTAATTATAAAAAGTCACGAATCAAAACTAAGCAAAGATAATTTTGAAGAATATTTAGAAAACTCAGAACAATCTCCTAAATTGTTTCAAAACAATCGCATAGATATTTATTAATAATTTAAGTATTTAAAATTGAGTTTAATTCAATATGTTTAATAAAATTCTTATTTTGTGAAACACAATCTAAAGGGAATGTTGACATATACGGTAAAAATCGAGTTCTTTCGCAGATCATGACACCTTGTTGATATACGATAATAGACTGTATATCAATAACGTCTCATTAGTACTTCCTTATTAAATGTCTGAAGGATTAAGTACAAGAAATGTGTCTGAAAACAAGTTGAATAAAATAATCTCTCTGTGACTAGTAACAACAGCTACATCGTGTCTCACATTACAATCCAGAGAATTTGTGATGAAAGCTTTTGTATAAACCTTGACGATTCAAATTTTGTTTTCGTTGTGAATTTAGCTAATTTTCGATCTTAAAATGAAATAAAAATAAAAATATAATTTTCACGATAGTTTTCGACTATGGAATACATTTGATTTTATGAGTCTTTTTTTCTTTTACTCCTCTGAGTATCCTATATCAAGTTTCAACTGTCTATTTCAGAGACATGCATCTTGAAAAAAAAACATATATTTATAAAGAGATCTGTTGCAAGTAGAGATATAAATAGGGTGACTGAATTGTCGATGGTAGAAAAATTTTTAAAATCATTCAACCGCCACCGTCGATCAAAGCATTGACGACTTACACCTCTAGTTATAATGATATTTTATTGTTATATCGTTCTCATTTCCTACATTTGATTAATTCTACGTAATTTTTTTTTTCTTACAAAAAAAATATTAAAATTATCATTTGGTAGATTTAAATGAATTAATCAAAAATATTCCAATACCTCGAAGTCAATGTATTGATCTATTGAGTTTTTAAGGACGATACAATTACAGCACATCCTTTTTCATTCTTTCAAACTTATCAAACTACGTTTTCTTATAAACTATTATTAGCCTGTTCTTAATTGAAGTTTTCTTTATGTTAGATTATTCAATAAAATGAATGGCGTTTTAGGTTTTTTTATGAGTAAGAGTTAAAAACTGACATATTTTTTGACCCATACAGGAAATTATTAACAAAAAGATGCTTTTTTCATATTATATCTAGCCAACTAATCACGATTAAAAGCACTAAAAATTAGATGAGATATTCTACTTGAATAACTATTTGATGTCAGAAAACGGTGTGAGTTGTCTTCTATGTATCACCAATGGTATATATAGACTTTCTGGTACGGTGTCATTCATCACACATTGAACAAAATTTTAAAAAAATTTGTTTCAACAACGAGAATTTATCGGGAATTTTTTTTTATACAAAATTTTTATATTTGAACTAACATGAAATATTTATACGAAGAGAATATCTAATCGAATTTCTAGTGCTCTTGCTCATAATAAGTTGGCTAAGTATAATATTAAAACAGTGCTTTTTTTGTTAATAATTTCCGATATGAGTCAAAAAAACATTGTTATTAATCATTACTAAAACGAGAATTATGATAAAATGTACTCTTTGTAGAATGCAATTTATTCTATTGTATAGTGAATCATAGAAAAAACTTCAAATAAGAATAGACTAATAATAGTTTACAAAGGAAAAGCCATTGGATAATTTTGTAAAGATGAAAAAGTGCATAGTGTGACTGCGTCGTCATTAAAAAGTAAACAGATCGATGGATTAATCTGGAATTTTTTGCCTCAAATACTAACGTCTATGAGCTGTAATCTGACGATAACTAGAG